>JBBBDQ010000566.1:2750000-2975000 GCA_037127315.1 Ascarosepion bandense | reverse complement strand
AGAATACATCTTTTGAAAACTATGTGCAATGAAATTTATCTAATGATTTCGTGAGTTTTTCAGGCATTCATGAACACAAATTCCTTTGTGTTTAAGACAAGAGAAGACAAATAATTCTAGAGTAAATTTGGATTCAGTAGTCAAATGTAGATGTAACATTTTCGACTTCCTCACATTGTCAGGTTTGTCGAGTTTGTTCAGGAAGTCTAATGTATCTTTTTCAACTAGAAGCCCGGTAAACATACGCGGTCTATTTCGCGTCAGCCCCATGTTTCGTAGTTAAGAATAAGGCGAGTAGTCCACGAAGACATCAGATCAAACTGAATCCCAATATATATATATATATATATATATATATATGAGAGTCTTTCGTCTGAGAAGCATCAGCAACCCATATATCAATCAACGATATGTTGATGATACTTTCTCTGTGTTTAACAACATCGATGAAGCAACTCTTTTTTGTGAAGATTTAAATTTGTTACCCACATCTTTAGTTATCACAATGGATGAAGAAGAGAACAACTCCATCTTTTTTCTTGATGTTCATGCGGATCGGAAGAATGGCATTTTTATTACTAGTGTTTTACGTAAAGATACATTTTTAGGTCTTTACAGCAGTTGGAACTGTTTTGTACTTCGTACTAGCAAAATAAATATGATTAAAACATTAGTACATCGGGTCTTATTAATTTGTTCCTCATGCACACTCCAACAAGAGTTGAACAGGATCCGATGTATTCTTGTTAATAATAGTTTTCTAACTAATATTGTTGAGCGCACAGTTGAACGAAATTTGGATAACTTTAACATGCTCTCAAGGTTTAGCCTTAGTTTGTGTCTCATTTATCTTAAATGACCTTTGCTTTGCAGGAAATGTAAACAGTTAAGTGACAGAGTTTCGCCTATTGTCTCTGACATTTTCTTTTCAGCCAAATTTCGTATTATTTTTGGCAATCCTTTCCATCGTTTTCCAAACATCTTCTAACCTATCATAATAAAAGTTTGGTCATCAACAAGTACAGATGCCAGTGTGTAGCTGAATACATAGGGCGGACGAATCTTAAGTTAGAATCGAGAATTAGCCAACACGTTCTCAAATAATTTATATTCCATCTACGCAATCATATTAGTATGTCGCAATCAGCACACGACTCAGCAACTGGTCAACATCTATTGGACAATGAGTAATTCTCGTCACATTTTTCGACTGATTCTTTTTCTTTTTTTGCACACAGGTAGATCAAAACATCATCTATTAATTTTGAAAACTCTATGCTTGTAATTTTTATAGCCCGTACTGTGCAAGCAAAAAGAGGGCTTCTTATGGTCACTAGATTTATTTGTAGATATGTGAGTTTCATTTTTTCTCTTTTATGCTCCGTGAGATCATTTACCTATTTATTTACGTATTTATTCTAGTCGTAAATTTATTCATTTTCTTAATTTTACGTATTTACAACAATCGGAATTTTAAGCGGATTCTAGTATTATCTCTTGGAAGTCTTTGCTTATCTGTCCAACAAAATTATAATTGTGCTAACAATTGGTCCATGAATTGACTCGTCATAGGACTATAATAGCCGAGGGTTATTAACGCTCGGTGTGTTGATGAGACTCTGTGGAGACTCTAGTAGCGTTCACTGACTGACTTACAAAACATTATTCTCTTTTGGCTTTTCTATGCGTATATCTTGTATCGTTGTGTTGTTTTGTCTAGTATATATGTCTAAACCAACACTGGCGTTTGTCTTATTATTGGTGTTCCTAATTTAGGTTCACACCAATATATATATATATATATATATATATATATATATATATATATATATATATAAATTCTTTAAAATAGATTGTAAGATATCAGTAACGTTGTTATTCAGATTATTCTGGTGTACGGCTTGACTCTAAGCAATACAGATAAATATCCAAGAATCAAGAAGATACGAGATATCACGAATAGCAATGAAACTATTTGTTACAGAGTTTTCCTCATATATATATATATATATATATATATATATATATCTCAAAGAATGTTGATTATTACAATGGGTAATACATATTTCACCGCGTCCTGATGTTATTATTGCGGATCGTCAGACCCAAATGGTAAAATTGTTGTACCATTTGTGTCTAATGAGCCGCGATAATAACATGAGGACGCGGTGAAATATGTATTAGCCATTGTAAGAATCTAAAATATTTTATAAATTACATTACTCTGTTAAATTAAATAAATGAATTTAACATTGAGTTCTCTTGAATTCGTCTTTATCGGAATTTACCTGGATTGTATACCAACTGTGCTATATATATATATATATATATATATATATATATATATATATATATATATATAATATATTAGTCATCCGCAGACATATAGTTTTGCTGTATCACTGCTCATCAGTATGGTTAGACATCCGAGTGCTTCTTTGTTAAAACCCGACCGAATTGACATAAGTCGGCGATTCTACCTCTGAGACATGGACGCTCGGTAGACAAAGATTTCAAAACATAAATAAAAAAAGAGAAAATACAGATTACACTGTCAGTCAGTCAGTCAATTAAGTGCCATACGTGATACACGCTTTGGGCGATCATGTCTCGAAAGGGACAAGGCTGTCTGTGCAGAAGATTATCCTGCAGTGGGTTGCCATTGCTTTCTGCGGTAGACTGGTTGCCAATCGAGGCTATAGAACCAAATCGACCCTATTATTTAACCCATAACTGGAGGGATGAGACGGATAAATACTTTTTCCAAGGTTATTTGTGCAAAAGTGAATAGAAGGAATTCAACTGGAATTCAAGCTCGTCTCCCAGATGTGTTGTTCTGAGTCGATATCCACTGCACCACAACGCACATCCGATTACAGTGTACATCACTAAAATTAACCTGACAATAATGTTTATGTAAAATCATATATTGAACATCATATCTTTTGTTTACCATCCATTCATTGTTACCTCCACTGAGATAGGCTGGTTCTAAAACTTGAACAAAGATAATAGAGGCCTCAGCAACCTGATTGGAAGACGGGCAAGATACAAGTTACACAGACAATTTACGCTCTTCTGAAATTAGAGTCACAAAAAGCAAAGAAATAATATCGGAAAGAGGAAACGGACAATCCGAGCGCAAAATTGAGGAGAAAACACGATGGGGTGAGAAAGTAGGGAATCAGATGAGAGGCAAGGGTTAGTTTGAAAGAAGGATGGACTGAAGTGGTTGATGTGCGCAGGGGAAAATACAGAGAAATTCTGCGCTCGGTTGGTCACAATCAAACAGAATAAGCGACGCAATTATCTAAGCTTGAATCTTTCCTGTCAACACCTTCCGTTAAGGAGATGTTTGGATTCGGTTGAATGCGTTCTCCGCACTTGGCTGGATTTTCAAAGATGTAAATGACGTATGCGTGCGTACGACAAGAATTATCAGGTATCTTCTCTATGCACATAGAGCTGTGAGATCATACTGGCACAAATTCATTTATTTTTATATACATACGTAAACACGTAAACACGTTCACACGCACAAGCACACACGTAAATAATTATATATATATATATATATATATATATATATATGAACACACACTCACATAGATAGATAGATAGATAGATAGATAGATAGAAGGTTCATTGTTAAGGAGTGTTTTATTCATGATCCATATTTTAAACCTGTTCCCTAGTTTCTAATTTATGTAAATATATAGTTTTTAGTTACTTGAATATAATTATATATGATCACATGTTTATATATATATATATATATATATATATATATATATATATATAAACAGATCCGTCTGCGGATGACGATATACATATATATATATATATATATATATATATATATATATATATATATATATAAAATGGTCATGGTTAAAAATATAGATATTGCGACATTACACATGCATATCTACTTCTTTTTGTTGTATATCTTTACTGAATCGACTAAGGAAATCAAATTATAATTGAAATCCTTTTCCTTGATTCAGCTATCTGCATTCCAAGTTCATTTTGAAATATCGTTTCTAAAGAAGCATTAATTTTACACGTGTAAACCTAAATTGGGAAATCATTATTTTACAGACTGACTTGATAATCGAATTACTCCAATTTAAGACAAAGAAAGAAAAAAAGGACTTTAAATCATTTTATTTCTGTCTTTCGAGTAGTGTGTTTGAACTTTTTCACAAATCTTTTAATTCAAAGAGGAAAAAATTACTTAGCGAGGGACTGAAAACTGTTTGCTTAAACCTAAGTTTATTTAGGGAAGAATTTATGTTTTTTTTTAATAACGGCTGTTTTTGAAGTTTTAACAAGTATTTTAACGACAAATGTTTTTATTAAATTATTTAGAAATTTATCATAATTGAACTATTAAGTAAACTAATTTTTGAATAGAGCTAAGGAAAATGTTGTTTTTAAAAATGTCGTTTAATAATCAGTCATTTTCCATACATTTGGGCGATTTTGTCTTGTTCAATCCATGACTAGATAGAAGATTTTCCACTGTAGATTGCCATTTTTTATGTAGACTGGTCGGCAACCAAATTTATTCAAACTATAGCTGGAGAGAGAATACCTTTCCCAAAAGTATTCGCATGTAATCTGAAATTCAACTAAAAATCGAACTTGTCTCTTTCTTTACTCATTCCGATCCGATAACAATTGCTCCACAAAGCACATCCTGTAAAAGATGTTTTTAAAACAACATTCTCTTGAGCAAAAATATTTTCTGAAACTAGTTTTTGTAATGGTTCCTATATTGATGTTTGTGTTCTTTTATTTATTCATATCAATTCTGTTGCTCCAAGGAAAAGGCGAAATTATTATAGGAATCAATTGTTTTTTATAGTAAATTATCCCTTCCGAGAGCTCCACAAGCAGGTTTTTTTTATAGAATATTAGTCAAATTATTATGCTGATGATTTTTAAAATTTCAAACTCGTATTGTGTCTGTTAATATAAAACCTGGAAATCCAGGTTATTTTATTTGTAAAGCACAGGACGTCTTTTGTCGAAACTGCGTTAATAAATGTTTGCATCATTCAGCATGTAAAACTTTAGATTCGAATAAGTTTTTATTTCAGAAATCAAAAAAGAAAAGTAATAGTAAGAGATTTAAAGTGTACAGACAGATAAATAGACAGCTCAATATATTACATATACTTGACATTTCCATAGGATAGAAAAAAAATGATGATGAGTTAAAGTCAACAAGTGCAGTGATACACAGGTCAGCTGTTTTTCTTTCTACCTCATTCGCCTCAAGGAAATGGATTTCATGTCTCCCATGCTTGGCCGTTACACAGGGCAGTTTTGAAACAGACACCAACTAAGCCGCCGCTACTTCCTATTTGTCAGTCTGACTGTCAATCCGCACGTCAAACTTTAACAAAAGCAGTCCGCAAAAAAACGAAAAAAAAACAACAAAAAAAAACTTTCTAGTGCTGATGGCGCCCTGCTTCTTATGCTATTCCAAGACATCCAAAATTTGCTTGTGTGCGAATATCGTCTCGTTTTGGACGAGATAAGCGTGCATAAATTGAATTCAGCGGCCATATTTCTTTTTCGTGAGCGCTCGTTTCGAATTCCGAGGTAAGTCATGTCTTTCGTTAAACATACCTCATATCTGAAAGAAGTAAAACGAATGATTATACTGCCAATGATATAAACTTGTATATTTTATATACGGGGTACTTGTCAGTTTTTAAAACGTGCTCTGTTAGTTGATGTACAACCGCCTTTATATTTGAAAGATGAAATTTATCACTTAAATAAACTCTGCTTCATTTTATTGATGGATGCCATATTTTTATATCGTTTTATATATTTTAATGATAATCCCAGAAATATTATTTTCGTTCTTCCTTTAGATAAAACTATTTGTAAGTAAGATTAATTTCGAGTCTCATTTCTTCTATCTTAATTTTCTGTTGCAATTTATCATCGTGTTATTTATTGATGACTCTAGATAGTTTTGAGGAAAATTAACTAAAATTCAGATGAAATTAACTCTAGTTGAAACTTAATAACTGCTATTTAAATCTCATCAGAACCATTCACAATTAGGCTGATTTGTGATTGGTGATTTCAAGACATTGAAGTATATTCTAAATTTTGATTATTGTTAAATTATTTGGAATTAGGTTTATTTTCAAACCAAAAGTGCAAAACACGTGTTATTTTCTGTTTCTTACTTGATCATTATTTAAATATGGTTAAATTTGTAAGCATCCAAAAATATTTTTGCAGGGTTATAATTCGAATGTTATGACGGAATTCTCATAATGATAATATCTGAGTAACGATAAGAATAAAAAATAAGATAATAAGATAATAATTTGGATATACTTATGTTGTAAAATAATCATTTTCAATCACAAACCTTCAGACATCCTTTATGAAACAAAATACTGATAAACATGTTCATAGATCATAGGTATTATAGATATTAGCAAATCATAGACTCATTGAAAGATCTCGGATTGGAAAATTGAATGACACTAAAAGTCTTTTGAAAATATTCATAAATTATCATTTAAAACATTACCCAAAATTGCAGAAGGCACAGATACATATACACATATGAATTTACAGTGATGATGAACAATGATATTACTCCAAACAGAAAATCAACGTAGTGGATTTAATAATTATGTATTCGCCGCTATAATTTATAATCCCTCACTTATATTGGTGTAAAGTTTTCTATAATTTGAGTTCGTCTCTCCTTCTTTATTTATTTCTTTCTTTCTTTCTTTCTTTCTTTCTTTCTCTCTTTTGAGATATCTGTTCATATTAACAACAAGTTATTTGATTTATTAATTACCATTTTACGTTACCCAAATTTACTTCGAATAATTCTTGCTCTTTGTTCATTTATATCTCTATTAATGTAATTCCAATATATTTAAATTAATTCTGAAAATATCAATAAAAACATGTCTATTCACTCATTTTTATTTTTGACATTAGCTAAATAATAAATAAAGATGAAATGATAAAGCTGAATACTTTGCACACATCAAAAATCACATTAACATTTTGAGAAACTAAATAAAATGTATATGAACACAAAAGTGACATTTTACAAAATAACGCGTCAAAAGCGTGTGTTGCCTACCGTAATGAGACTGACCACAATTTTGATGCAAAACATGCTACTCTCATAAAAAAAGGAAAATATTTCATTACGGCGTAAATCTCTAGAGGGTGCCTTAATCACAAGCAAAATTACTCCCGCGCACTTACCAAATTTCGCCATTCTGACAGATCCTTTAATAACACAGCTGGGGGATATCTACTAACAAAATTGATGGTAATTCATTAAAAATTCTAAAATTTCCAGTGCCCCTCGTTCGGGTGCATGTGTACAGGTACTAACATAACAAATGTAGTCTGATGAAGTCTTCGAGTACGAAACAATTTCCAAATAATTTTTTTAAATTTTCATACATTTTTTCAATATTGTTTTTTAGGAATAGAAATATATACTATTATCTCACAAATGTATGCGTGTGTGTGTGTATTTTGTGTGTGTGTGTGTGTGTGATTGAAGAGTGAGTGATAGAAAACATGTAAGACAGTTGTGTAGAAAATACGACCGACCTTCGTTACACTATATTTTTCAGCGTAGTCGTTTCCATTTACAATGAGAGTTGATTTTCTAAGTGCTGCTAAGACGAGGCACAAGGCCGAAAATATGGCGTACACAGTGAGGATCGGAATCACTTTTCAAATGTAACAGCTTCTAGCTAGATGACGCGGTGTCTCTGTTCACTATGAGGGGAACGCCAGCTCGTAAAGTTGCAAATTGTGTTACACACATCGTAGCATAATCTAAAATATTCGCATTATTAATCCATGTGATTAAAAAATTTCAACACTATTTTTTGTTCCAGTGCTTTCCTTGGAATATTATGAACCAAAACTACGAGTTTACACGAGAATTATTACACATGCATCGAACAAGATACGATTAGATAATAACGATAGGGAATGAAATATTTGATCTTCCTACTAAAAAGTTTGCATCTGAAGTATCTTCTTGGCTGAAAGCCAGCATGAAATTTTTTGTACCTTCTTGTAAATACGAGATAAAACCACATATGCTTCTGGATATGAACCTGTTTATTCAGCTGCTTAAACCCAGAATTCAATTTTACAGCTATATCAATGAGATATCTTTGATCACCAAAAAATCTTCTTTGTTTGCACCCGTAATAAGTGCATGGTTGTCTTCAAAGCGAATAAGTCGTTGTTCGATAACAGAGTGAACACCTTGTGGCCTCTCACAAAATTCTTCTCGTGACTGAGGTACTATCGTTAATTAACACAATCTTACATACCGTTGGATGTAGATTGTGTTAATTAACAGTAATACCTCAATCTTTCCTCTCTTCAATTAATTTAAATTACTTTCGTCTTCTATCAAAGAAGAAAATGCTTTGAATAGCAAATTCTCTTCGAATTCTGCTCTAGATTCATCCTGGATGGCCACTTAGAACCGACTCTCTATCCTGCGATAAGCGTATAATTCCGTCTATTGTTTCGCTAGCATCTTAAAAATAGACCCTCACAAATATGTGAAATGGATTACATCTCTGCAATTGTCCATAAGAAATGTGTGCTTGGACTAGTCTCATTTAATTACATTAGATGCTTTGTTGTTTCTATCTTGCCTGATTCTGTACTTCCTGCTTCTAAAAACTCCAGACAAGCCTGCGATCCGTTGAACTATCACTTGGTCGTTTACATGCCTTGGCAAAATACGACAAGCTCTAATCAACACTGAAATGGTTAAGTATTTCACCTCACAAGACCATCCTTACGAAAAACAATATTGTTTTCTCTTCTCTAGATTAACTTCCGATGTGTTAACGGTTATTGATGGATTATTTTGTCAAGCTTTCGATAATGATAGCGTGGTTTGGCTTTCTACATTTCGAAGGCTTTTGGCAGACTTTGTTATGTTGTTGTTCTTTTCTACACGTCTCTTAGATTTATAAAAATTCATTAAATAAGTTCTTTCTGGGAAACACAGGATATAATAGGAAAGCCAGTATTTGCCTTAAGAAAAGATAAAAGTCCGAATAATTTAAAATAAGGCAAGTGTAGTTTATCTTAAATTATACTGAATTACATGGAAACCAACAAATACGATTTTAAATTAGTTCAGAAACCGAGAAGCAAATCATGATTTCTCTGATGACTACCAGTAGTTTACTTTTCTGGTGTCATTGGGGTATTATGCAATTCTTTTCCTAATAAAATATGCATTTAAATACCATAACCTTCAAAAAATATTGTAGGCATTCTTGTTCTTAATCAGAATGACGTCTATTCTGATTATAGAAAATTAGTGTTTAAAGATTGGAATAAAGCAATGACTTAGATCAACAGATTCTGCTCTGAATATTCTCAGACCTTTAACGATACAAACACTTTACAATAATTCACAAGTCTTTTCGTAATTTCTAAAAGAAGAAAAAGAACCCATTAATTTTGTTTCGGTTCTTACTTCATCTAACCAATATACGGACTTTCTTAATTATTTCTAATTCTCAATGGCTTCTTCTCTCGCTCTTTCTCTCTCTCCCTCTTGTTTTCTCTCTCTCTCTCTCTCTCTCTCTCTCTCTCTCTTTCTCTCTCCTATTCCTAAACTGAACAGTCTCACAGTTTCTTCCTCTAGCCGAATGAAGGAAGTTCTCTACAGCACTGTATCTGAAAATCAACGAAGACGAGATAAGGAAATTCTGACCCTCCAACCGGTCAATGCATAAAATTGCCACACTTGAGCTGAAGAGACTCCTTACGCATTCATCCCATCCCCACGTGTGTCTGTCGTGTGCAGTCGATGGCCGCCAATTATGATGAAATGAAACTCACATCATGTCCACTTAACTGCCCACCCGAGGGCTATAAAATGGTGAAGTAACTTACCTGTTTCTTGCTATCTATAAACCCTCATGGTCGGGGTGACTATACACGCAGAATGTAACTACTTATATACACAATGCATGTCCATAAGCTTTATTATTAAATGACGATTAATATTTTGGTTTGAATCTCGCGGACATTCATTTCGTCTATTTAATTTTGTGTTTTTATAAAGACGCTCTTTCGTATTTCTACCCTCAGTTTTTGTAGTAAGGTTTTATTGCGACTCGAAAATAATAGAGAATAAAGACAAGATAAATTCTTGATATATTCTATTGTATGTGGATGCGCAAGAATACATTCTCATGCTTTGATTGTAAACAATATTAATGCAACTATTAAACAATAGTTATACCAAATAAAGAGACATTTTCTGAATTCCTAATCTTGAAAGTCAACTTAAATAATCAAAGATATGCATTGGAAATATATACTGCCTAGCATACAATATTATTTAAAGTTCTCAATATGTACAATACATAGATCAGGAATCTTGAGAAATCTTCCACAAACGAAGATATTGGAACTAAGATAAGGGAGAGTACTAAGAAAAAGTAAAATGTTTTTATGCATACCGAACAAATTTTACGGCAATATTTACTTGGCTCAGTAACATTATGTTAAAAATTAGTAAATTAATTAAGGGAAATCATTAATTCGATCAAAGACATTAAATCAAATTTGCAAGAAATGATGAAATAAACAAGAAAAGCAATCAGAAATTTTGGATTATTTACAATTTGTTTAGTAATCAAAATTAAGTCCAAATAATTATTCTTCCTTCCTCAAAATTAAAATTTGGATTAATTAAAGATGTTATTCGAAACGGTTTCATTCCGATTCATTTGTTTGCTTGATTAATACAAAAAATACCATGAATTTTTAAATATTTCATTTAAATTGATTTGTAAATCATTGCTCTGAAAGAAAAATTATATTTGTCGAAATTATATGTGTGATCGTATATTTTTCAAAGTAACAGAGAGATATTAAATGAATTTAGGGTCTAAACTTGACGCAAACGAACGAACGATACGAGACGATGTTTTACAAGTACTCTCAGTAACAAATGTCTAAATATTTTCGTTGCATATTAAATACTGGGGATAAAACTGTGTGCGATCACTGACTATGTAATGGTGAAAGACGTTCAATTTCACAGAAACTTGACAAACAATAACTGATAGAACCCCATTGCAGAACGAATTCCCTATATATTTCTGTCTTAAACTACACATAATAAAACTCAAACCAAAAATGAATTTAAGTAAAATTACGTATAAAATGATACACAAATTTAAACTCATTGATTTCAAATTTTAATTCTTAGTTTTATAGAAGAGTTTTACTGTTAATGTTCGCAGACGTATTTCATAACACAGAACACGCATCTTGCATCATTCTTTTTAAATTTCGGATTTATATATGATCTTAAAGAACATAGGTTTTTAGGGTCCCACTGATGAGTTCGATATTTCAAGTGTCACTCTAAATTCTTATTTGCTTTTATTTGATATAAACCTAACCATTGAAACATCCACATTGTGATTATATTAAACATTGGATTCTTCACAATGTTTTCAGTTAAAACATCAACACGTACATACGTAACTATTTCATCAAAGAAAAAAAAATTCTGAAATGAGCCAAAAAATCGCTCTATTGTCGCTTACTCTAATAACAAATTTATCCCATAACATGCGTAACCCTTGATTCTTTCATCGCAGTGTTTTGGTGCGGGGATGGAGATATTTTGATCATAGAAATATCAATTTTTTGATACAGGAATAGCTGTTTATTCTGAAAACCTTTTTTCAAATATCATTATTATTTCTCTACGTGCCCCCCGATATTTTCAGGGCATTTATGACCATGGCTCTTTATTTATTGTTGCTCTTAGCAGTTTTTCTCTTTTTTCAAGGCTATTACAATCCACCTATCTTTCTACAGGCTTGTCACAGAGGCGACTTGCTGCCTATGTTAATTGCTGTCAGTATGCGCTGAGAGTGTTCAGTTTTCTAAACTGCAAAACAACATATCTGTTTCCCCCAAAATATGCATGAGGAAATCCAATGCATATTCGAATTTCGCTGTCGAATTTTTCTCTCATATAGATGCCATCTTGGTCTCGCATTTTCCATTTGTTAAAACACATGCCAGATATTTGAAACTTTTGTACTTCATTGATACCTACGTCTCCAATTTGTAAATCTCATCTTTGTTTGGTACATCTCATTCTTCTTGATGAGATCCATATTTCTTTCTTCTTGCAGTTGATAGTAAGCCCTTTTTTTTCTCAGAAATGTTCTTTTTGTGTGAGCCATCAACACCGAATCATGTCCTTATCAAATATTGTTGAGATTACACCCTTAGGATGATCTCGATCCAGAACCTCAAGAACTCAACGGAGAAGACTAATCATTTATGGTTTTGTGTCGTTAATCATTCATCCGGAAAGCTCGGTGAAATTTATTCGACAATTGTGTTAATCTTTGTCTATACTTCTGAGATGAGGTAGTATTTATATTATTTACATTGTTCGGATTGTTATCCTTATATTAATTGCTATATTCATACTCACGACATATGATTGGAATTTCGAAGCTCTCAAAAATACATACACTGATGCCCTCAAGCCTAGTGGATACAAGTACAAAAATTGTTTAGATCTAGTGACTTGTCACAAAGAGTAGTAAGTTCAATACCTGGCTACAGCAGTAGTGACTTATAGAGTTGAGTTAAAGGAAGATAACTAAGGCATCAGGATGGGGCATGGTTCATCGATCGAAAACAATAAACCTCAGTGATCGAAATTAAGGTTCGGTTCAAATTTCCAGTCCCCTGAAGAAGGCCGGGGTGTATAACGGTCGAAACCTCGTGAATATGAATATCGCAATAAAGTAAATGTATATTTACGAATAATATCAATGCGTTAATCGTATGTTAATTTCCAATTATCCTTTTTGTAAAGGGACTACCCGTTGCCCTTAAATTTCATTTCGAGTTACAATTGCCTTTGATTTTAATTAGTGGTTTATTAGTTGGTGCTCCTACAATATATCTCTAGATTCTTGACAAAATCAAAGAAGGATTAGCTATTGTCATTAGTGTTTCGACTGCATTCATTTAAGCGTATTAATAGATTTTATGATTTAGTTAGATGCAAGCACCAGTTCTATACTTTTTCGTATTTTCTTGCCATTTACAATCTTCAAAGAAATGTTAAATGCAGCGCCAATTGCCACATTCCGCTTACTTGATCACTGATCCTTCATCGTGTTTAACTCACTTCTCTCCTCACCGAATATTTCCAGTTGTCTTTCACTCACTATAAACCCCTTTGTTCTAGCAGCTTGGAGTGAAATCAAAAAAGAAAATACTAGAAATCAATAGAATAAAACAGTTTAGGTGATAAAAAACAACTGCTAAGTACTATTTGTTGGGTTAATTTCTTAAATAAAATGTACTTCAGAGATTTTGAAACGTAACAATGACTCTGATCAAAAATAAGCAGTTTATTCGGTCACAAAACGGCTGAGTTGTATTACTTATGATCTCTCATTTGCAAGATAAGGAATCGCGCATTTATTAATGAACAAATACAAAAGGAAGATTGTTTTATTTTTTCTTGGTTTCCTTTTGTAATTCTGGTCCGTAGTCAATCACTTCATAGTATAGTATTAAAACTTTAAACACACTATTTATTCTCTCTCTCTCTCTCTCTCTCTCTCTATATATATATATATATATATATATATATATATATATATATAAGAGTGTGTGTATTTGTGTGAACATCAGTGTTTGTATGTGTTTGGATTATAAGAGAGAAATCTGTGTTAAATTGCTAACTTTGCCGAATTTTTAAAAGAATTCACAAGTTCATTAATGCAAATGCTTGCCCCAATTTATGCCAAAATCTATTACACATACTATACATACAATACATAGGATTGGAAAAGATATATCCAGTGAACTTCCTGGTGTTTGAAATGATCACTATTGATGGCGAAGTCATGCCCACATTAATCTTTCCTTAGAAGTCCAGCTCAACAGAGAAGCCTTGCGGAGATAGTCTTGTTCTGGGTCAACAGTGAAAAAATTTAGATGCTAACAGGACTCGGCATCATGCCATACAATGAGTTCTCCTGTTTGTGTGGCATAGGGGCAGAGTGATGTTGTCAAGCATAGGGTATTCTAGCAGCTACCCTCTTGACCCAGAGTAGCAGTATATCCTTAAAGTACTTGATATAGACCTCCGTGATGAGCGTAATGTCCTCTTGGAATATTAATGGAGGCATAACAACGCTATAATTAGTGATCACTCAAGACAGGTTCATAATCACCATTAGAGTCATCCAACTATTTCCAAATTCTCTGCACTGTCGTCAGATTGAGACCCAAACAATGAAATGTTTGTATAAAGGGCTTCAGCCGCAAACGTCAAGCATTACTGCATGCCTTTTCCAAATTTCTGACCGAGTGAATTGCCTCGTAGGTCTGCTTTTCTGACAGACGGTGACAACCCCCACCTACTATAATGTGTAGTAGACAAAATTAAGAAAAAATTACGCACATGCGGGAAATTAAAAATATTAAATTTCAACAATTTACCCATCGCTCCCCCGGCCTTCCACATGGGGACCAAAATGACCAAAATAAAACAGAATAAGACCAGTTTAAGACAAGTTTAGACCGGTTTTGAACCTATCCACCGCGGTGGATAGGTAATGTTTTGACCAGTACCTGGGCGTACGCGCTCAGGTTCCCTACATTAATAGAAAGACCTTGTGTCACATCTCTCTCAAGTGGGGGAGAAGAGTACATTTACGCTCTCACACCCTGATTGAGCACTCTGTAAGAATGGTAGACTTTGAAAAACAGTAGCTACTCTAGCATCTACCCATCGTTCATTCAGCAATGAATTAGAACACTCTCAGCTATTGGTCGTGTGTAAAATGATAATGTACATGCTAAAATGTCTGCCTCATAGCTCGGAAGTAGAATCGCCGACTGACACCACTTTGGCCGGGTTTCAATCCTGGATTAAGAAGCAATCGGAGTCTAACCGTACTGATGAGCTGTGATACAACGAAACAGAACTGTCTGCGGATAGCGATAGATAGATAGATAGATAGATAGATAGATAGATAGATAGATAGACTTGTACCCGCAGAAATAAAAGAAATGGACTTAAATGAACTTGATGTCATAATGTAAAACTTCAGGTTCCTTTCAGACAACAGATTATCAAAGGTGCTCGATGACAGAATTTTTAATGGTAAACAGGACAGAAAAATAGAAGGAAAGTTGGAACTCGTTTTCAAACAAGCAGTGGACAATCAAGACGATGCCCCTATGTAGATGGACACATGGTTTTCAGTCCTGCCCAGTACTCGCTCAGCCTATCATTTTCGTGCTTTAGAGGCTGTGTACCTAAAAGTCCACCAGCCTAGTCTGTGTAGACAGAATAAACACTTCACTGTTTACGATTGTGGAAATTTATGTTTACACTCCCCTAACATTTTATTGAATTTGTACTTAGAATTTTGATTTTAACCGTGTTCCAACTTCCCTTCTACAAGTAATTTTTTGTGTCCTATTTATCATTAACATTTTTGCCACTGAGTACCTTTGATAATGTGTTGGCTGAAAAGATCCTCAGGTCTTACATTATGACATCAACTTTATTTAAGTCTCTCTCTCTCTCTCTCTCTCTATATATATATATATATATATATATATATTTCCAGGTGAAGAGGACTCAAGGTCTTTTTTTATTTTGAGTGCTCTGGCATTTATTTTATTATAAACAGTGCTCAATATAATGAGTATTATAGAGCTTAATATAATATTAGTATATAGTTATGCATCAATTGTACAATGCGACATGGAAATTTCTATGTTTCGAGTTAGGTTCTCTTCATCAGCGAATGTTGATGCAGTTGTGCAGATGATTTACATTTAAATGACAAACTCTTTGAGTTTGCTGTGAATATATGTGGGTGTTTTTTGTGGCTAATCAGAATGGAGATTCACTTTGTGATTTGACCCCGAAGAATACATACTAACCAACCGTGTTTCATCTTTTTTCCTTCTTGTTTTCTTCCTCCTACTCTTCCCTTGTTATTATTTTTAGTACTCCTTATATAAATTTTTATATTATTTGGTTTTTCCTTGGATGATATTTCGAATTTATAGTTTATCGATTCGGTCAAACATCTGTTTTCTACCGGACTGTCTTTGGGGTTTTTACAATTACATTTTTCTTGTCTAAATTGTTATTTTCTGTTGTCCGGTTGTTTTTATTGATTTTGTTGAATTTTTTTTAAAAATCTTATTGTTGTGTTTTTTTTATAATTTTTCTAGATTGTTCATACGGCTGTAAATTAATTTTATAGTGTTTTATTAAAGATCTTACTTAGTGGACTTTTTTCGGGAAAATGTTTTTTAATTAACTCGATGAATTTTTTCCCCAATTTACCATTAGTCATCTGTTTAAAAGGGTGTGTGTACCAGATGATTTTCCTATTTCTATTTTTTCTTAGAGGGTTACTTTTCTTTTTTACATATTTAATATTTGGGTTTATGTACCTACTATTTTTTAATGCACCATTATAAAAATTGCTATGCTTATTAAAAAAAATGTCCTCATTAGCTTAATTTCTACTAATTCTGTATTCTATTGATGAGGGTATATGTTTGATGATAGAAGGAGGGTGGTTAGATTTTGGGTGGATGTATAAAGGATTGGTATTTAGTTTTTTGTATGGTCGCTGTATATTTTTCTCTAGATCCAAAGTTACATCGAGAAAATCAACTTTTTTATCTTAGTTTTAATTGTTACTTTTAAATTGAGATCTTTAAACTCTTTGTGTAGCATTTTTCTAACTCCGTCTCTTTTGAAGTTCGTGGTATTTTTATTACTATAAGTCCGTCATCTTTCCATAGTCCAATGTCTTTAGTGTTTAATCCCTTATAGGCTGTGAGATTATATAATATTAATAATCCTACCAGATTTGAACATTCTGCAGAATCGATCGATCCCATCGTAATATCAAAATTGTTCTCGTTGGAATTCATTTTTTCCACTGTTCTTCATTATGAATGAGCACAGATGTTTTTGCATTCATTATTATTGTTTTCTCCTCCTCCGAGTAAAGAGTGGCGAAATCCAGGGCCGTAACAATTAGTTCCTTTGATATCGATGGATAGTAGTCTTCGTATCAAATTGGATAAAAGAGCGGTTGTCTTTTTATTCTTTTATATTATAAAACTAATTTGTTACGTCTGTGGTGTCTTTCCATAATCTTAATTCCAAGGATTCCTTGATTTGTTTGTTGATTTTTTTTTAAATGTTCTTACAAATTTTTCCGACCGCTGGTCTGGTTGGATTTATCATTTTCGTGGTGGGATTCATACTGAAGTTTTCCTTGTGATCTTTGATTGTTATACAGCACTCCTTTGTGTTGAGTTTTGCTACTTTGTTGCTTATTTTTAATTTATCTGTGATATTTTACTGTGTTAATTTTATCAACTAAGTCCATTTTATTCCTATCGACTGTTTTATAGTTTTTGTCATCTTTTTCACGATTAGCGTATTATATTCTTCCGGTGTTATTTTGTAGAAATTAGCCGTTTTATCAAATTTCATGAATAATTTGTTAGATGTTTTTATTTTTTTCACCACTTTCCAAGATGTTGTTGGAAATCATTCCTCCTTTTTTGAAATGTTGTGTTGTTTATTATATCGAGTATGTCATTTTCAAAGGAGCATAAATTTTCAATGCATGGGGCTGTTATTTTGCTTTCAAACCCATATACTTATCAGATTAATGGCAGGTTAAACATTAAGGAGGGAAAACAAACAAGGGTAGAGTAAAATGAAGATAAAAAGGAAGAAGAAAAAAGGGAAAATGTGGGTGGTATGTAATCTTCAGGGTCAAATCCCAAAGTGAATCTCCATTCTGATTAGCCACAAAAAACACCCACATACATCCACAGCAAACTAAAAGATTTTGTCATTTAAATGTAAATCATCTGCACAGCTGCATCAACATTGGCTGATGAAGAAAACCTATCTCGAAACATAGAAATTTCCATGTCGCAATGTACGATTAATACATATATATATATACGTGTGTGTGTGTGTGTGTGTATGCGTGTGTGTCTCTGTGTGTGTGTGTGTGTGTGTGTGTGTGCAATACAGTCTGTAATCTTTTTTACACATAATATTTAATTATCTAGAAAAACATATATACAAACGCTTACGCATTCATATTCATAATAAATATGCATATACATATTTGTGGGCATGTTTCTTGTCTATGTGCGCGCCTGTATTTGTATGTTTTTGTGATAGAGAAATAGTTATTGTTAATCTTCCTAATCATCTTGCTCGAATTCCAAGCGGACGACTCATCTCCAGCACCACATGAGTAGGTCCTTAAACCGGAATTATTGAGTCATATATGGATTTGAACGTTGATACCCTGCCCGTTCCACTCCTTGCACGAAGGATGGATCTCAACAATGATCAAGCGCTTGTATTAATTGCCCTCTCTAACTTTGCCATCGAATCTAAGTTATTTCTCAAAATGTTCCTTTTCGCCAAAAGCCCTTACTTTGCTTGCCGTGTTGTTTCTCTTTTGAAAACTTTTGAAGACCAATTTTACGTTTGCTAAATTTGAGTTTTCTTTTCTTTCTTTGTTTTCTCTCTTCACGAATATTCTTGTGTGGAAGTTTTTATGCCTAGTTTATCCTACGTATGGCTGGATATTATTCAGATATGGCATTTTCTGTCTCTCTCTATTCTCTCTCTCGCTCTGTCTCTCTCCATATATATATATATATATATATATATATATATATATATATATATATATATAGGATGCGTCATATAATAACAACAAATAAAACTTCACACTGTAATCGTTGCTTTAAAAGTACAAAATAATGATACCGCTAACCCTAACCGCTTCCTGAAATTTGCTTTGCGTCTCAAATTGAGAATGTAGCGGGAAGCAGCTGACGTTGTTCCAGTCGTTGAAATTAAACGGAGAAAGGCATAATAAGCACCGTACTACCATAGAAACACGTAAACTTTAAAAAATAATCCATAGAAGACAAAGAAAGTTAATAAGAGCCACTGTCACAAAGTTCAAGTGTTCACCAACAGGAAAGATTTGAATTGGGACATCTGGTACAAATTGTGAATGGGAATATCTGGTACAAGTTATCAATGGGGATAACTGATACATGTGGTGAATGGGGACATCTGGTACAAGTTGTGAATGGAGACATCTGTGACAAGTTGTGGATGGGGATATCTGGTACAAGTTATTAATTCGAACATCTGGTACAACTTGTGAATGAGGACATCTGGTACAAGTTGCGAATGGTAACATCTGGTACAAGTTGTCAAAGGTGACATCTGGTAGAAGTTGTCAATAGCGACATCTGGTACAAGTTGTGAGTGGGAACGTCTGGTAAAAGTTACCAATGGAGACATCTGGTACAAGTTGTCAATGGGGAGATTCAGTACAAGTTGTTAATGGAGTCATCTGGTACATGATGCGAATGGGGACATCTTGTGCAATTCGTATGTAACTCCTACAGGTAAATTTCTTTGGGAGGTGACGAGGGTAAATTGACTGTTTTGTGTGAAACTAGCTAAAACCCGAAGTGAATAGAATGTATTGCTTTTTCTCTGATCAGAAAGACTTGAATCAGGAATAAAGCGTAAATTGAATGGTTACGCAGCAACTCAACAGAGGTTCCAAGTATTCAGTAAGTTTATTGGTTATGGACATCATCAGTAAAGAGGGCGTGGCAATTCATACTCATGTTATTACTCTGGGCTTTAGAGTCAGTGCCGCTCTCTATCAACGAATATTGAACAAAATTGAGCGAGCATAATTGGAAGACAAATTCTCTTCACCATCACATAAGACTAAGTCAAAATAAGCATGGATGAGTAAAAATCATTATTGTTATATTCCCCAAAACACATGGCCTTCATTCTTACCATACATTAGTTTATCTATCTATCTATCTATCTATCTATCTATCTATCTATCTATCTATCTATCTATCTATCTATCTGTGTCTATTCATGATCTGTCTATCTAAATTTGTTAATACCTTTAGTTGTTTATATATTTCTGTATATTGTTACTTCATAACATTCTGTCCATTGTTATTTATTTACGGATAGTGTTGATTTATTTAAATTTAATCTAGCGTGTAGTTCATAGAATGTGAGTCAAAAACTGTCTGTGTATATAATTTATTATTTGGCCCATGCCCACGATAAGCTGTCACGAAAATGTGTGTAAATCATACTGGGGTCTATGACGTGCAAAATGTATTGCTAATTGTGGAAGTAATATAGTAATTATGTTTTATTATCAATTCACGGTTGCTTAGCATTAATGTAAGTTGGCAATGTGCCATATGAATTCATTGCACATGTCTGAACAGGCAATCTTCTTTTGGCAATGAGTAAGTTTCTGTAATGTGCGAAAGTAATGGCTTCTCATTCGCGTTCACTATGACCATTCACCTTTCTCTACGTCACAAAGCATTTATTGTTTGTTTTCCAAAAAGTTGCATCACTCAAGTCTGTGTAGTTCTTTTTGACAAATAACAACATTATTGGTGATATAGTCATATGCCAATCCTGAAAAAAGAAATTTTAGATTATATTCAAAATTGACTGTGAATCTGTGTTCAGTTTTCATGAGCAAATAAGATGAGAAATGTTGATATTTTTAAAAAGCTGAATATTTTCCCACCTAGTTCTTTTAAAATTTTGTTCCTTTTTTAAATTCTCTCTTTCTTTCTCTATCAATCTCTCGTTCTCTTTATTTCCATATATACGTACATATATATATATATGTGTGTGTGTGTGTGTGTGTGTGTGTGTGTGTGTGTGTGTGATTATGTGTGTGTGATTATGTGTGCGCAGAGACACATGCTCACACCCAAAGAAAGGCACGCCTAGAGAGAAAGTGATAAAGTCAGAGAAAGGGAGATATATACATAGTTTTCTAGGAAGTCATGATGAATAGGTATCTTATGAGGCCGGAGAATCCGTTCTTCAATAAATCATTCTACTTAAGACATACTTATTCTGGCCATGTTCAGGCTGTATGGTTTGGACCTGCTAATTTGCTTCCAAAGGACATTATACACCGGTGAGATCAACAATGTGAGGCTCAGTAATAATAAGCACATTTTACAATACTCCTTGTGCCCTAAAAATGATGTTTTATTCCAAAAAGTACCATATAATTGTGTCTAAGTTACCTGTTATCCGGAATTTGAATGATATGCGCATTACACTAGAGACTTCAGAAAAATGTTAGGGCCACAACATTGGCCCGTCATGAGATCAATCGAAGATAGATACAACAAGGCAGGATGCCAGGAAATTACTTTTAGATTTTACGCTGGACAAAGACTCACACACACACACACACACACACACACACACACACACACACACACACACACACACACACACAAAAGCAAATTAAAAAACCTAATAGAAAGCGCAAGATAAAAACTGTCATTCTGCATTACGGTTTGTAGATTCGCTCTCGGAATCTATACTGTCTTGAAAGTGACTGAAAGGGCAGATTAAGTGCTTCTGTTTCATGTTGGCCTTTGCGTCCTTGATGACTGATGGGAAAAGAACTTGCTATGAGGCTGTTGGCCTCTCATTTAACGACAAATAATTTTCTCCAATTCCTGAAAACTAGGAGAGCTAGGAAATCACTTGAGCCCTTAAAGAAGGAGAACTGCTAGAACAGTTACTGTCACCCCTCAATCCATTTTGTTTAGCTCCTTTGCGACGGAAAGAAGACTTGCGTCATGATTTCTTATTCATCACTTCTAGGAACATCAAAGCCAACACAAATATTGTATGGATAATGGGTGATTCTTCTGAGTAAATTATTATTTTTCTTGATTACATTAACACTCTCAAGCAGTTCACTATTTCTTACTCAACATATTTGGTGACTCTATCAATAAACATGACCTGCTTTATCATTTATAAAAATTTAAATAAAAAGAGTTACCACTTCTGTGATTTATGCATAAGCAATGAGTTCTTTCGGTAATTGATGTGTTCATACACTGCTTATATATAACACGCTAAAATTTTCCTTCGCTGATTCCATGAGCCTATGGGTTAGATGTTAGGGACTGACGCAAAATTGGTTAAGTTTCGAACCAGTCCTAAAACAAGAGGATGTCTAGCAACACTTATGAGCTGTGATACAGCAAAACAGGCTTGTATGTGGATGACGAATATATATATATATAAGAAGTACGCAGGACAATACGCATATATATATATATGTGTGTGTGTGTGTGTGTGTGTGTGTGTGTGTGTGTGTGTGTGTGTGTGTGTGTGTGTGCATAATAGCTCTGTTCATACTATATTTTGTACGGTTTGATTAACACACACACACGCACGCGCGAGCACACACGCACGCGCGCGCACACACACACACACACACACATATATATGTATGTATGTTTATATAATATTTGTATTCTTTATCATTCTTTGGTCTTTTTTCTTTCTTGTTTTGTTCAGTCATTCTCCTTCTTCCTCCATTTATTTGATAAAATGCAATCCTAACTTCTCCTTAAAATATTTACATTTTTCGGGCTGTTGTCATCATCTTCATCGTCCCATTCATGACGTTGTCGTGTGGAAAGAGCAACAACTTATGACGTCGATTTAACTGAAACTGCGATGTCCAAAAAAGAGTAGGCATAAGACGTGTAATTAGAGTAATGTACCGCTTTGAATTAAATACTGTTCAGTTCCAAAATACAACGCATATCATCTGAAAAATGCGAGGGTGTGCAATAGCCGAAAAGTCGTAATTGTGACAATAAAAATGAGGACAATGCTCCAAATCATGTATATAGTGTAAATAACAATACGTCATCTTCAGAAAGAGAGACACGGATACTCCTTCTTATAATCGTTCAATAAACGAAAGAAAATGTTTATTCATTAATTTGTTCTATTTATCAAGTTTTACAAGTTAATCTTTGATTAGAAATGACGCGTATTTATGAATTTTTTAAAAATAAACTGCAAAAATTCCGTTGGCCCTTAATCGCCACTAAATCTGGACAAATCCTACGCCTTGACCTTGTCTGTCTATATAAGACTTATGAACGAATTATCTATTTCTCAAAAGAAAATCGTAATAGGATTTTTGATTTAATGTCATTTGATTGAGAAGATTATTTCGAAAAAATATTATTTACAATATTTTACTAACGCTATGGAAGAAGGTGATTTTTGAACAAGCGTTTCTTCTATAAGATTCTCCATCCAATCATCTCAATTAAAATGTAAATTTCAAACAATATTCGTTGTCCTTTTCGTTATGATAATTTTTTTAAGAATACAAAATCTTTAGGTTAATATTTGGAATAATTCACGGAATATGGAAAATATTTAAGCTCATGAATTCCAACGATGCATATAGAACGTACGGTTATATTGAAAAACAATACAACAGTGAACATTAATTTAATTAATAAAATAAATTCTACAAAACCAAAACTTGTTTAAAGAAATCATTATCTCAAAAGTTGGATACAAAAAGAATTAATTGTTGCAATAATCTTAGACTTTCAGCTTGAAAAATTACGTAACATAAAATGGTCGGAGAATGAAACGGTTAACGACATATCAACATATCTATGATTTATTTAATGCCAAAATCTAAATATTTTGGAACATAATTTTATGGATTCATCTTAAAATGCATTGTTGGTCATTTTGCTAGAAAATGTAATCTATAATCTATATAAGTGACGAGGATGGACTTTGGGTAAATATTTGTTTGTTTGATAGATTCTACTTAGCGTCTGCATTTTGCGGTCTAGCTTGACTGGAGTTGCGTTAGGATGTAGAAGAAACATTTTAGAACGCTAACGACACTTGGACCTTTTCATAAAACCAAAATTAGGGGTAGAAAAATATACATTATCACCCAACAAAGTCAGGGATCAGTTTATGTTTTGATTATAATATAGAATCGATCACCCCACTATACATTATCTATATTAATATATTTTCCCCTCCTCCTTCCACCCTAATCTAATAGAAACATTCTACCTTGTTATCTATATCTATAAAAGTGACGAGGGCGTGACGTTGTATAAATATTATTTTCTATGTAAATTCATCATATGATTTTAATTCTTATTATTCCTTAAACCACCCGAGTTAAACCGGACTAATCTATATCTATAAAAGTCACGAGGGTGAACGTTGTGTAAGTATTTGCTATGTAAATTCATCATATGTTTTTTATTTTTATTATTACTTAAACTAACCGAGCGAAATCGGGCTAATCCATCTCTATAAAAGTGACGAGGGTGGACATTGTGTAAACATTTGCTATGTAAATTCATCATATGTTTTTATTCTTATTGTTCCTTAAACTACTGGAGTGAAACCAGGCTAAACTGCTAGTTCTACTATAAAAGGTATTGTTTGTCATTTTGCTTTAAATATGTACACATAATTTTACTATAAATCTGTATTCTTTGGTAATATACCAATCATATAAAAATGGCAAATAACATAATAAAAATAAATTGTGCAAACAAATATCGATATAGTTGACCAGGGGTCGGCAACCTTTTAGAGAGTGAAAGTCAAAAAGCTATGTAGAGTCACGGAGAAGGGTCAACCAGCTATGGCTCCAGTGTCATGGAGAAGAACCATGTTATGAAATATGTGAATAAATTTTCTATGTGCTTGAAGAAAGAAAAGATTCGATATAATATAATATCTGACGGGAATTTTGTTAAATAAATTACATCTTAAAAATAAATGTTTCATAAATCAGTATTGAAAACAAATTCTATTAAAATTGATTGAAAACACTATTTTATATTCATTTAAAAGTTCCCGCTCATGAAAGCAATTTCACAGAAAAAGTGAAAGTGCGACCGTACGGTAAATCTTGGCGATCCCTACTAAAAAAAAAATAAAAGTAACACACATTCACTACGCAAAAAGAAATAAATTATTCAATTTCGACTCAATATATTCAAACTATCAACTGTCACTTTTGTCTGGATTACCTAAATTTTATATGGTGTCCATATAAAATAACATATCTAACGAGAGTCGGGAAACTATAAGCTACAAAGAATGAGAAATTTTGAATAGACATGTTCACAACGATTCTGAAGAAACACGGTATATAGAAGAGGAAGATCACATGTCTATTGTGCCGTAACTGCTCGAAAATAAATATATTCTATAGAAACTCACACCTAATATTAGAATATATATATATATATATAATGGATTCTCCCGTCGCGTTCAACGTATGAGGGTCCAACCCTTTTCCAGCAAGACAACCACACAGAGATTTGTTTATAGTGGTGAAGGCATTGTGTAGTACCATCCACACTTCTTGGAACTGCTGATAACAAACAATTGGTGCAGATGGCTGCCACAGATCGCACGAACAGCAGACCTCAATTATTTAACCCATAATTAGAGGGAACGAACGGATTAATACCTTTCCCAAGGGTACCAGTGCGCAAGTGAATGCAGCGTGCTCGACTGAAATTGGAACTCGGCTCACCGACGTCCACCGCACATCCGTGAATGCTAACAGCATCTGGTATTCCCAAGTGGTCACCCACCTAAGTACTAACCAGGCTCAACTTCGGTGATCGAGCGGGAGCCGGTGTATCCAACGTGACATGACCGTTATATATATATATATATATATATATATATATATATATATATATATATAGAGCTCAGAGGTAGAGTCGCCGAAAGGCGCCAATTCGTTCGGGTTTCAATCCTGGGTAAAGGGCAATTGTAGTCTAACCGTACTGATGAACTGTGAAACAGTGCTGTCTACGGATGAATATATATATATTCATCCGTAGACAGCACTGTTTCACAGCTCATCAGTACGGTTAGACTACAATTGCTTTTTACCCAGGATTGAAACCCGAACGAATTGGCGCCTTTCGGCGACTCTACCTCTGAGCTATAGAACGAAGCAGACTTTATATATATTATCATTATACACGACCAATATCTGAGAGTGTACTAATTCATTGCTGAATGAACGATGCGTAAATGCTAGAGTAGCTACTGTTTTTCAATATCTAACATTCTTCCAGAGGATAGATAGATAGATAGATAGATAGATAGATAGATAGATAGATAGATCCAATCGACTTAAAAACCCGAGTTATCCGGCTTTCTTTTATATATATATATATATATAATGTTCGGAGATACGTTCCCCCAAATGATACACGAATTGACATGTATTCTTGGTTAGACGAAATACATCGGTTTGTGGGGAGGAATCATTACGGATAATAAAATAAATTGTATTGTATTTTTTAGAATATTAATTTATTTATTTTTTACGATTCACGGGAGATATATTAGTACGAACGACATTTTTATGTTGTTTTTTTTTTGTTTTGCTTTTCTTTCATCCTGTTTGTTTTATTTTGGAAGGAGATAGAAAGTATTTCGGAACATCGAGAAATGGACAATAAAACTAACTGTGACATTTCTGACATTTTTCAAATATAATAGAGGAAAGATTATCCGTAAGTACAAACGGATTTTATCAAATATAAGCAGACTTAATTTTTGCAATTTATTTAATCTGGCATGCATATATATATATATATATATATATATATATATAAGACATGTCATATTAAATAAACTGCAAACATTGTGTCTGTTTATTCTTAATAAAATTCATTCATACTCACGAATAATCTTTCGCGTATTATTATTGAAAAATGTCAGAAATGTGCTGTAACGTTGACAAATGTTATCATCCATGTCTTAATATTCCCAAGTACTTACCGTCTCCTTCCCAGATCATCTTCAGTGGTGTGAGTTGTGGTCACAAAAAAAAATAAAATAGTAGAACAGCAAAACTGTGTTGCTCAATAATACTCAAATATTTTTCTTGCTTCAAATATAACAGTTGACAAATTGATTAGCGTTCATTAGAAAGCGAAAATTATCCTAAACGGAATCATTTTATATGTTGTAATGTCATGGTCATGCACGTGTTAAAGCATGAAAAAACTTCTTTTTACAAACATTTTAGAACATTAATACAATATTCATAGCTGATGTTTATTAGTTGATGGCTTAAGTTTTTAATGTACATTGCTTCGAGAATCTCTAGTATGCTTTTGTTGTTTTGTTAGTGTAGGATAGTTGTGTTATCGAGGATTACTTTTTATAATACATATATATATATATATATGATCTTTTTAATTTTTTTAATTTTTTATATTATATATATATACTATTGAATTATAATGGTTCGTAATGAAAAATTGCAGATTTTTCAGTAGTTTATTAATAAATAAGAATTTTTAGTAACCAGATGTTTTTGTCATAAAGCGTTCCATATCAACATAGAGCGTTAATAGAATTAATGTAGATAGGATTTTTACTTAACTGAGAAATGTTGTTCAGTCGGACCGACTTCGAATTTTTGTGGAGGTTTTATTATGACTCCTTCGCCTTTCAGGAGTCCTGCTTATTCTGCTCTATATTCCCCTGAAGAATGTGTACATCATATTAATACCTTCACGAATCTTCCAATTGGTATGACCGAAACGTCACTGCACAATTAAATAAAAAAACTCAGACTGTTAGTTCTACAAAGATTTCCGCATGCCTGTGTGTGTGAGAGAGAGAGAGTATTTCTGTGTGTGTTTGTGTGCGTGTGTGTGTGTGTGTGTGTGAGAGAGAGAGTATTTCTGTGTGTATATGTGTGTATCTATTTATATAAATATATATAATTCTTGACACTGGTGCTTGATACGTGCATTATTGTCGTTCGGACAAATGTTAATCGTAGCAAGTCTAGTAGTTATATCTATGTCATATGTCTTTTATAAATCTGCCTTGCGGATGATGGTATCACTGGATGCAGTCGTGATCGTTCGCATCTAGGCAATAGAATTGACCTGTACTCTTAACAGAAATCATTACGGTTATTCAAACTATTCAGTTTGCAAAACAATGATGAAAATCTACAGCTTATCATAATGTCATAACTTATGCATCAACCAACCTCAAATATTGACTTATAGCTCTGTTTCCTCATTCGAAATATTTATCTACATCTCTCTGTAATACACAGATATAATCGGAAACATTTCTTACGCTAAATAACTAATTCACAAGTGAATTTAATTCACAAGTGTGAATAAATAAAGTTTTCAGTGATTTTTTTGTATTTCAAAATTAAAACGAAATAATTTCTAACCTTCATCAAAATTGCCGAGTTTTCCCATCAAACAACAGAAAAGTTTTCTTCCGATTTTAATCGTGTGATAAGCAGATTATCCGCTTAATCGGACTTAGAGGAAAATAAGCTGCCAATACTTAAAAGCGAAAATTCATTGACCCAAAAGATTAGCTATTTTCCTTGCTTTTTGTAGCCTTCATCCGCTTTCTTTCATTGCTCTGCCAATAGCCGCCTTTGTTTTAAATGTTTTTAGAAATCTTAAGTAATTATTTATTTATCAAGGATTTGTGATGGAATAAGTAAGATATAATCTATAGTTTTCGCAAAGGGAGATAACCATGAGATTAAAAAAAAGAAAAGTGAAGTAAAAGAGACATAGAATGAAGGCTTTGCGGCTGTGAATCTTTAGATATCTTAGCTTATTCGGGCACAGCATTATGTAGAATGTTATGAAGACAATAGTGAGTCAGTATTTTCAGAAAGATGATTGAACTCGCTTTTACTTTCTTTCTTTCTTTCTTTCTTTTATCATTAATTCTTTCAAAGACGCATTTGAAAATCTGTTCATAACCTGGGTTAAACCAGCAAAAGTTCATGCAAATATGGAGTAGTTGGCGATGAAACATTACTATTCGAAATCCTGACTTTGTCTTGCACACAGTCATAGATTGATGGAATTTTTTAAAATGCGTAAATATTAAAGTTTCTTTAGCTGAAATTGTAAGACAACAGAAAAGAAAATAAAGAGATGCATATTTGAATAAGGGAAATTATTTTTTCTCATTTGTGAGTATAAAAATAAATTTATAGCAAACATAATTATATAAGGATGTGCGTTGTGGTACAGTGGATATCGGCTCGGAACGAGAAACCGGGGAGCCAATTTCGAATTCCAGTTGAATCCATTGTATTCACTTACGCGCAAATACCCTTTGGGAAAGGTATTAATCCGTCTCTTCCTTCCAGTTATGGGTTAAATAGCAGGACAGATTTGATTCTATAGCCTTGGTCGACAACCAATCTACCGCAGAAAGCAATGGCAACCCACTGCTGGATAATCTTCTGCCCAGTCAGTCATGTCTCTTTCGAGACATGATCGCCCAAGTGTGTATCACGTATGGCACTTTAACTGACTGAATTATATAAGATGTAGTGACAGAAACAAAAATAGTTATAGCCAAATGGAATGTAAGAAGACTAAACTCTAAAATATAAATCCTGACTAGTGAAATATTAATTTGAAATTGGGTGGCCAAATGGAAAATTCGTTAGCGACAGACCCTGAACCGCAACTATGCAATGTGTAAGAACATAAACTCAAGGTAGGGTTATTACTAGACCAAGACATGACGATATTTACTCTGGATACTCTCAATTATTTGATAGAATTCTTGTACTTAAGCTGAAAAGGAAAAATTTTAATATATCCGTTATCTTTGTATATGCCTCAGCAGCACAAAGGACAGTTGGGAATTGAAAAGATTTAATGCACACTTGACAAGCGTAAAGCTTAATGCAAATGGCAGAAACGTAAGGGAATGCCGAAATAGGGAAGGACTGAGATGATGAATTATTTGGCGAATTTGATTTAAGAAGTTGTAATGAACACAAAGAAAAGCAGATCCAATGGGGGAAAATAAGCGAAAAGGTTGTAGACAACTATTGGTTTCATGAACAATCCATACTGGAAAAAATCCCAGAAAGAGAAACAAAAACTCTACATAAAGACAAAAAAAGAGATTCTGGAATGAAGTTTCAGACTGTAAAACATATCCAATTGTCTAATTTCGGAGCAGCAATCTTTCACTGAATATGTAATCTCTGTAGAAAACTATAGAAACTAAAGAAATCGTAAGCAATACAAAAGTTACAATGCATCAGACAAGTGAATGACCCGAATTGCAGTGAGATACTAATAACGTGAGAGGGGAATAGTCGTTCAATATGGAAAAAATTATGAGAATCTTTTGCGACATCAAGAAACGAAGTCACCCCCTATAAAAGTGTCTAACGGGATAAAATTATCAACCGTATAAAAAGCGAGAATAGCAGTCAGTGTCATGGAAACAAAGAAGCAGGACAAGAGAGGGGTGTAGTAGTGTCTAACATTATTACAGCTGTTGACTAATTGAAGATAAAATAAATAGAATATACAACAGCGGTGACATGAAGGAATCCCTAAGAGATCAATTTTCATAGTACTACTAAAAAGTCAAGTGCAGATGAATGCGACCTCCATTAGTGAATAAGACTAATATGCAACATAAGCAAACACAGCAACCAAATTCTGACTAATACGGAGCGTAGCTGTATTAGACAGGATATAAGATATGCAACATTTATATTAAATATAATATCAGGAAACACCATATAAAAGCAGAAGCTACATATAAGTTGTAGATTATACAAACGTTTTTGATGGTGTAGGGTACAAAGAACTATTTGTACCGCTAGTACCGCTATTAAAGCTTCGTTTAATTGGGTAACATAATTTAATTTATACGGGAAGAAACCTTCATGCATATGGATAGAACATAAAACATACAAGAATGGACAGCGGTGTAAGGCAGATGTAAGAGATGCCTTTTGTCGGAAATATTCAATCTTTACGGCAAGGTGATATTCAGAGAAATAGGAGTTTTACCAGGATTTATAATTAACAGACTCAAAATTAACAACATAGAACACACAGTCGACACAGTTTTTATAGCAGACAAAGAAAGGAAATTACAGGAATTATTAAAGAATTTATTTATGAAAAATAAAAAAGAGCTACGCATCAACTGAAAGAAATGAATAATTGTCAACACTAGAAACGAGCTACAAATTGCAGATGAAAAACTAGGCAAGTAAGAAAATATTTAATACCTGGGAAGTGTTTTGTAAGAGAAGGTAAAAATTGACACCGAACTTCGAAGCATTTCAAAATATTAGAAACAAAGAAAGCAACCCTAGAAGGAAACAAAGACATAAACCATAGAAAGCAAAAGTAATAAAGAGAAGAAGCGACTAACCTAATTGAAGAGATTGTTGAAATGAATGTTAAAATCAACACTGGGAACGATGCTGAAAATCAAAGCCTACTAAATGCTACAAATGACTGGATGTTGTGAAGAGCTATGGTCTTCAAGCACTTAAGAACAAAATAAACAAAAGTATAAAAATCACCACAAACATAAAAGAACGTTTTTATTATTATTATATATATTATATACTAAAATTATATATATATATATATATATATATATATATATATATAGTGTTTCGAGGCAGCAGATAATTTTCTAAGCATATACTGTTAAATATAAGAGACAATGAATGTCTATTATGTTTAATCATCAGCCGTTTTAAACATCGTATTTTGGCTTTAATTTCAGATGAAAATAAAAACAAAAATTTGCCAACATTCAGATATCTTTTATTATGGTGGTTCTAAGCTTTCGGCTCACATGAGCGATCTTCAAGGAGTTTACAAGGACGTTAACATAAAAACATCCACCATCAGCGTCGATTTTATCTTGTGTTGGCATAAAACTTTGCTAAGCAACGATAACAGTTAACAAATAGCAAACGCAGTTCGGAAATTTGTAATGCAGTTCTATGACGTCACACCGCGTGAGAGCTTGAATTGATAACAGAACCATATATTTAAATGCAATGTAATGTGTCATAACCAGATTTACACGTGAATGTATTAGGCGTGTGTTGTTTTGATTTAAAGTAGATGGCCTCCAATATCTGAAAGTTCTTTTTAATGTGTATGAGTGAATATTATTCTATTGTTGACTAATGTCTGATTATTAATTATGATTAAACATAATAGACATTCATTGTCTCTTATATTTAACAATCTATATATATATATATAGAGAGAGAGAGAGAGAAAGAGAGAAAGAGAGAGAGAGCGTAAGTGAGAGAGAAAGATGCGTAGCAGGGTGACTAGAGCGGTTGATTTTTAACCTTGCGATCTCACAGCCTGGTTCAAACTGCTTATCATGCCAAATTACATAGTATTTCAGAGAAATTGTAACTAAGTTTCGTTCGGTCAGTTACATGCCAAATATGATACACGCTTTGGGCGATCATGTCTCGAAAGAGACATGACTGACTGGGCAGAAGATTATCCCGCAGTAGGTTGCCATTGCTTTCTGCGTTAGACTGGTTGCCCGTCAAGGCTATAGATCCCAATGTGTCCTGTTATTTAACCCATAACATTTCCCAAGAGTATTTGTGCGTAAGTGGATGCAAGGAATTCACGTGGATTTCGAAATCGGCTCACCGATTTTTCGTTCCAAGTCGACATCCACTGCACCACAACGCACATCCCGCTCAGCATATTTACACTATAATATTCATGTGAGTTCTGTGGGTATTGAAAAAAAATGCGCCTGACCAAGCGTTTAAAACAGCGATAGAAGTCCCAACGGACGGGTATGCCATAAATAAATAGTAGCCTCTTTGTTTGTGTGTGTGTGTGTGAGAGAGAGAGCGAGATAGAGAGAGTAAGAAAATTGAATTGTTTGACTTCTCAAAAATAACCAAATAATCTTATTTTTTAACTTCTTTTTTACTCATTTTATGTCTTACTCACTACTTTGGTTTCACGTCTGCACATTAGACATCTACTCTCTTTTTTTTTTTACTAATTTCTCTTTCTTATATGGATTTCCTATTTTTCTTTGATATACGACCTCCTTTTTTAATCTTTCTCATGTTTTCTATTATATACTCTCCACACATTATATATCTCTTATTTATTGCATGTTATATTTCATTTTTAATTTGCCAACAGTCTTCCGGTTTTTGTAAGACATTTTGCTGATTCTAAACTCAATTATTTTATCAATGAAAATTTTAATATAGAAATGATAGAAAATATAATAGATATTTAAAAATAGTAATTCAATAAATGAATAGCACGAAATCCCTTTACTAAATAAAACACGCTGGTCTTAGTCTACTTGGCTTGTTTGTTACCAGCTACACATTTCAAAGCTCACGGCAGAAGCTATTTCAATTTTGTAGACTTACAAAACACAACAAGAATCATGATTGACTCTGTGAAAAGTAGTAATAATTTTAGTAGATGACATCCGTATTTATTTTGAAACATGGCGTCTGAGCAAGTTATTTTTTGTTTTTGTAAAAAGCCTAGAAATAAATATGGATCACTCTTTATCCAACTGAAAAGAAAAAATATTTTTGCTTAATCCCAAATTCTGGCATATGATGAGCTTTTCTTTTACGAAAGAATAATAATAGTTAAAAATTATTGTAGAAGCAGAAGATATGGCGATGACATCAAATAGGATGTACAATGAGACTTCCGATACTACAGGGTGCCCAACAAAACAGGAAAATTGCTAGTTTATTTAACTGTTTGTAATTTGCTACAAGTTTTTAAACAACAGCAAATGATAGAAATTTCGTAAGTTAAAACAGGACAACGGCAAAAATGTTGGATGTAGTGTTCAAACTAAAAAGTGTTGTTTTATATGTTAGCTATTTTTTATCAGATAGGAAATCTAAAATGTCTTTTTTGTTTGTTTGTTTGTTTGTTTATTTTGTAGGGCACACAGTACATTCAATAATTTGTGCGGTGTTTGTAAAATCCAAGATATATAAGGCTAAATGGGCCAAATTGCACATGTTTAAATATCCAATGATAAAAATACTTGACATTTAAGCTTAGATGTGGCACAAGGCCGAAAGTATGGGACACCCAGTGAGGATCAAACTCACTACTGAATTGTAATGATTCTAACGTGACAAGTTCGTTATCAATTACACTACCATCCATATGCCCAAACCTCTAAGCTGTATGCAAAGCTTTAAATAGAAAATTCCCCACCAATATTTTATATTGGTTTTGTCGATTCCATAAATTATTTTGATGTTCTTTTCTGATCAATAATCTATTAATAATCTATTTTCCAGCTGTAACTAATTTTTAGCCGAATCTATATTCTAAATTTTCACTGTAAGTTATCGAGTGAATAAATAATACACCACGGGATTAATGAACTATTCTCAAGACTTATAAATAATGAACACCCAGTTTTATAAAAAGCTAATTGCGCTTAGCCAGTCTGCTGTCTGACTCGCAACTGACATGCTTTCTAACTTCCGGCAGAGAACGATTCAGTCGTGGCTTGGTCTACGGATTGAGACTTAGCTGACAAAAAACAAGCTCTCTGTCTTCAGGCAGCGTTCGGCACATTCGGGCCTACGTCTAGGAAGAATCGAGACAAGCTTTGTGCTCGATCTGGCGTATGCAGAGGAAAACAAAATTTTGACATTTGACACCTGTACAATCGCTCGGATTCCTCATGTTAAACCCGCCGATGTGTTACATGTTTTCTCTGTAGAGAAGTAAGGGGGATAATACTACCCAATTTCAGTCAATGCTGTTTTTTTTCTTTTTCTTTAATCAGAGTCACAACCATGCGACATATAGACATTTTTGGACAATATCTGATAAGTCATATCTAAATTTTCCTTCAATAATTTTATTTTTGCTGAGTATATTTTTCCTTTTCAGTTTTAGTTCTTAGCTTTAGCCCAATTTTTTTAATCTTTTATTTTTATTACACAGTAAATTGTTTAATCTTTCTATTTATTCAGTGTTTATTGTTGCATTGAACTTTATTAAACGGCGAACATGATTTCTCCTTTATATATATTTTTAATATTTGTATTTTGTTCATTTTATCTTTGGTTTGTTTGTTTTTTCTTTTACAACCGACACCATGTTTGGAAATTATTTTTGGCTTTACGGAAACAAAATGTAATTCTTATTTAACAAGAGCTTTAAAACATGACCAACCAAAGTCGATCCAGCAAAAAATAATTATTTGGGTTTACCATTAAGGCAGATCCACCAAACTAAATCAAACAATTCTCCACAAACGACCACATAAATTGAAAAAATAGTTCCTCTAAATCTGGGCCCTATAAGGGTAACAATTCATCCAACCATGTTGTAGAGAAAATTAAGAAAATATTGGAAATGAGAAAGACCCAGGCATTAGTATGACGGCTTATGAAAACAATGGTTTCCACTCCCCCGAAATGCGGAGTCGATGTGGAGAAGCTCATAAACCCATCTCATTATTGATGGGAAAATTTTAATAGACCTTGATGCACAAGGATTGCGAAAAGGACATTGTCTGTCTTTGTGATCGATAAGTCAACGCGAAAAAATTTCACAAATATCAGAGTGACGAAATCACTGATTTACTTAGGGGCTAAAACTCAACAAACAATAACAGTTTCAGGTCATTTCATGTAGGACATAATGTTTCCCCCTGTAGAGAAGTTCGGAGATTATGCCTCGTGATGTAATCACAAATGACACTATTATCCGCAGAGAATACCGAGGGTGGCGGCGAACCAATGTGACGGTCTACAAGGTTCTTGAATACATTGGGGGTATATGTTATACTGTATGGCCAATTAATGAGTATTACTCCAGAATATGAAGTAAATGAGTGGGGATTAGATTTAATGTTAGATCGTGAAGCATTCACCTCCATTCTCAACAGTGTGGAGATAGACGGGAAACGTTACCTTGTCACTATAACAGAGAGAAGGCTAACTGTTGGAAGTTTGCTTGACTCGTCACATCGCAAATTCTTGCCCACAGAATAAAACTCTCTGAATGACCGCATCGGTATGACTTAAATGGCACTCGTGGTATACATTTTCCGTTCCTCGGTGCCTGTAATGAGTCTGCATGCAGTTGGCACCGGTGATCAAAAGGCCCAGGTCGAGTTTTTTCAGAACAACATCGCCTGTCACAAAAAGGCTAATGATAAACAGAAATGGCTCTTAGAGTGAGAGGAAAGCCTCAAGCTGCGGTATTTCAGTCATCTAAAGTTTTACATGAGAATGACAAGAGCAGTTCCATTCCCAGGAGTGATTATCTGGCTAGGTACGTTTAAATATTGCACAATCTAAGTAAAAAAATATGACCTAGGATATGAAGAATTTCAAAAATTAAAAGAATTCTGGAGGAAATTGAAAGCCAAACAAAGCCTTAAGTCAGTGGGGGTAGAGCGTCCTTCTGCCTTCTGTTCCATTTTCTCCAACACTTTAGAGAAATCACCCCCTCCTCCAGTGACTATGTGACTGACTTAACCCTTCCATAAATGACTCCTCCTGAAAAGGTACCTACACAAATTAATTCACAGTTAAACTATCTCAACATCTATCTCGTCTTTCCCATCACACAAGAAGGTCCCTCACTGTCTGTCGCTAGGTCACTTATTCAACCCCTTTAAATATGTTGACAATTAAAAGTGTTTCCATTGCCTGTGCATTCGACGTCCGCTCCTGTCAAATTTATTTTTCCAAGATCATAGAAAAATAATTAAATAAAAGCTGCAAAGAAGCCCATCTGAGATAACGAAGGATAAAATAAGGTAAATTTACCTTACAACACCGGAGAATATGTCTGCCCTGTGTCCCCGGTTTAAATAGAGAGGGCGAAGTAGTATGACAACATAATACGGGCACTGAAATACTTATTATCTACCCAAGAGTTTGGGGATTCATGTGTTGAATGTCTAAATAATTTTCCTGATGAGAAACGGCTCCTTACGTAATCAGCACTGGCTCGGGGTCCTGGCAAACTTGGATAATTTTAGAGGAGATAGTTAAAAGCTTTCAGATCTCACACCCCACTCCTTGGCAATCACCGAAGATGAGGAAATAAAGAAACTGAAACAGTGCTGCACAGGATGGTCCTAGTTTTTGTTCACCCACTTCAGTTTTAAAGCACATGAACTAACTTTTCGGCTAAAAGGTCACGTTAAGACTGAAAGGGACATAGGGGACAATGGGAGAGGCTGTCGGTATTCTCACTCCGACAATGTTTAAGGCAAACTGAACCCTAGAAAATCTGACAATGTCACTTTTTTAACCGTTCTAAATGTCGTGAGACTGACGGCGAAGTCTCGAATGGCGAGACTCAATCGCGACCTTCAGCACCTGGAAGGGTATATATGCCTTTTAAAATAGGTTTGTTTCTATTCTGGCGACTATGAAGTTACACTGTCATGCAGAGTGTAACTCTTTTCAGCGTATTATGTTGACCGGTGTAGGGGGCTTCTTGGCTGGTAAGCTGTTCTTTGAATATTGTATGGACACTTGTCTTCGCAGATCCGGCGAACACGCTTTGTATCTTAGATTTTACCATCAAAGATCAGGATGTTTTTCATCGGGATTTATGCCGGCCGCCTTTCTTCGGTGGATCGATTCTTTTTCGATTAAATTGGATGCTAACAACTCGAACGTAAAACAATTTAGTGTCTATTGAGAGACTGGGTCTTGTCGAAGAGTTCAAGAATGAGCTACCCCGGGATGTAATCTGGACTTCGTTTCAAGAGGCAACTCAGCTTTGGTGTTGCCGACAATCTACGGTGACCGAGTCGCAGGAGCGTTGACTTAAAGCTCTTAGGCTGTCAGACTTTTCATTCCATAATTTATTTGGACCATAGGCATATCTTGTTTCGTCTAAACATAGATAACCCTAGGATTAGCATGGCTGGTTAAAAGAAATGATAAGGATTTTAAAAACCAGATTCTGCTAACTCTAATGCGAGAACTGACGGGGTATTTTGTTGGGAATAAGTAGTAGGCTCACATAAATGCTAATATTACGTAAACGGCTTAACCAAGATATAGTAGCCAAGAAATCGGTACAAAAATCTAAAGTAGAAAAGATTATAACATTGGGAGATATTGATTAAATAGCTGCAGCTATGACTGGGTCAGCTTTCTTGCATTTCAAGAACCACAAGACTCGTATAGTTAAGGCTAAATTAAAAACTGATGTCTACAGAGGCAATAAATATAGTTGCAAAATTGCGAGCTGAGTAAGTTTTCAATATCGCAGACTGAAACATTTTTTGCATCAAGTTAGTTGATGAGCGTACCGTATATATGAGGCTTGCCGAACTTATTTTCAGATTTTTTTACCAGGGTGCCCTGTCTGAACCCAAGTCAATTTGACTGAAGCGTCTAGATACGAGGATCCAATCATTGAGTCAGAAATCTAGGATGCGTTGAAGCTTGACGGCTGAGGTAAGACACCGGGTATCGATGGTCTCCCCTGTGATGTGTACTTGAGACAGTCACAAGCGTTTGTCCCTCTGCTCGCACTGGTCTTTAACCAATGGATGATGAACGGGGATGTTTTCTAACGCTTCACCACTAGTGGGATCAGTAAACCTCGCAAGAATAAACGCGTAGGGGATGGGATTAATAATTTCCAGTCCTTAAGTATGTTGAATACAGAGTTAAAGATTTTCGTGAAGGTCTTAGCCAGACACTTGCAGGATGTTCTGCCTAGTCGGCTTAGCTCCGAGCTGACTTGTGATGGGTAGTAGAATTAATGACAATCTTCATATTGTAAGATTGTTCGTAGAACAAGTCGATAGTGAAGCCGCGATCTATTTAGATCAGTCTAAGTGATATGAAAGGGTTAACCAACCATTACACGGGGCTGTTCTCGGGACGGATAGCTTAAGGTTGCACTTCGACCCTGGAAAAATCTCTTGTCACGGTCCCATAGTGTTCCAGTAGAAGTGAATGGCGTAAGATCAATTCGTCCGGGTTTCCTGCTTTCTCCGATGCTGTACATTATTGTGTTTGAGCACTTTTTTCGCAAGTTTATTGTGAATCTAATACTACGTTGAAAAACTCTCCCTACTGCTATCACCTCGAGCAAGTATTCAAACTATGCTAACAATGTGACCGTTTTCAAGAAAACAAGCCTGAGATTATAGAACGAAATCAGCAGGTATGAGACGGTAAGACGAAATATGCTTACACTCCTTTAATGTAAGCACACCTTTTGTTTTTCCACTGGCTGCATTCCTCTGCTATTGTTTTAAATTTTCTCTTTGACGGAAATAATTTTCTGTGAGTCACAGAATATATTACACCGACTCACGGTCCTTCACCTCCTTAGACTTAACTAATTCTATTGGTTCGAATCATGTTTTAACTCTTCTGGAGCGACAAGATTTCTAAAGTGCGTCTGTTGCCTCCATGCATCTGAGGGCGGTCTAGGAATGTCCAGCATTTAGACGCGTCAACAGACGATGCTACACAGGTTCCTGCATCGAATGTATCTACTGGATGAGGATAACGGTCTCCTCTGGAAGGAAGACGCTAAGTATACACTTCCGTCATTGGGAAGTTTGCATTTGCGCGAGAAGGAGGCCTGCCGAAACCCTCGAGCAGAGTGCTTCTTCTATTGCAAGTGTTGACTTGCTCTTAAAGACTGCACACGGGTTAAGGAAGGCTTCTCCGACACCCGCCTGTTTTCTCCTAAGTTATTTTGTGTGTTAGTGTAGTATGGGCTAAGGGCTCTAAGACCCCTAATCCGGTATCGTTTTCAAAATATAGCATCTACGGAAATAAAACGGAAAGATGAGTCGAACTGAGAGAAACATCAACCGCTAAGAAATCTAAGTAAGTGTTAAGCGCAATTTAGTAGGGGCTTCGTGTCCCTCATCTTCCATCCCGTCTTCCCAATCATTTAAAAACTTATGACCCCACCTCCACTGACCTCTCCACTCCAAAAAAATTAACTCTCTTAAAAATAAAAAATTACGTCATCTTTCTTCTAGTTCATTTACGTCTAGCTACATCAGTCTCCACTCATATTTCTTCATCTTTCCAGTCTTTTCATGAACAAAATTTATCACAAAGGCAAAGACGTCCTGAGAACTCTGAAAAAACGGAAAGTGAAATAAAATTCAAACCAAAGTCATGGCCTCGGGGAAGTTGTCTGCCACGTATCTGAGTATCAAGATAAAAAACATTAAGCTATTCGAAAAAATTACAATATCTGCTGAACTTTAAAAAATAAGTAGAAAAAACATTGAAGATCCACGGAATTTTCCAGAAGCCAAGTCGATTTTGACGGTCTTATGATCAGCCTCCAGTGTGCGGCAGATAATATAGGAGGCCAATGAAGCCATCTCAAAATATCTCTACTGGCATATTTTGACAATGATAACGTGAAAAGTTACAAAAAATTGGTTCAGGGCAAATTCCGCCTTTTGTTTACCCCTACCTGTATAGACTACTAAAACTGACTTTTCCCTTGGATAGTGTGAACTGGTTCATGATAGCATCATAAAAGCTATAAAGGATAAGATCTTTTATCTCATTGGAGTTTGAGCACAATGAAGGTGTTGAGCAACTGGATTTGTGTCTGCGATTCAAGACGTTTTCGAAGATATCTCATCGGATAATTTTAGCGAGAATTGGAATGCCATCTTTGACTCCAACATAGATCCTATAGGAGTAACTTCAGGTTCTAACGTCCGGTATGTGAAACCATTCTGGGACCTTATCGACATAGTTAAGCTTGTCGATACGGTCTCAAAATGGTTTCACAAGTATCGTAATGAGCACACCCAAAAGTGTGGATTTGGATGAATACGGATGGCTCGGCTCAGCCCGGCCCAGATTGGTTAGACTCAGATACGACTGTACGTTCTAGATATCGCGGTCGAGTCCTACGTAAGAGAGTCGATGTAGGGCTCTTAGGTTGCCCAAATTTTCATTTGATTGTTTACTCAGATCATAGGTTTGTTTTGGTAATCTCGGATAAGTGCAAGGTTCGGATAACTGAACTGGGTACTGGAAATTGAACGCATCATTATTTGGTGAGAAAGATTCCAAAAACCAACTGCGACTAATATTGCTGCTGGAATTACTGGAATCTATAGTTGGGTATTCTTGATGAGATAACTTAGGTGGTTTGCTGCTGGTTATAGTCATCGACACAATCTAGTTAGATAAGTAGCACAAACAACATGGTAGGAAAGAGTCAGGCCGAATATCTTAGCTAGGGCATAGTTAGCCTCCTTGCTTATCAAGAAGGGTGAAACTCTTTGTAGTTACGGCTAAGTTAAAAATAATTTCTTCCGATGCAACGATTATGGCCGCTGAACTATGTGCGGAGGAAGTTAGAAAAGCGTCCCATCAGGATATCACATGCAAAATATTGAAGGATGAAATGCGAGCCTAGGTGAGCCCTTTCGTGAATACTTTCAAGATATTTCGCAAGGGATCCTGCTTATAGCACTGCTCGGTTTGACACCTATTTAGCCGACTTTCCCAGCCTAGATGCTGTTTGGTACGAGGACCAATTACAAAATCGAAAATCTGGGAAGCGTTGAAGTTAAGTGAACGGAAAATTGTCTGGTATTAGATGATTTACACTACTTTGCCTATGCTGATGAAGTTTCTGTTCTTGTGTCGAGAAAAGCTGAGATTGACGAAGTCAGCAAAGAAATAATTAGGATAAGAGACGATGACAAGGATATATATTAACCATGATAAATCTGTTCACTTGCGGTTACGTAAAAAGGAGTTTCTCTTCCCGCGCAGAGAACTATCGTCTCTGGCCACCAAACGTAGGAGGGAAGGAGTGCAGGGCAGAAATTAAATTGTGTTTGGATTAGTGTATTTGAGTAAGTCTTCGTATGAATATGATATTTTATTAAGTTCCAGCATTGATTCAGTTAGCTAATATTTTAGCCACAATTACGAAAATAATATACAAAATTTTAGTGCTCCTCTGATTTTACTTAATAAATGATTTAATTAAAAAAAGAAGTAAAGTAGAACTGGACTGATATGTTTTAAAAGCCGTTAAAGAAAGAAACACAAATACTAACTTAAAACTTATTTATTATTAACGTACAACGATCCAAAGAAGAAATCCTAGTGGATTCAGATGTCAGTTATTATGAAAGAATAGCCGTGATTTTGCATAAATATGAAAGCAGTTGTATAAGCTTCAAGTTTGTTTCTACCAACAGAAAAAAACTACCGCCAGATCGAAAAAGTTAACAATTCTATTTATCGTGAGAAATTTCACAAATTTATCTTGGGAAAAAGTTTATGATTGCAGACAGACCTCAGATTATTATTATCAATTTATGGTTTGAAAAAATGAAATTCATATGCATAGGGCGAATGGATTACAACGTTTGGGCGAGCATCTGATTAAATTACAATTTGTTATGTCGTGAGTAAGAATAAATAACTCAACAACACGAATAGGTTAATTGTTGTATTCCGTGAAAATATTATTTACAAGTTTATTAGTATCCAATACAAGAATAAAGGTTAATCGTCCCAACCGTCATAAGACGTAGTATGAGCAAAATGTACTTCCGGGTCGTCATCGGAAGTCGACGACTGACTTGTCGATCGGCTGCTCGGCGCGCTCTCACTATTTATTTTGTAAAATTTACAAAATTATGGCACAAGGCCTAAAAAGGGAGGGGGAGAGGTTGGTTCTCACTTAACTATCCTATACCTAGCTAAACACTATCACGACCCATTCACTCATTACAATTTGCACAGTCACCAAAAGAACCCATCCATCTACTCCCAATCCTTCGTACACCACAATGCCAGAAACTTACAAGGGACAGCTAAAAAGTGGGGAAATTAACCCATGACAATAAAAATGTATTTATATACAATATAATATAGACAATGATTTGTACAATATAATGTAAAATATTTAATGAAAAATGAAATGATGGGAGGGGGATGAACCCAAAAATAAACTAAAAATACAACAAATTTTGGAACTAAAATAATAATCAATGTTAGTAAGAACCGTCCATCCCAGAAAACAGAGTGGCCGCTGTATTCCGCCACACTGTATTTATTTTGTATAAAAATACAAAATTATGGCACAAGGCCTAAAAGGGAAGGGGGAGAGGCTGGTTCTCACTTAACTATCCTATACCTAGCTAAACACTATCACGACCCATTCACTCATTACAATTTGCACAATCACCACAAGAACCCATCCATCAACTCTCACTCCTTCATACACCACAATGCCAGAAACTTACAAGGGGCACCTAAAAACTGGGGAAATTAACCCATGACAATAAAAATGTATTTATATACAATATACAATAAATGTACAAGATAATGTACAATATAATAAAATATTTAATGAAAAATGAAATGATGGGAGGGGAATGAACCCAAAAATCAACTAAACATACAACAAATTTTTGAACTAAAATAATAATCAATGTTAGTAAGAACCGTCCATCCCAGAAAAACAGAGTGGCCGCTGTATTCCGCCAAACGACGAAATCAAGAAGCACACTCGCTAAGGGAGTGGGGGGGGGGGGTAAAAAATTAGCGGAATGGGACAATAAAAGGCTGAACCAGCCGAGATAAAAAGGAGACCAAAACAAACTGGGGAGGTTGGGAATCTCGACATGGATCATAACAAAGGAGAAAGCCGGGTACAGGCTAGGAACACATTCATTCACTTTAACTAGGTACACAAGAGAGAACTAGCTTAACCAGGGGAGGGTTCCAGAGGAATCCACCCCGATGTAACCAGCAGATCTAAAAGAGAAAATCAAGATTAGTCCCGTTCAAGCGAACCAGGCTCGCCACATTTACCCACCTTTTGCTAAAGTCTGTCGAAGTCAAACGTTTCCAATCAGTTCTAATCTTTATTTTGAGCTGATGCTCAAAATAACAGATCAGATCCTGATGTGAAAGACGCTGACCTCGCAAGACTTCCTCCATTCGCGTCGTCCAAATCACCATTCGAGCCGTGGCTAGCAGCGACAGAAACACCATACGCTTCATCCCAGAGAACGGGGGCGACACATTATCACAGGCGAATGCACGATCAATGAGCACAAGCTCTCGCGGCGCGATACGAGCAGTCAACTCGCCGACCCGGTCCCATAGAGGGCGAACGCGCGAACAATGGTAGAAGGCGTGCGAAGCCGTTTCTTCCAAGCCAAGGTTGCAGCGTTCACAATCTGGCAAATCCGCCAGGCCCCATATGAAGGCCTTGTCATTGAGAGGCAAGCGATTCCGAGCTAATCGCCAGGTGAGCGAAAACTCAGAGTTGTTGAGATAATCACTCCCTGGCGCCCAAGACCAAACTCGTCCTCCGAGAAGCGCAGTACATCACGTAATGAATTCTTTGCGACGCCCTCCACTAACCCACGATAGAAGACTCTCCTAGGCCGTGAAAGGACACTGGACCGTGGAATGGCCCGCAGGGCCGCCAGACATTCGAGGAGAAAACTCCATCGCTCTCGAGGCTTACGGCACCGCCTCAAGATGGGGGAGTGATAGTAAGGCTAGGGAACATCTCCCTCACTATCCCCCTAAGCAATGAGTCTTCGGAAATCGCTCGCCTGAGAAAAACCAACCTTGACGCAACCTTATGGCCCATCAGGTATGGCATTCCCAGACCCCCATGACACGGACGTTGGTAACAGACACGTTTGTCGACATAGTGCTTGCGTCCTCTCCATAGAATGGAGAATAGCAAACGCTCGATCGCCTTCCTATGCCGTTTACAAAAAGGAAGTACTGACAACTGGTAAAGGATGATGGGAAAGACGTATGTAGCACACGCCTCAGCCATACCCTTTAAGGACAAATTCCTTTGGCGCCAAGTCTTGGCCGACGCACCTACCTTTACCAGTACTTCAGACCAATTTTTCTCCAACTGTAGGTCGGGCCCGAACCACACTCCAAGAATGCAGACCAGGCCGTCCGTCCAGTCGAATGGCCCCGGGAGGGTCAGACCCTTCCAGACGCCTAACCGCAAGTCGGACGACTTGTTGCGGTTAATCTTGGCCCATGTCACCTGTTCGTACCGTTCAAGCGCCTTCTGTACCACCTCGATGTCCCTGCGGGAGGACACGAAAGTAGTGACGTCATCGGCGTACGCGGAAACCCTGGCTCGAGCACCACCAGGGACAGCGATTCCACGTAGGGCCGGACTGCACGCCCTGTCCCTTAGCCGGCGAAGGAGGGGCTCCAACGCCAAAGCATAAAGTAGGGGCGACAGTGGACAACCCTGTCGGACCGACCTAGACAGCGCCAGAATGCACGACAACTTTCCGTTCACCTGTACCACAGCCGTCGGGGATTGATACAGGAGGCTAATCCAGCGGCGGAAGTTGGTTTCGAATCCAGCTGCCTGCAGGACAGCCGCCAGGTAACGATGGTCAACCCTATCAAATGCCTTGGACTGATCTAAATGGATCAGCGCGGCTTCGTCGTCGTCTTTTATCCCCTCTATGATCGTGCGTATCAGATGCAGGTTGCTCTGAATTGTTCGGCCCTTCACAGCACAAGTCTGCTCAGGTCCCAACAGAGACTCGGGAACTAATTGCAAACGATTTTGCAAGATCTTGGCCAAAATCTTTAACTCTGTGTTTAGCAGAGTTATGGACCGGTAACCCTCTAGCTCTCTCCTCACATCCTTGCCTTTTCTCAACGGCGTGATCACACCCCTGGTGAACCGGTTAGGGATGGACCCGTGCCGGAACCAGTTGTTGAACACGACAGTCAAAATCGGGACAAAGATGTGCGACAGCCACAAGTACAATTCATAGGGCAAACCATCGAGACCCGGCGATTTGCCACTGCCGACCTTCTTCAGCGCCGCGTAGACTTCGCCCTCCGTAATCTCTCCCTCGCAGCTAGCTGCATCAGCCGGCAAAAGCCGGGGGAAGTCAGCCAAATAGCTGCGAAACTCCTCATCACGGAGACCAGGCTCCTTGGTAAACAGGATCTCGAAATGCCGCCGAAACGCCTCGCACATGTCGTCAGTCGACTGAAGAGTGTGTCCCTCCGGGTTGCGAACCTCTCGAATGTACCGGTCGCCTCCGCGGCGAATTTCTTCCTTGCGCAGTTCTGCGCCCATGTTCACAGCTTCGGAAGACATCTTGCTTAACTTATGTCTAACTACCTGGCCCATGTAACGATCGCTATTCGACCGGTCCACGGCCTCCTTAGCTATGGCTATCTCTAGGGGATCCCCACCAGCCACCGCCCGGGAGTAATTAGATCTAAGTGTCTTCACCTTGTCAGCCTTATCTAGTTTGAGCCGAATGCTGAACTGAGTGGTGAAAGACCTAATACTATCCTTAAGGTTCTCCCACCACTTAATCCCGATGACTCTCCCAGTTAACGCCCGCTGCACTAAGTTAATTAGCTGGCGCCGGAAGTCCCGCCTGTCGAGTAAGAACACGTTGAACTTCCAGTAACCAGCCATTCTAACCCTATTTTCTAAATTTACCCGGGCACAAACGAGTTTGTGGTCCGAGTAACCTAGCCAGTGGAACGTGGGACAATCTAAGAAATCTAGCTCGGCTTCACGAACTAACATTCTATCAAGGTAGCTAGCTACCTTGGTAGAAGGCCAACTATTAATCCACGTCCACATTCTCCCGCCCTTGTGATCGGCCCGGTATCTATCGACTAGACCGAAGTCCTCGATGAGATCAACCAAGCTACGATCACGTACCTTCCCTCTAGCTCCCCACCCTCTATCCAACTTGGGGTCCAGGATGGCATTCCGTACCCCACTAAGACGAGTCGCTTGGAATCTACCAGGAAGGGCTCCAACTGCCGAAAAAACGAGACGCGCTCCTCCCGGTCGTTGGGCGCATAAACCGCAACCAGACGAAACGCATTGCTTTTCACTGCAATATCGGCCACGATCAGCCAGGCCTCGGCACCGACATGGACAAGATCCACCTTCGCGTCCAGGGTACGCTTGACCAGCAAAGAAACTCCTCTGGCCAGCCGGTTCCCATATGCTGAATAGACGACAAAGTCGTTAGACAGCACACAAGCATCGACCTTGCAAACAAAGTGAGTCTCTTGGATCGCGGCGACATCCACGCCGAAGGACAAGAGGTCCCGAAGCAGGCGGGCAGCCTTACTCCGATCCCTCAGGCCCTTCACGTTCATACTGGCTAACTTAATTGACATCGTTTAGACCTGAAAAAGAAAGCAGAAAATTACTTCTGGTCACATACGGAGCGAAAATCAATGGGAGTAGGGACCCCGACGGATTGTCCAAGGTTTCCTGTGCCAATATCGGACGTAATTCGTCCGTCTTGGACAATGCCGCCGACGTCCGTAGGGAAGGTTAGCTTTACAGCCCTATATAAAGATGGGTGGAGGATGACGGGGACCCTCCCAGCACAAAAATCCGAAAGCCGCTGGAAGTATTTAGTGCCCGGTTGGGCCATTTGGATGGACGGAAAAGCCTCAACGGCCCCCTGCACAAATTCCCAGGCTTTTGTTCTGTTACCCTCGGTATTTCGTATTAACGTAAGTACCCCGGGGGCTCCTGGGAAATTGGCAGGGTCCTCGACGGACTTTCCATCCACAGATTTTAGCTTGAATAAAGGCTTTAGGAGGGTCTTTTTCTGGGAAGAAAGGTCCCTCTCTAAGGCCTGTCTGTCAATTTGGCAGACATCTTTTGTTGCATAACTGTTCCTTTTCTTTTTCCCATTTTTCGGGGAGGATTTGTCTGGATCCGGGGATGAAGTTTCTGATTGGGGAGAGGGTGTAGGAGGTGTGGGGGAAGGAGAGGTTATTTTTCTTATCGGGGAGGTGGACTTACTCCTCCCCTCAAGAGACACAGTTCTGGTGGGTGATGTAGGGGCGGATTGGGTTCTTGTAATTTCCTTTACCCTCTCCGCTCTGCCTCGGTCGTGAACTTCCTTCTTTCCCTTTTTTTGGGATACTTCCTCATCCTCCTCCCGTCCTCTCTTCAACGATGAGGAACGGGGGGGGAGGCATTTCCTCTTCCATTTCTTGTTGTTGTTGTTCTTGTTGTTGTTGTTCTTTGTGTTGTTCTTGTTGTTGTTGTTCTTTGCGTTGTTCTTGTTGTTGTTGTTGTTGCTGTTGCTGCTGCTGCTGCTTTACCTCTTTGCGAGGCTTCTTCTTTTCTGGGGACGGAGATTTTTCATGTTGTGGAGGAGGGGAAGCAACTTTCTTCCCCCTCCTAACCACCTCCGTCCATTCACTGCTTTTGGGTTCGGCTTTTTTTTTTCCGGAGACACTGTTGTTTTTGACACCGGCGGTGTTTCCGGTGTCACCTCCTTCTCTTCTGGCTTCCTTCCCGGACACATTTTGAATGTGTGTCCGGCCAGTCCACACGCCCAGCAGTGCGGCCTCCTCCCTTCTACCACAACAAACAGCTTTCTGCCACGGCACAGCAAAATATCGGGGACCTTCAGAAAGTTCGGCCTATCCACCACTATGCTGACGTTTATGTCTTCCGTGGCCACACCTGCCTTACTTGTTATCCTTGCGACCTCCTCCACCGCTCCAAATCGAGCAAAAAACGCTCCAATATGGTCGCAAGCAATGTCTACAGGCACTCCATGAATAATTATTTTTGTTTTTCGAGTACCCATATACTCCATCTGCATCTGGATACCCTTGGCCTCCAAGGTATTACCGGCCAAATTCTTTGCTTCCGTCTCCGTGCTCAATAGGACATCCCACATAGCACGGGACCTTCTCGCCAGGACGCAGGGTACAATATTTAAGGCTTTTAAAGCCTCTTCCATGTTCTCCCTGCTGACACTGATGAATTTTCGTGTTTTGACATCGGATGTCAGCAGGGAGATCGTCCTTGGTGCGATAACATTCACCACCTCCGGGACCACTATCAACTCGTTTTCGGTGATAAAGTCTTTATATTTTTCCTGCATTTGCAGGTAGTATTTTGCATCTTTCTTAACTGGTGCTTTTACCCATACTGTCGGTGAGGGAGTCACCGTGGGCACAGCGTCAGAAGTTGAGGGCTGGGGAGACAAAGCCATAGCTTGACCTGCCCCCCCCCTCACAAAAACAAAAATCCAACAAAAGCTCACAGAAGCGCGACGAAGACAGAACAAAGACACCAAAAAAACAGGTACTCACAATTAACTTCGGGCAACAAAAACACGTATATCCAACTTGCAATAAGTCAAAAAAGACAAAATGCAAGGCGCGCTCTGTATTTATTTTGTATTATATACAAAATTATGGCACAAGGCCATAAAAGGGGAGGGAATACGCTTGGCCTCCATGGTATTCCCGGCCAAATTCTTCGCTTCCGTCTCTGTGCTTAATAAAACATCCCACATAGCACGGGACCTTCTCGCCAGTACGCAGGGTACAATATTTAAGGCTTTCAAAGCCTCTTCCATGTTCTCCCTGCTTACACTGATGAATTTTCGTGTTTTGACATCGGATGTAAGCAGGGAGATCGTCCTTGGTGCGATAACATTCACCACCTCCGGGACCACTATCAATTCGTTATCGGAAATAAAGTCTTTATACTTTTCCTGCATTTGCAGGTAATACTTGGGGTCTTTTTTCACTGGTGCCTTTACCCATACTGTCGGTGAGGGAGTCACCGCAGGCACAGCGTCAGAAGTAGAGGGCTGGGGAGACAAAGCCATAACTTGACTTGCCCTCCCTCACAAAACACAAAAATCCACAAAAAAAGTTCAAAAAGGCCTTAGGAGGGCCCTCTTCTGAGAAGAAAGGTCCCTCTCCAAGGCCTGTCTGTCAACTTTGCAAATATCTTGTTTGCAAAAAGTGTTCTTTTTGTTTTTCTCCCGTTTCGGGGAGGGTTTTTCAGGATTAGGGGAGGGATGTTCAGATTTCGGGGAGGAAGGTGCTGATTGGGAGGAGGGTGTGGGAGGTGTAGGGGAAGGAGAGGGTATGTGTCTCACTGGGGAGGCAGAATGACTCCTCCCCTCAACAGTGATAGTTCTGATAGGTGATGCAGGGGCGGATTGGGTTCTAGGGGTATCTGTGATCCGCTCCACTCTGCCACGCTCCTCCTTCTTTCCTTTTTTTGTTGTAATCGCTTCCTCCTCCTCCCGAGCTCTCTTCAATGACGACTACCGTGGAGGAGGCATTTCCATTTCCATGCCCTGCTGCTGCTCATCCGGTTGCTGCTCCTGCGGTTCATTTTGTTGTTGTTGTTGTTGCTGTCGTCGAGATTCCTGCTGCTGCTGCTGTTGTTGTTGCTTTGCCTCCTTGCGAGGCTTCTTCTTTTCGGGGGACGGAGATTTTTCATGTTGCGGAGGAGGGGAAGAAACTTTCTTCCCCCTCCTCACCACCTCCGTCCATTCCCCGCTTTTTGGCTGGGATTTTTTTTCCGGGGTACTTGTTGTTTTTGACACCGGCAGTGTTTCCGGTGTCACCGGTGTTTCTTCCGGTTTCCTTGCCGGACACATTTTGAATGTGTGTCCGGCCAGACCACACGCCCAGCAGTGCGGCTTCCTTCCCTCCACCACCACGAACAGCCTTCTTCCACGACATAACAAGATGTCTGGGACCTTTAAAAAATTTTCCCGGTCAACCACCACGCTAACACATATATCTTCCGTGGCCACACCGGCCTTGCTGGTTATGCGTGCCACCTCTTCTACTGCGCCGAAAGTAGCAAAAAATGCTCCGACATGGTCACAGGAAATGTCCACCGGCACGCCATGTATAGTGATTTTTGTTTTTCTCGTACCAAGGTACTCGGTCTGAAACCGAATACCTTTTGCTGTTAGTACATTTCCTGCCAGATCTATCGCCTCACCCTCCGAGCCCAGCAAGATGTCCCACATTGCACGGGACCTTCTTGCCAGTACGCAAGGTACAATGTCCAGGACTTTCAGGGCTTCTTCCATGTTCTCCCTACTGACAGCAATAAATTTTCGTGTTTTTTCATCGGCTGTCAGTAGAGAGATTGTCTTCTTTGCCACTACATTCACCACTTCTGGTATTGCTACCAATTCGTTGTCTTTTATGTAGTCTTGGTATTTTTCCCGCATTTGCGAGTAGTACTTGGCATCCTTGTTAACGGGTGCCTTTACCCATACCGTCGGTGAGGGAGTCACCGCAGGCACGGCATCAGAAGTTGAGGGCTGGGGAGACAAAGCCATAACTTGACTTGCCCCCCCTCACAAAACACAAAAATCCACAAAAAAAGTTCAAAAAGCGCCACGCGCGACGAAGACAGAACAAAGACAGCAAAAACAGGTAGTCACAGTCAAACTTCGGGCAACAAAAACACGTAAATCCAACTTGCAATAAGTCAAAAAAGACAAAAAATGCGAAGCACGCTCTCTACCTACGTGGATGCCACCATTACTTTACATAGTAATGGAATAATCCATTATAGCCGAATAGGCGCGGGCGTCCCAACACAATTATACGATGGAACAACAACTGTCCAAAAATTAGGCAATGCGAATGAGTTATCAAGATTAACTCCAAAAAGACTGAACCGTTTGAGGTCACTATCTATGCAACAGTAACAAGTGAAATTGAAATCAAAATTATATTATGTGATTTAGTACCCTGGCCGAAATAAAAGAAAAAACAAAGAAAGACATCGTTATTTCAGAAACAAGAAAATGAAAATAAGAAATAAACCATTCGAGACTTTAACGTTTTCTCGCTATGTGAAGAAATACTCAGTTGCAATATAGAATATATTTTACATAAGTCAATATTAAATGATTTTCAGAATGAAATGCCATAGATTTAATGAATTTTAAGGATGGAATCTTTTATTTGAATCTATGTATACTGGAGCAAAATGGAGCAAAACTTTGAAAAAGCAGGAAAAGTCTGTAGGGATTCTTGTCTGTCAGCAAAATTTACCTACCACGAAATCACAAAGACTGACACAGCGTGGTCAAGTCTGCATATAAATTTTGCCGGTATATTAAACGATCATATCTGGTGATAGTGGATAATTTTACGAAGTGACATGAAATTTCTGGATGCAAAACTTCAACTTCTTTAGTTAGTGAATTTTTTATACGAACTGGTTGTAAGCTGGGGCGTTTACGATTAAAAGAATACAATAGTTACAGATAACGGTACTAAATTCACTGCTCACGAATGTGAAGATTTTTGCAAAAGTTTCTTCACTGATCATATTACAACGCCGCCGTATCACTCAAGATTAAACGAACAAACCGAGTGGTATATGGGTCCTTTCAATAGAGCTTTGCAAAAAGCATGTCATACAAATGTGAATGAAGAAGCATTACAAATATTATTGAGAGGTTCCGCATAACGTCTAATCCCAATACATTAAGCATATCACCGGTAGAATAAATGCTCGCAAGAAAGATGAATTTTTTCGTGTTTTACGAGTCTTTTGAGTAGATGTATTTTATTACAAAAATATTCGTACACGTAAACTTTCCTTTTCTTTACTCGCAATGATTTTTTCTTTTATTCATAATTAGCCTTTTTTTTTAGAAGTAACTTTTTACAAATTTTTTCACTTAACTTTTATTTGAGTAATTTTAGAGAAATGTTATTTCTTTTAGTTTTTAAAAGAATTTATTTCGTTAAGGAATTTTTTTTTGTGTGGTAATGTAATTTAACAAAAATTTATACGTTGTTTTTTAACTAGTTTTTAACATGTAAATATTCTGATTAATTTATTTTTAAGCAATTTTTCTAAAATGCTATATCTTTTCGTTTTTAAAAATAATTTTATTAAGGTATTAATCAATATCTCGATTTATTTATATTGCATTTTAGGAATTTTCCTTTTGTAAATAATCTCAATCACGATAATCACTCCATTTTAAACATTTTGTAAACTGTAGTTTAAAAATTAAGAATAAAAAAGAAAGTTCTAAAAAAGAAGGACCAAACAATAAAGCGGCTCATATATATATATATATATATATATAGGTTTGTTTTCTTGTCTTCCAAAAGACATCCTGTCTTGATTAGTTACCGTTTTCTAGGGGAACTTATATAGTGCATATCCTAAAGCTAATAGCAATTTTTTTCTGAGTGCGGGCCGAATACTGATCATATTCAGTCGGGTCGCATATCGAAGAAGTGTGTTTTGACCTGAATCTTTTAGTGACATGGGACAACAACACTGACGACGCACCTAGATTCGGCACGTAGACGTGTATTTTAATAATAATAAAAAAAACAACAAATAACAAAAAGGACGCTAATATTTTCAAGATTTTCAAAAAAGTTTCTTAAAGCGTACAAAAATAGAAAATATTTGTAGGAAGACGGCTTAATAATATCACGAATGGAGAAAAATGCCATCCATGGTAAAGGTAAAAAACGGGCAGGCAAAAGACATTATAATCAACTCAGGAAAAGGTTTAGACGTAGAAAAAGGTTGATCCGAATCGCAAAAAGATTCAAAATTTAGTACTTTCGCGAATTCTCCAGAAAGAAAAGTGGTCATACTAAAAAAAAAATAGAATAAAATGTTTATTAAAAAATAAATCTTAAAAGGGTGACGCTGTGAAGGAAATAATATAGCGGTGACTAAAGGATTTAATCTAGAGACTTTAATAAATAAATTCAAGTAGTCAAAACCTTGCGAGTTAGTCTTCAGCGTATTTCTTGCAGACGTCACGATGAGTGCCTAAACAAGACTTTATATTGCAATCTTAGAAAACTAATTAAATTAATCAATGAATGTGATTATTTGTTATAAAGATATATTGACAAAAAAGAATAGTATGTATATTAATTCTGCGTCTAAAATTAGTTTATTATATTTTCTCTGCGACTGTCTGTTGCTTATAGTATGTTTTACAAAATAACCACAGGGAGAATTATAAATTAAAAAGGAAACCATTTGTCATTGTTTCCTGTATGAATTTTCAAAAATGTTATTGTGACAGAGGAATTTCGAACATTAGTTCAGGGTTTATGAACGCAGTGACACAGTAAATTTAAGATTGAGATATTTTAAATTACTGTCTCTCTGTCAACGAATTGTTATCAAAATTTCTTTACAAATTAATTTACCTATCTTCGACCTTATTCTATGATTAATCCCTGAAATTCTAGGAAGAATTTACATAGAAGTCAACCTATTCAAAGCTATGTACGTATCTGTATATTTACAATGTATTTTATTATGTTCCTATATATCTATATACATAATCCGCTTAATATATGAAATAAAAATTGGATAATTGTTTTGAGTATATCAGATTTTATTTCGCAAAACACAACTGAAGATATTCATCATCATCAGTCTCCTCATAATTTTCATCGTCAGTCTCATGGACCGTTATAGATGCAAATCTTGAGTACCTGAAACATTTATTTCACATATTTGGGTTGAAAGCCGGATTGGTATGCATTGTGGGTTTGGTCAAACCATAGCCGATGTCCTCGAGCTTAAAGGCTGGACTTGAACATGGATATGTAACCGTTGATTTGATTGAAAGAATGCCCTACTCTAACCGTCAACATCACTCAAGGAAATCCTCTGCAGAGCAATGCTTATAATAATAATAATGTATATGAAATTTTAATAATAAATACATTGATATAAACCAAAGTAATATAGATATTTTGTATAATCATTCTACACAAATGAAATAATGCCACTATGGGATTACAGAAGGTAAAAGTGAAAAAGTATGAGAAGAATGGGGAGGATGGGGAGGATGGGGAAAAGATCAAAAAATGAAGAGAGTTCAGGAAGACAGAATGCAATGATTGAAGTTGCATTTCAGTTTTTGAAAAGTGTAGTTATAGGGTAACGAATGAATCGGAAGTAAGTTCTACAGGTGACAAGTTCGTGAAAGGAACAATTAGTGTAGAAGTGGAGGTTGCATTTAGCTAGTTTAACAGTAAGATGGGTAGGGGATCTAGGTGCCAATCTAGGAGCCCAAATTAATTCGAGTGGTCAGAACACAAAGAAAAAAATGATCAACAAAGAATTTGCCATGAAAATATTTGTAGAAAACAGAGGGTTACGTCATAACCTCCGTTGAAAATCGACTGAGGTTCATAAGCTTTGATCAGAATGGAAATGTCATAACGTCCGTAAAAAAATTGCCTGGGTTTTGGAAAATCAGAATCAAAACGTCATAACGTCCGTAAGAAATCGACTGGGGATCATAAGCTTCGATCAGAATCGAAACGTCATAACGTCCGTAAGAAATCGACTGGGGTTCATAAGCTTCGATCAGAATCGAAACGTCATAACGTCCGTAAGAAATCGACTGGGGATCATAAGCTTCGATCAGAATCGAAACGTCATAACGTCCGTAAGAAATCGACTGGGGTTCATAAGCTTCGATCAGAATCGAAACGTCATAACGTCCGTAAGAAATCGACTGGGGTCCATAAGCTTCGATCAGAATCGAAACGTCATAAAGTCCGTAAGAAATCGACTGGGGTTCATAAGCTTCGATCAGAATCGAAACGTCATAACGTCCGTAAGAAATCGACTGGGGTTCATAAGCTTCGATCAGAATCGAAACGTCATAACGTCCGTAAGAAATCGACTGGGGATCATAAGCTTCGATCAGAATCGAAACGTCATAACGTCCGTAAGAAATCGACTGGGGTTCATAAGCTTCGATCAGAATCGAAACGTCATAACGTCCGTAAGAAATCGACTGGGGTTCATAAGCTTCGATCAGAATCGAAATGTCATAACGTCCGTAAGAAATCGACTGGGGATCATAAGCTTCGATCAGAATCGAAACGTCATAACGTCCGTAAGAAATCGACTGGGGATCATAAGCTTCGATCAGAATCGAAACGTCATAACGTCCGTAAGAAATCGACTGGGGTTCATAAGCTTCGATCAGAATCGAAACGTCATAACGTCCGTAAGAAATCGACTGGGGTTCATAAGCTTCGATCAGAATCGAAACGTCATAACGTCCGTAAGAAATCGACTGGGGTTCATAAGCTTCGATCAGAATCGAAACGTCATAACGTCCGTAAGAAATCGACTGGGGATCATAAGCTTCGATCAGAATCGAAACGTCATAACGTCCGTAAGAAATCGACTGGGGTTCATAAGCTTCGATCAGAATCGATTGCATCGCAGTTCTTCCTTTGGATTTTGTCAAGAATCTCGAGACGTACAGCAAAATCATCAGAGCAGTTATGGCAAGATTATTCAATGCACGGTTGAATTATTCCAGTATCATAATTGCTTGAATAAATTTGGACGGTATGTTACATATTAATATTGGCTCTTTTACAGTGAACTTCTTCAGTTTTTCATCCACGGGTTTTATCAGATTTGTTTTTTTTTATATATAACTCGCAGAAATTTTATTGCTTCCCAGGAATCTCCTTTGCTTGAATATTATATTAAATACTCGTATACATCCGTTTTATGATAGACCACACGATTTCTATTTGATTAATATTTCTAGAGGCTAGCGAACATGTTATTAGTTTCGTGGCTATAAAACCTTTCTGGCAAGATAATCAATATTGAGATTTATAGAATGGGTATGAATATTTTCTTGTGTTAATATATATTTTAGTTCATTGCTTCCTTAATGTAACTTATACAACCCAAAAATATTTCCACAGAACTTCGGTTAGTCTGTTAAAATATCTTTTCACTCTAAATATCATTGGTCTTGCAAGAAGAAAGTAATACTCAACCACCTCGTCATTATTTTCTTTGTTGTGTTCTTTGATTATTTCAAAAAAGACCCAAACTTTTGGAATAGCATTCAGGTTCATTAGTGTAGCTCAACAGTCATTATTAAAATAACTGTTGACATGTCCATTTTTAAGAAAATTATGTAGTTCTCCACCTTTCAACACATGCTGTTAATATTCTAAATATCTTATTGCTCAGTTTAGATTCGTAAACTCATCAATTTCAACCATTTTCCTATTCATTTTTTTTCCGCAAAACTATTGTTCTGTTATTATTAAAACAATGTTCTTTCTTACCTTACCAATTTTAAAGTTGGTCATCTTTTGCAAGTCAACGTTGTGCACACATCCGTCAATTATATTCTTTTGATTGCCATTTTATGACTCCTTGCAATTTTTATGCATCAGAAATAACAACAGAAATGCAAAAAACTACACAGCTGTTTATTTACAATATGATTAAATTCACTCGAATAAACAGATAGAATATGACAGCAGAAAAAAGTGTTGTAAAATTTCTAACAATAACAAATATAACATTGAATATTCATCTCATCAAAATAGTTATATCTCGAAAACAATGAGCAACATGATTTTCATAATGCCAAATTTACATTGAAATATTGACTTTTGAATTAATGCAAAACCGTCAAAAATTTGAAAAATTGTTTGTCCCTTACAGGAACGTATCAATAATTTTCAAGCTTCATAATTCATTATTATCATAATTTTGAACGACATTTCCATTGTATCATAATTTATGGTTAAGTGGTTAATATACCCACTTTTAATATATATATATATATATATATATATATATATATATATATATAATTTGTTGCGAAAATAAATGATGCTTTATCATTAGACTATAAATTTATTGATATATCGAGGCATAGTTCATAAATATTAGTGTGTGTACGTAGAATTGTAGAAATATTTGTGCCTGTATATATATCATTTTTTGTTTGCATTGGTAAAATATGCATGTGCTTGTTTCTCTCTTTATATAAATACATACACACACCTATATATATATATATATATATATATATATATATATATATAACTTTATGTATGCATTTGTAAAATTACACGCTTGCATGAACATGTGCATCTACAAGCTGTATTTTGTTCGTCTTATATCCGCAGCAAGAAATCTTGAGAATATTCTCGTTTTATGGCAGTAAAAATTAGTCACGAGCACAAACAGTCACCTTGTATTAATAATAAAATTAACTAATTCGACCGAAACTGTTTTTAAAAGAACCGTTATTTTTTTAAGATCTTCATTAAAGTATTCGTATTTTTTCTGCGAATTTTTGAGCATACGTTTAAAGAGACTTTGATTTACATGATACAGAAAAATAAATTAAGTCTCTATTTTGTCAAATAATTTTTGCTCTTAGTCACAACACTTACATCTTTGCAATATATATAATCCTTTTAAAATTTACAAAATTTAGCTTATATTTTCTGAATTTATGATATATAGTGTTGTGTGTGTTATTTTTTTCTTGTGTGTACGCGGGTTATTATCATTCCTATATATTTTTCACACAGGACATTTCTACTGGTCATTTGTTACGTACGTCAGTCTCATTAAATCATACATTTTCATTCAAATTTGAAAAGTCCTTTAATCAGAAGAACCGAAATTATTCGAACTTTCCATTTTGGTAATACGCATTTCGGATTTTTTAACATATTCCACTGATAATGAACTTCACTGTCGAAGTTATACAGCGTGATTTTCATGGCTTTATTTTTATTATTTTATTTATACACTCCCGATCAAAAATTAAAGACACTTAAAAATCTTTAAAAAGAATTTTTTTTTTACAGATAGATTTTAAACTCCTACCACTTAAGGTTACCAATACTACAATCTCAAAGGTTATGGAAACAAAAAGCTACATTCCAAACATTTTATTTAGAAATTTACATCTATTTAGAAATTAAAATCTATCTGCAAAAAGAACATTTTTTTTAAAGATTTTTAAGTGGGCTTAAATTTTTGATCGGGAGCGTAGCACGCTTAGATGCAGGCAGTTGAAATACAAAGAACATCTCATCAGAAAAATTACCAGTAAAATATTTGTGGAAATGACAGAAGGAAATCCCGTTACATCGGTCAGAAAATTACTGAAATCAAGATCGAAGATTCGGGTTTCAATCCTGGGTGAGGAAGCGAACGAAGTCTAAGCCGTACTGATGAGCTATAATACAGCGAAACAGATCTGTCTGCGGATGACTATAGTATATGTATATATACTCTAGAAAAATCTTTAGATATCCAAAATTTTTCAGGATTATATTACTCTGTTAAATTCAATAAATAAATATAACATTGAGTTCTTTTGAGTTGCTCTCTATCGGAACTTACCTGGTTTTAAATATCAAACTTTCTACGTTATATATATATATATATATATATATATATATATATATATATATATTCAAAATATTTTTCATCTGTTTCGACTCCTGCTGATGAAAACTGTTCAAAAAGATTTCTTTTTAAACTTAAAAGGAAAACAATGCAAGCAGAAAATGTGAAAGCTTCTGCAGTACATGGTAAATATACTGGCTGTTAATCGTTTTAGATAACACGCATTCAGAACGAAAACCATTAACGGTCAATAGGGTGTCGCATTAAAAAATCATTTTTGGATCAATTTTATTTATTGCAAGTCTGCTTTTTATATACGCCATGACTTCTGGGAACTTGGTCGACCATTTGCTCTCCAAAAATCCCTGTCATTTTTAGCTTTTTGTAAAATTTGCTAACTCCTCTAATCTCTGTTCTGCCAACCATTTACACAGATTCTAGGTTATGTGCTTTTTTCTTTGATCATCTTTCCTTCAATATTTCATTTTAGTGTCAAATTTTCCAAGCACTCTTTTCTTATTATATTTCATAGAAACTCTAACTGTCGTTATTCATATGTGTAGATCCATGGCATTCTAATTATCCTGTGTAAACACATTTCTGTTATGTTAAATTTCTTCTTCATTTATGAGGAGATTGTCCAATATTCACTAGCATGCAAAAGTACTGATAATACATCGAGTACGTTCAAAAAAGTCCAATTTAGCTTTTCTTTGTTTCTAATGAAATTTCTCTGTTTCTTTTTTACTTTGTTTAGCTTTTGGAAGGCACATTTTAGTAGGCAAAGGTATCTTCGGATTTCGGTGTTTCATTTTCCGTCGTCTATTAAAACACTTCCCTATTTAGTTACTTTTTTTCTTTTTTCACATGAAATGTACTAGAATCACATACATGGGAAATTACGCTGAAGCAAGTTACGCTTAAGCAATTTATTTGCACTGTCTTTGCTGTATATTTGTGCAGTGATGCCGTTGTTTAGATTAGTTTTGTTGAAAGAGCGGTAATGATAAAGAATATATAATTGTGACATTTTTATTGTTCACAGAAGTCGAAGGATTTTTGGAAGTGACAAAAAGGGATGTTTCATCATTACGCTGAGAAGCATTCAGTATTGACCTCGTGTTTAAATAGTAACTGAATTCCACTGCTAGGAAGGTTGGATCATTGTTTCGGGCCAGGAATTTTTTTTCCGCCTGAATCCATTTTGCTCATATACAAATCAACCATGCATGGAATACATGTCATATCTGGTCAGGCGCCCCTGCAGCTTGTCTCAGTGTTCTTGACAGGCTCCAAAGGAGAATGTGATTGATCCCGACCTAGCATCTCGACTCCATCCACTTTCTCATCGGCGGGATATGGCTTCCCGTTCTGTCTCCTATAAATATGTTCATGGCTTCTGCCTTGAACCTAGGTCACTGGTGCACCCTTCACAAGAATTTACTCGGGCAACCAGACTGGCAAGAAGGTCTCGCCCTTTTACAGTTAGATCAATCAAATACAGGCGACAGTTATACTCACCCGCCACAAGATTTTACTCGGGCAACCCGAATGACAACAAGGTCCCACCCTTTTACAGCTAGATCAACCAAATACGGGCGACAGTTTTACTCCAACAGCTTCTTTTCTCGCACTTCCCGCCTGTGGAACTCCGTTCCACATACTTGTTTTCTTGACGGCTACAACCTCCAGGAATTTAAATGCAATGTCATTTCTCATTTCTTATCCACATGACTCCAGTCCTTTCTGTATCACCTCGTGTATGTTGTTCTTTTTCCTTTCTCTTTACCTTCGTAACTGTCTTCGTTCCTGTGTTCACATTCTTCTCTTGCCCTTTCTCTGTTGTCAGCCCCTGTGACTGGTTCGTCTTTGTCTTCATTCTCCTGACTAAAACTTTTACTTTCTTATGTAGCTCCCTGCACATCAGTGGCTGTACCGCCTTGCCTGGGGGAGAAACGATCAAAAAATAATTCCCCTCTCCTGTTACAAATACTGTTACTTTTTTTCGTTAAAGCGAATTGTTATTGTAAGAGAAAAGACTAACGTACTTTTGATGCGCTTACATTATTATAAACTCCAATAGTTTTAGGGAATTAATAATTTTGTCTTTAACGTAGTTTTCATTGCAATACTACATTTCTGATAAACTACGTTATTCAAAGCAATTATTTTCGAAAATATATTAAAATCATAAATATATTTGTGATATATATTGATGATATCACAAATGGAAGGAACTGGTGAAATATAATGCCACGTGCAACTTAAGAAAACTTACTCTTAATAAACCATGTATTAAATAAAACATATATATGTACAACGACAATTTGGAAAGCGGTACACATCGTCCCTTTAAGAGTTGTTTACATTAAATATTTATCATAAACTGTACAAATCCTATTCAGTAATTGTGTTGCCCAGCAGCAAGAATTTGTGAACCGTTCGTACTTCTGGGAATGCAAGGATGTCATGCTGCATTGTTGACACTGTTTTTTGCTATTTATTTTCAAAGATGATGTCGAAATGGATGAATAATATAGATGATTTAATAAAAAAGAAGCACAGTGGACATTCATGGTTTTGGACTTTTAAAAATAAAACAAAAATTATAAAAAGAGTTTTAGTAGTGACTACCTGTTATTTAACACAATTTTTTCTTAATGTGGCTTAACGTCTTGTCGCTACAAAGCTTTTCCTCTGCTGATATCTTTTTATTACCAAAAACGTCATCAGAGAAAAATATCAATTCTAAAGTCGTACGCATTGTTTTTCTCTGGAAATTATTTTTAGATCCCTGAATTATATTCACTCAGGTTGAGTCTAACAAATTGAAACTGCTTTTGTTTTAATATTGCATGATTTAGAATTCATTTTGATACACATTTTCCACGGATTAAGCCTAAAAAATAAACTGAAAAAATCAAATTGCGTTCAGTTATTTATCCATATTTATTTATTTAATAATTTCTTCGCATATATTTGGCAATCAATTTGCATCTAAGTTAGTAACGACTGATATATATTAGAATATAAAAGTAAAAAACTTTTTTAAAAATTATTTTTAAACAACAATAATGTTTCGAATGTTTTTCAAATATTTTTATTTCTTGTTGTTAAAATTACTTTTTGTATGACATATTTTTCAATTTTTCTAAATATTTTGTCTGTTTATTTTTCTCTTTTTATGCACATCCATTTACTGAGATATAAACTATCGGCCGGTTCACACTCCACCAACGTCTATTGAACAGGTGAAGAGGCTCATCCCTTGTTTCCTGTTTAGGATGCGGTTTCCGGTTTTCTCGTTTCCAATCTTCTCACTTTTTTTTCAATTAGAGTAGATAGATCTATCTATCGCCCGGTTCACAATCCACCCTCGTCTATTGAACAGGTGAAGAGGCTTGTCCCTTGTTTCCTGTTTAGGATGTGGATTCCGGCTTTCTCTTTTCCGATCTTTTCACTATTACGTAGCCCCCTGCACATCAGTGGCATTACCGCCTTTCTCGGTGTGATACGATTAAAAAAAAGAAAAAAAGTATAATGAACTGTATGAATTGTTACTTTCTTTCATTTCTGTGAGTATAATGAAAAAAATAAGAAAATAATTGTTTTTCTTTGATCATTAAAGTAAAAACATTAAAAATTATTATTTTTATTCGCTGTCTATAGCAACAAATCATCTAAATCGAAATGAAAGAGTTGAGTATTTTATGTTAAATATCTTCAGTATACCAGAAATTAATGATACTTCTTTATAATATCTCCCCATGTTAAAAACCGACCTTGTGTCACATCTCGCTCCAGTAGGGAAGTAGGCTAAATAAATCCTCTTCTTCTATGTGCCCTGTTCTTTCAGGACGTAGGCGATCATGGTTTTCCACGTTTCCTTATCCCTGCTGGCTCTTAGCACGCTTTCTCCTGTTACACCACGCAATCACCGTTCTGTCATCCACCTGCTCAGGCCCTTCAAATATGTTATCCGCTGCTTCGCACTGTCGGATTTTTCTCTTTCTGACCAGTCGGTATCAGGTTCTACAAGCCCTCCTTCGTCATTGCATGCCCCAGGAACTTCAGTTGTCTCTTCCTGATGCTCAGTATTAAGTTTCTTTTTATTTCCTTCATTTCCAAGGCTTCATAATTTCTCACATGCTCGATCTATGATATTCGCAGCATCCTTCTGTAGAACTACATTTCCGCTGCTTCAAGTTTTTCCTTTATCTTTGATGATATTGTCCAATATTCGCTGCCATATTGTAGAACTGACATCACATAGCAATCTAGTTTCCTGTGTCGTAGTACTCTACTCAGCTTCTGGAACGCGTCCTTCGCCATGCCAATTCGCCTTTGGATCTCAGTGTCGCACATCCCGTCTTCAGTTAGAACATTTCCCAGATATTTAAATGTTCGTACCTGCTTGATTTTAGAATCCCCCACCTGTATTTGGCACTTTGGGCGGCTCTTTTTGCTGGTGACCATGCATTCGGTTTTCTTGCAGTTTATTTGTAGTCCCCTCTTGTCACTCTCTTCAGCTATCTTTTTCAGAAGGTCCTGTAGTTTCCTTTCCGTGTCTGAAATCAGCACAATATCATCTGTGTATCTTATGTTCAAATTGTGGCCTTCGATTACAAATCCTAGCATAGCATCTAGGGTCCTCAAAATATTCTCGCTGTACAAGTTGCACAGATTGGGTAAATAAATACTTAATCCGCTTATGTGCGTTGAGGTGTAATGGATATCGGCCCAGAAATTAAAAAGGGTAGGATTCCTGTTCAATTCGTTGCATTCACTTGCACGCAAATAACATTGGAAAAGATATAAATCCATCTCTTCTTCCTCCAGCTAAAAGTTCAAATGAGTTCTATAGCCTTGTTTGACAACCATTCTAACGCAGAAAGTAATGGCGCTCTCCTGCGCAGAAATTTCTGCCAAGTCAGTCATGGATTGTTAAGACTTGAACGCCCAATCGTGTATCACTCATGGCTCGTAATTGAATGACTGTGTGATTCAAACTTGATTTTCTCAAAATACTTCTTAAATCTAATCTTGTATCTGAAAATTTGGTCTATTCGCACTTTTCCTTGTCTTAGTCCACAGATGTCAATTTCCAGATTAAAATTCCAATAATTTCTTACATTTTTTCTGGATTAAAAAATAATTCCTCTGTCCTATTTTAGATTACTGTTTTTACGGTTAAATATATCTTATGGAATCATTAGTAATATTAGTAGTAGTAGAATGAGAAGGATTGTAGTAAAAGTAGTGGAATTAGTAGTGGTGTTTATTCTATTAATCAGCTTATGTTCTACCAAGAAACTTTCCTACCAAGAATGTTTGTGTAATATCTACTCAAACCACAACCCTTCTGAGCTGGAATAAGTTTATTATTTATGACCGAGAAAACTAGATAATAACACTAGGCGGGAAATATTTGAAAAACTTATTGAAAGAAAAAGTGAGAATTGTGCGTTACTGATAAAACGTATAGGTATCAAACCAAGAAAAATAAACAAAAATGAATTCCAGAGTTAATGGACATGTGTATATGTGATGAAATTGGATGTGAATAAAAGACATAGGAAAACAGCTTGCCCGGGAGGTAACAAGTAACAATGTGTAAAAGATTAAAGTACATGTATCGATATTTATGTCGGAAATTTTTTCTCGAAATAGACCAAAATGAAAATAAAAGAAAGGATACTAAAGAAAATATTCATAAATTCCAGGTTCCTTTAACAGATCTGAAACTAATCTATGTTTTACAAATTTTTGATGAAAATAGAGATGGCCATAATAATACTACAGAAGATAATGTTTCCATAAGAAATTTCAATCAAAGCCGGAGAGAAAATTAAAAGGATGAAATTGTAGATAATCTTATATTTTTACAACAATGTAGTTTCCATTCATGCTGCTAACCAATATTCTTATCTTTTATGTCCATAATGTCTTTACCACTTTTATATTTGTTTGTATATTAACAAGACACTGGAACACGTGTGAACAATTCATGTAAATTTACTCCATTTTGTTAGTTTTATTTTTGAGAAAATTATACTTGTTGTGTCTTAAATTGGATAAACAATAAAAACAAATTATTATACGAATTGAATGTCACTAGAAGCCATGAGGAATATGAAATTGAGTCATTATCTTTCTGCTTCCAACATCTTCATTAAGGTAAGTCTTCAAATGAAGCCATACGCGCCTCCCAATACATAGCCTCGTTTGAACAGGTATCAGAATGTGTGTTTCTTGCCAAGAAAAATAAAAGAATGAATAAAAGATTTATTGTTACATGGAATATGTAGTTTTGGAGGTAACTTTTATGAAAATGAATAGTTAGAAAGAGAAAAAATATAAAAACGAACGCATTACCAAATAGTCCTTCATTCCAAAGAATTTAATGGTTCTCTTCGTTTGAATTGTAAGAATTTATTCCTGTATTTGTGTCAGTGCTTACCCAGTACTATATATATATATATATATGGGATCTCTCTATCACATTCCCCCTCTCTTTCTCACTCTCTTTCTCTCTCTCTCTCTCTCTCTCTATATATATATATATATATCTAAACTTATTTATAAATGAAACTTTGTCTGTATGTGTATGTGTCTGTATGTGTGTGTCTCCGAAACGGCTGAACCGATTTTCTTGAAAATTTACACAGGTGTACTATAATCGTCTGCAAGTGGTTTTAGCTAGGGTTTGTGTCGAGGTACTGCCGATAAATATTGAAAATCGATAGTAAAAAAAACGGGTTATACAAGGAGTGGTCCGATTTTAATCAAATTTGACACACTCATAGGAAAAGACATAAGAAACGATATACAGAAGTTTCAAGGTTGCAATAGTGCAGAAAATCGATAATATATATATATATATATATATATATATATATATATATAACAGGCAAGATGTGTGTGTGTGTCTGTTTATCTGCCTTCAAAATTCAGTTTACGACAAAAAAAAATACTTGATATCGATGCCAGGAAATCAACATTTGACTTACATCCATTCATTTTTCTTTCAGTCTACGGTTTCGCTTTAACTGGAAAGAACTATTGCTTTTTAGTCTTTCGTGCCAACGTCCAAAGAGTCTGAGCTCCAGGACCATGGATTAGTTTTAAAGCTTTCATTACATCCGAGCAACGCCGTGCTATACTGCTAGTATATATATATATATATATATATATATTGTCTTGTCTATGCACGTTTGTATGTGTGTGGATGCTTCTGTGTGAATATTCCCGAGCCTATTTGCGTATATCTATAACAGAATTTTATAATGTAGTTTTATGTATATGGCTTTAACTCTTATTTTGTATATGGTGCTTTGTGGAGTTTCAGTCTCGTGCGTTCTTTTTCTTTGTTTGTGTGTTTTGCGTGCGTATATATTTAATTATCTTTATTTATTTACGCACTGTAATAGGATTGTGTCTGTTTCGACAACGTTTATATAAGGCCCATGGCATCTTACGAATTCGCTCTTCCATGTGTCCAATATTGTAGCTTTTACAGATGTTTACCAAACATGGCCTTAAAATTTAACTGATAAATAGACACGTCGATAAAAACAACACTTAAACTTTGTCTATATATATATGTGTGTGTGTGTGTGTGTGTGTGTGTGTGTGTGTGTGTGTGTGTGTGTGTGTGTGTGTTTACAATATATACATTTTTGTAAGCTACTTGTGAAGCTCTTACTAAATTTTTCTGGATTGCACAAATTATTTTAATAGAAATAGCTGAGCTAGCATATTAGGAAACGTCAATAGAAAATTAAAAGGAACTTCAGGACTGACGCACTGAACAGTAAGGTTTACTGTCAACATTAGCTGATTCTTACCCTTGTAATTATAACCCTTGTAAGGGATAATGGTAAATACCCGCAAAACGCTGCCTGTAACACGGAAATAGTAGTTCATGAAGCAGTAGTGGAAGATTCAAGCAGACAAGCAAGGATAACGTGAGATGCACGGAAGGCACCTTTAAAAGGAGATGGTATAACCATAAATCTTTGTTTAAGTTAAAATTGATCAGTACTAAACTCACCAGGAAATAAATAACAGAAACCATAACGTAATGACAGCATTCAGAAAAGGCTCACTAAAGGAAGCATTGTCATTGACGTCTGCAAGTTGTGCCAAAACTAAAAGCTGAACCAAATAACACATCAGGACCGAAAAAATCTATTAAATGAGAAGTTTGAGCTAATGTCCAAATGCAGATATTTTGATAAATTGATTTTTGTCCTATACGTGCCTGTGTAAATATTAATCCAATAACTTTATTTTCTCTCTTATCTTCCGGTCCAAATTATTTTTCCTTTTTATCCTAGCCCGCCCCTTTCGTGTTACTTCTGGCTGTGGTAGAGAGATTAGGTAATATTTACATTATTTATATTATTCGTGCTGTTGAACCCATCTTTATTGCCATATCCAGAAGATTTCGGACATTTTATGCTCCGGACTTCTATTTGTTCACCACTGCTGTGGCCAATTATTGAACTCAGAACTCCTTGGGTCAAATCACTGGATACAACCACAGCTTTTATCCATTGGTCCAGTGGATAAAAGAACCATGTGTTCAATTAAACAAAAAGCATAAAGAGTAATGTTAAAAGGAAATAAATGAGACATTCGGAAGTGACATAGCTCATGGAACGAGAACAATATACCCTCGTGATCGAAATAAGTGGTGTGGTTTAGAATTTCAATCACCTGAAGAAAGCCGAAGCAGACAACGGCCGAAACGTCTTGAATATGGCAATAAAAGTGAGGAAAACTGTTTGAACAATATAAATAATGTTATATATATATATATATATATATATATATACAACAGTAAGCTTTCAAAGTATCTATTTTGTAAATTTTAATGAAATAGGCAATAGCTTAAATCATGTAGATGGCAGGATTTATCGATATTAAACACAAAGAAACCCCCGTGAACACTATATAATTTTATATCGGCGTCTCGTTCCTACGTGTATGTTCAAATCACTTAATTCTTAAACCATAAAAAATTTGTAATTTACAACTTTTCATCCAGACAAATCCATTAATTTCGTTTTAACAATGAATTTTTTTAATATGATCTTGAACAAGGCTGAAAGTTCTTGGGATTAAAAATAAATATACCACTCAGGAAATACAAACAGCGCATTTCTTCCTGATTTAATCAGCAGGAAACTCAGTCTTGACTACGAGAGGTTTAAAATAAATTAAACACAAATAATGTCTAAATTTTACGAATCTTTTACGAATTTATATATATTAGTCATTATCATTACACACGCCCAATAGCCAGAGTGCTTTAATTCATTACTGAATGAGCGATATTGTTAAATTACATAGTTTCTGGTCATAATAAAATTAGACCGGCGAACATTTGTATTAAAAAGTGTTCAATTTTATTGTAGAATCTTTGACTATTTTCCATGTGTCGTTACATGAGCGTTCGTAAAAAAATGGGAAAAGATAACATCAGTTATTCAAAATTGCCTGAAGACAACACTCATGGTAGATACCTAGGTCGCATAATAACTCGTTTACAAATATATATATGCATATAATTATTATTATTATTACGTTAGAACATGTAAATACCTATAAACAACTACAAATATCTCATTAGGTAGGTAAAAATGATGGAAATAAATGTTTATTATTTTAAATAGATTTAAGAAAACACATCCCTTTATTTTGGGATTTTCTTTTTTTCGTGCGAGGTAAAATAATATTAAAAAAGAAAAACGAAAGAAAATAAAATAAAATGAGAAACTAAGAAAAGGAAAAGAAAGAAGAAAAGGAAAGACACAGAAGAATTTGAAAGTGAAGAACAAATAAGTGAGAAAATGTAGAAGGGAAGAGCCAATGGAAACGGCTAAAACAGAGATTTTTTTTTAAAAATTGGGCTGGAAATGAAATGTAGACAGATATTGACATCGGTTACAATACTGCAGTACAAATCGTTTACCAATTCATCTTTTCAAAATAATTATAGCCCATACACAGACAGGTATTCATTAAACGCAAAATAAAGGATATTTAAAAAAATAATACGGAGATATAAATTCATCAGATGTAACATTGTAAATTAGAAAAAAAATAAATTAAATAAAAATTAAGATTAGACTTAAACAAACTTAAATAATATGAATATAAATGATTAAATAAAATAAACAGAAAATTGATGAACAATAGTAATAGTAAATAATAAATAAAATATAAATTATAAAAAATAATCATTATATTAATGATAATAAAATAAAATAAAATAAAAATACTTATAAAAAATAATAATAATAAAATAAAAGATATAAAAATATAATAACCAATAATAAATGAAATAATAAATATAATAATAAAATAAAAGATATGAAAATATATGAACAAATAATAAATGAAATAATAAATATAATAATAAATTTACAGATATAAAAATATAATAACAAATAATAAATGAAATAATAAAATAAAAGATATGAAAATATATGAACAAATAATGAATGAAATAATAAATATAATTATAAAATAAAAGATATGAAAATATATGAACAAATAATAAATGAAATAATAAATATAATAATAAATTTACAGATATAAAAATATAATAACCAATAATAAATGAAATAATAAATATAATAATAAAATAAAAGATATGAAAATATATGAACAAATAATGAATGAAATAATAAATATAATAATAAAATAAAAGATATGAAAATATACGAACAAATAATAAATGAAATAATAAATATAATAATAAATTTACAGATATAAAAATATAATAACAAATAATAAATGAAATAATAAAATAAAAGATATGAAAATATATGAACAAATAATGAATGAAATAATAAATATAATTATAAAATAAAAGATATGAAAATATACGAACAAATAATAAATGAAATAATAAATATAATAATAAATTTACAGATATAAAAATATATTAACAAAAAATAAATGAAATAATAAATATAATAATAAAATAAAAGATATGAAAATATATGAACAAATAATAAATGAAATAATAAATATAATAATAAATTAAAAGATATAAAAATATATTAACAAATAATAAATGAAATAATATATATAATAATAAAATAAAAGATATAAAAATATATTAACCAATAATAAATGAAATAATAAATATAATAATAAAATAAAAGATATGAAAATATATGAACAAATAATAAATGAAATAATAAATATAATAATAAATTAAAAGATATAAAAATATATTAACAAATAATAAATGAAATAATAAATATAATAATAAATTAAAAGATATAAAAATATATTAACAAATAATAAATGAAATAATAAATATAATAATAAAATAAAAGATATGAAAACATATTAACAAATAATAAATGAAACAATAAATATAATAAACTAATTGATGGCTAAACACACTAACAGTAATTATCGAGTACCATAAAATTCTCAAGGCAAAAATGGATCACAAATGTTAATAGAAAATACAAATAAAAATAATGTAAGAAGAAATATTGTACAGTTAGAGAAAATTATCAAAATAGTAAGGTTAATATAATGAAATGTATACAATTGCTGTAGTTTCATGCTTTAGATTTAGTCATACTCTCAGGATTGTAAGGCTATTTCTTTCATCTGTTGACAATTTACTGTAGATCCATGTCTTTGATTTAATAATATGTATTTTTTTAACTTCCATTTTCCTTTGCAGTCAGAGGATGAAAGATTCTAGCTTTTATGAGAATTCTTCATTTAACTTCAGGTGTTTTATGTTTCCTCTGATAACTTCCAAAATATTTCAAAAGTGAGATCATATTTGTTTTGTTCTTATTAGTAAAGAATGAGAGATGATTGTAAAAACGTTTTATTTAATGGTTCACTGTATTACCAACATAAACTTGGATTTTCTACCGATGTGATAGAGCCCATATAGACAAGCGAGTTAGTTAAACTCTTGTTAGATAAAGAGAATTTGTTCGGATTTCTACAAGTGCATAATTTTAGCTATTATTATTTTTATGTTTTTTTTATTATTAATATTATTTTTTGTTTATATTTAATTCTATCTCTTATTCAGTCTAGCGCAGAAAGCAATGGCAACTTACTGCGGGATAAAACTCTACCCACTCAGTCATGTCTCTTTCGAGACATGATCGTCCAAATCGTGTATCACGCATGGCACTTAACTGACTTATCTCGTACGTAAAATAATTTCAAAAATAAAGGGAAGTGTTATTTTAAAACAATTTTTAAATAAAAACCTTTAATACCATCATTTTTAATTACCATGATGAAACATTGTCCTTTCAATGTCAAAATAAAATGTATAATTTTGAAGTCAGCCAGTTAAGTGCCATACGTGATACACACTTGGGCGATCATGTCTTGAAAGAGACATGACTAACTGGGCAGAAGAATATCCCGCAGTAGGTTGCCATTGCTTTCTGCGGTAGACTGGTTGCTGACCAAGGCTATAGAACCCAATCTGTCCTGTTATTTAACCCATAACTAGAAGGAATAGGCAGATTAATACCGAGGGTATTTGCGCGTAAGTGAATGCAATGAATTCAGCCGAAATTCGAACTCGGCTCCCCGATTTCTCTTTCCGAGCAGATATCCAATGCACCACAACGCACATCCGCAATTTTGAAGTAGTTTGAATTTTTTCACATGTTCTAATGTAATAATAAAAATTAATATTAATTGGTCAATTTATATATTGAGCACTCTTTCAAATTAATGTTTTCAACATTTCAATTATTTTCTTTGTGCCTATTCATTTGTGCAAAAGTATTAGAACAAGAATTATTTTATCTTTTATGGGGCATCAAAATAAAGTTTAAAATCACCCCTGTTCTAACACTTTTGCACACTAACAGTAGCTATAGGTAGATTCTATTTACGTAAGCGGCGAACGGTTACGGAGAAAGACAAATCTTTAGGGTCTTTGTGGCTTATTATGCATCAGTTCTCTCTATTCGGCTTTACTCCAAAAATGTGGATAGTTCTGTACACGCCACCATCATTATAATCGAGTGATATGTATGGGTTGTCTGGTTAATTATTCTAAGTACTGAGATGCTTGACCTCATAGAGTAAGGTAGTTCGTGCAGGTAGTAATAAAAGTATACTCGTTGTAAAATCTACAGTGTTTGATATAAATCTTATACCCGGTAGATAGATATAAAGAGACTGAGATAGATAATAAACAGGAGATGAATGTGTGTTACGTTTTTGTGCATTTATTTCTAATTCCGAGAATGTTTCCTGCTAATACTGGTGTTCCTATCTGCTATAATTAGTCCGAATTAGGAAGAGAAGATGGAGATTTGATGTTCATAGCGCCACTTAAATGTGGTAGAGGGTCAAAAGCCTGAGCCAACCAGTGAGAATTGAACTCAATAATTAGTTGTAATATGCCTAGCAAGACAAAGTTGCAAACCATTACACCACGTCGAGGTGTCCAAAGGAGAATATATATATATATAGAGAGAGAGAGTATAGAAACATTCTTAACTATAGCAAATCTGAATTTTTAACTTTCTCTAACATAATTTCGAAATATTTATTTTAACTTTTTTGATTTCGAAATTATAATAAAAATTAATATTAACAGTAACATCTACGCTGAATATCTAAAACTTTTTCAGGGATATTTCGGTGATTTGATTGCTTCCGGATTTAGTTTTATGTAACAAATCCAAATCGAAACAATAAACTTTCAATACAATAAACTACCTCTGCAAGTCATTCCTTTTATTTTTAGCGAAGAAAAAACGTTATATATATATATATATATATATATATATATATATATATATATATATATATATCATAATGCTATTAGCAAGCATAATTTGAAGATATGTTTGTTTTATAAATAACCGGAAAGAAATGATAAATCTTCACTAATGCAAAAGTAGAAAAACTTTCATTCTTCGTAAATCATTTCAAGTGTAAATTTCTTTTTGTAAAGTCATCCATTGTTTGTGTTGCAGGATTTGAAAAGGTTCTTTCATTTCATACAAGATTCATAAGAAAAAAAAACTTGACTTATCTTACAGTGAAAGTATCATTCATTGAAGGAGATTTACTATGCCCCAATTACGATCATATATCACTCTCTGTTTCGCCAAAGCTTCTTTTTTTTCTTCTTCCTCAAGTTGTGGCCCTTCAGGAAGTAGGCGATCATGGATTTTTCACTGATCCCTTATCGTTCTTAATATTTCTTCTTTTTGTAACTCACCTAAAACTCGTTCTGCCACCCACTTGTTTAAGTTAATCAAGTATGTCTCACCCTGCTTTTCTCTGTCTCTCTTTGTGTCTTGTTGTCCATCCTGTGAGTATTAAATTCTCCAAGCACTCCTTCCTCATTACGCGTCTCAGAAACTTCTGCTGTCTCTTCCTGATGCTGATTAGCAAACTAGGTCCCTCCTTTTTACTGTAAAAACAAAACAAAAAAAATGTAAACGCAAATTCTATTCCATCTGCTTCTTTTCTCGCCCTTCCCGCCTTTGGAATTTCTTTCGGTTTACTTGCTTCTCCGACAGCTACAATCTCCAAGAATTTATATGTAAAGTCAATAGTCATCTCTTATCCCACTAACTTGCATCCTCTCTTTCACGCTCTCATCTGATCTCTTCAGTATTCTCATCCTTCTCTTATCCACTTCCTAACACCCCCTGTATTCTGTCACTCCTTCTCATAACGTTCCTTCTATGTAACCCCCCCTGCACAATAGTGGAAGTATAATGCCTTGATGGCAATACGATTATAATAAAAAATATGTTTCTTTTTTGTTTGCATCTTCTCTAAAATCTTGTCGTTGCATCCAGTACTCTTATATTTGTTTCCGATAAAATCTTCCTCTCTTTCAATACACTACACAGCTTTGACATGCATCATTGGTCAGGCCAATACCCTATCGGATCAAAGTGTAGCTCTTTCCGACCACTGTTCAAACGTTTCTCAGATATTTAAATTTATTTACTTGCTTGATTTCAGTATCCCTGACTTGTACTTAGCAGTTTGGGCTTCGATTTTTACTGATGACCATGCATTCAGTTTTATTGCAGTTTACGTTTAGTAAACTGTAATGTTTTTACCGAATATATCAAGTTTGACGACTTCTCTATTAAATCTTTCTTGTTTACTATGTCGAACGTCTATGAACGTTCTTCTGCATTTATACTAGCCTTTCCGATAACATCCTGAGTATAAAATTGCGTTACTTGTTCCAGTTTCATTGACGAAACCGCAATGTCCTATCTCTGGCCTGATACTACTGCGCGTTCTATTCATTAGAATCTAGATGATGAGTTCTGTTATGTGACTCATTAAGCAGATTGTATAGAGAAGTTCACAATCATTTGTACCTGGCTTCTTGAGCAGTGCTATGAAAATAGATCTGCTTTGGGGTCTTCCGGGATATCACCGTTGCGGTAGATTTCATTTATTATTTCTGTAAATTTGCCCCAAAGAATTCGTCTAAGGCTGTCAGCATCTTTAATAGAAGAGCCTCTGGTCCTGCTGCTTTTTTCTATTCAATCTTGCAAGTGCTGCTTCCAATTCGGCTTTTAGTAATTCCGTCTCGTTAATATTTCTGTTTATTGTCGGTTGCTTTCACTTGTCGTGGAAGAGATCTCTGATACATTCGTCCTATCGCTGAAGTATTTTCTCTTTCACGAATATGAATGTTGATTTTATACATTCTGTTGATTAACATGTCGTTTATCCTAATACTTTTCTTATTTTTTCATGCATGTCTCCTTTATTTGTCATGATCAGTCTCTCTATTTATGCACGTTTGCTATTGAGCCATAATTCTTTAGCCTGGATGCATTTCCTGTATTTCTTTCTCTGTCTTGATATTTCTCTCTGACTCTTTTGCATCATGTCGAGAATTTCATCTTTGATCTACACATTTTTGTTTTTACATCAGCTTTCTTTTGGAATTATGTTGTTTGCAGGTTTCACTAACGCTTCCTTTGATGTGACGCATTTCGAGTTTCCGTTTCCAATTTGTCCCTCGTATTTTTTCACACTGTAGGCTGATGTCGTTCATGTGTTAGTTGTATTGCAGCCCACAGGCTGAAATAAGATTCTTCCGTCTCCGGAGTTTTATACTTAGTTTATATATAAGCAGGAGGTGATTGGATTTGCAGTCGGTACTTGGATAAGTTATGCAGGAAACAAATGCACTTCTGAATCTCTTGATTATAGTTACGTAGTATATTCAATTTTTCGTATACTTTCCCGCTGTTTGTTATTACCTGGTCATTCGATGGTCACCATTAGACTAGTATCAAGTCGACTCCTTCTCATAACTTTTACAGCATGTGTATATGGTTCTGTGGCTGTCACTGACAAAATCTCTATTGTTTCACCCTCTAGTTTGGCATCTGCCTAAAATGCTGATATTTAACCAGCTCATCTTCTGCTTTATATTCTCCTAATGCTTGCATTTATTCAACGTTCTAACGTTCCATGTTGCGAGTGTTAATTTTTGTTTGGTGCGAACAGTTGTAGGATAACGGTCCAGTGACACTTGTTACTTATATCATTCCTTTCCGGGCGAGGAATCATTTCCTCGGTATTGTCTTTTTACGCTGTTGACGCTAACAGTTGCTGTATGATAGTCAGGTGACACCTATTGCACATGTTGATCCTTACCGAGCGACGTAACAGTTAGGATTCATAATTTAATATTTAATTGCAATTAATTTTCTTGGAATGAATAGTGGAGTGGTTTGCCGTTGTCTTCTCCACGGTAATTTATCTAGGTGCCGTTTCGAGAGTTCTTCCGCACTGTTGCCATTCTACCGGATTGCTAACATCCTTCCTTACGCACATGAATATGGAGTGGGTTAAATCGTTTGGTCACCGATAATCCGAGAGAGAATTTGTTGTAACAACCTATATAGATAATAAACAAATTTGAAAGAATGAAAAATAAAGGATCTCTACGATTACTCTCCACTGCATACTGCAACTACAACTGAGATTCCAGATCCACTGTTCTCTTTATGTAAGGATTTATATATACACTCAGTCGATTTCATTATTATATACAAAAAGGAGAGACCCCCACAACACTTTCCTTTTCTGTTTTTTTTTTTTTCTCCTTCGATACTATGGAATATCTAAGTGCACCACACGCGTTTGTAGTCTCAGTCAGTTTCAGAAAAAAGACACAAATTGCGGCGACACTCAGTGTATTAAAAAATTTAAATTCCTCTCTCCAAGTTAAAGGAAAACCGTTCACATAAACAAAGTAGAACATGTTTGCAAAACTCAGCTTTTCGTTCTTTTCGTTCTTTTTCGAGAATTTGATCAAAAAGATATATCTACTTTTTTATTAAACGCCACGCAAATAAGGCGAAAAGTACATTTGGCTAGTGAGCTCTTTTCAATTAGGTCTAGATTTACGGAGAGTGCGTTTCGCGACTTCATATTATGTCCCATGCCAAAGTCAACCATTTATTTGAAATAGATCTTTAAGTAAATATTAACTTCTGCCAAATGAAAAACTTGGAATATTTGTAAACAGCTATATTTTACTAATTTTTATTTCAATGGTATTTCGTTATTAGTTTGATTTTATTCTTCTTGTTTTCATATTATAATAACTCTTATTGAATCATCAACCCACATCATCGATTTCAATTGGACATGGATCGTCAGATTCAAAATATTTTTATTGACATCCCAAATGAATCTTTCTGTAATCTTTTTTCATCAGGTAAATTAACTTATTTACTGGTGTTTATTTATTTTACTGATTACCAATCATGTGTTTTATAACATTTATTTTGCTTTATTTTATGTACCAGAGATAAAACGGTTCTTCCTTTGACAAACTGACAGACAATAACTAAAATTGTGGAGTTTTATGCAGTGTTGCGATTATTTTATTAGAATTATTTTTATTCATCATAATCTTTTATTTTTTTTTAATTTCATTATGTTTGCATCGAAATAAAAATGTTTATCATATGGTTACGTAATATTTGCATACCCCCACGTGTAGGATAAAAACGTGGCACCAAAAATATCATTCCAAATAATGATACTGAGAATGCCTTTCATGCAGAGATTAAGCAACGGAGAAATCTGATAAAATGGTAACAAAAAGAAAATTGAAACTCAGAATCAAGATAACTGAAATTTCTTGGATTAATAATATGGAAACGAAGAATAAAAGAAAAATCACTCACAGGGCAGATTGAGTACAAGAGCGATAAAGGAAAACAATGACAAGCTTGTGTGAACGACGAACGAGAGATTCAGTAAGGCGAGAAAAACTGTTAAGGACCACAAAGGATAGGAAGTTGTGGAAAGACGTGATCACCTATGTCTTGAAGTGACAAAACACGTAGAAGACGATCAAAGGAAGTAGTGACAACAAAAATACTACTAGTAATTAAATAGTTTCTAGCTCGGTGTTCTTGACAGGCTCCAAAGGAGAATTAGTAATGCGATAGGTACCGACCTGGCGGTCCGACTCCAGCCACTTTTACACCGACGGGATGGGGCTTCCCTTTGTCTGTTCTATAAATGCTTTCATGGCTTCTGCTCCAACGAACTTAGGTCAATAGTGCCTCTGCAACCAGACTGGCAACTGGGTCTCACCCGTTCACAGTTAGATCAACCAAATGTAAAATAGAAAAAAATGGATTTGCATATTAGTTATGTTAGCAGAAGTTGTGAAAAACCTTAGACGAGTTTCTATGCGGTATGAATGCTTTATAAGGGTTGCAGTAGCAGGCTGCGTATTATACACGGGATACGCCAACTGACATATAAAACAATAAGTGTCAACCCGAACATTTGCGAATCATTCAATTGTCATCTCTTCGGAGACTTCAACTTATGTCCCAACAACAATGTCGACAGAGTGTTAATTACAGTTCGAACGGCGCTATGTGAAGAGGAGACATTTCTGTGAAGAGGAGACATTTTACCATTAAGTGCTTTAGGGTGTGAAACTTTGAACTAGGAAGAGATATATCGCTAAGTAAGTTCGCATATAGCACATATTAGTTCTTGGATAATTATTAGATCTCCAGAAGTTGTAAAAAATTGTTTGTCAATATAAGTGAAAACTTACAAAGTATAATTAGTAGTTTGTCGTCAAAAATTCAAGGAAAAGTACGATTCTGATTAAAACAGAAAGTGATTTACTGAGTTGTGAACCTGTAAAAGTAAACTATTTTGAGAGCTTTCTACACTATTTATTCGTCCAAGAAAAAACCACACGCATCATTTCATTGCAGATTGTTTCAATAAAAAAAATAAATATAATAGCAGTAAAAATAACAAGGATCAAAACTGAAAATTTGAAATTTTATCATCTCATAATTTTAAAATTGAAATTAAAATTCGTCTGCCTCTGTATCTCTCCGTTCTCATGCAAAATGTAAATAATATTTATTGCATTTCCTCTCCCCATGTCTTTTCTTTTTATCTAAGAGATTTATTTCATCAATAACATCATTATTTTATAAGGAAATTCTTTCTCTGAATAAAACGCATAACTAAACAGTTTTCCCTCATGTTTTTCATTTACTCACTATTATTTAAATACTTATATTTTTCAACTTACATACTCATAAATATATATATGTGTGTGTGTTTATGTGTGTGCAAGCGCATGCGCGCTACTGATATAGTGTTTTCAAAAGTGCGTGTGAGCTTAATGTGTATAAGTGTGATTAACAACGTATCTGTATTGTGCGTGTGAGAGCCCATGTATACATAGATAATTATTTATTAAGAGTCTTTGGAAACAAATTGTCAGTTTTATCTTTGTTAGAACAAACGCTTGGAAACTAAAATCGAACACCTGCTGCAATTTTTTATATCGATTTTTATTTATTTTTTATTATATCTTCATTTAATGTGATTTCAACCAAGAAATTCTACCGAACCAGAAGCGGATTTAATAAAGGGAAACAACTCATAATAAAAATAAAGTAGACCAAACTGATTCATATAGTTTCACAATATCTCAATCGATTGTAGTTTCAAGAAGAAAATAGAAGGCGGGAATCAATTTAGTATTATCCACCGATAATTGAACCAGACATTCCTCGGGGACGCTTCTCACTCGTTGAAAACTACATACACACATATATCTCTATTATATTTTATTACGCAATCAGTTTTAACAATACTACTTTTATTGACCAACCAATGATATCAGTAAAAATTTTAAGACAAACCTTCATTCGTCAGATAAATTCACGATGTGAGTTCAGTTGTTACTCTCCTTTTTCTTACAAAAATTTTTGCTATAGAATCTTTGATAGTTTGATATTTTATTATACACCTTGATATTCGTAATTTATTTTGAATAACATACAGGCAGACCTATGTGTATGCAGTTAGTAATTCTTTTAATTTCAGATATACATATAACAAGATATCTTATAAGAGAAAAATGATAACGCAAACTTAATGATTGATGCTAATGCAACGTTTGAAATTGCTTCGAATAGCTTTTGAATAGATTTTTTTAAAAATCGTTTCGCCAAATGCAAAGCAGTTTACTGCCACTGTTGTACAGGGGTTTACACAGGAGGAATGTTATGAGGGAGTGAGAGGTTGAAGGGGTTGTCAGGAAGAGAGTAGGTGAAGGAAGAGAATACTGATGAGAGTGGGGTGGATGAGGAGGAATGTTATGAGGAGTGAGAGGTTGAAGGGGTTGTCAGGAAGAGAGTAGGTGAAGGAAGAGAATACTGATGAGAGTGGGGTGGATGAGGAGGAATGTTATGAGGAGTGAGAGGTTGAAGGGGTTGTCAGGAAGAGAGTAGGTGAAGGAAGAGAATACTGATGAGAGTGGGGTGGATGAGGAGGAATGTTATGAGGAGTGAGAGGTTGCAGGGGGTGTCAGGAAGAGAGTAGGTGAAGGAAGAGAATACTGATGAGAGTGGGGTGGATGAGGAGGAATGTTATGAGGAGTGAGAGGTTGCAAGGGGTGTCAGGAAGAGAGTAGGTGAAGGAAGAGAATACTGATGAGAGTGGGGTGGATGAGGAGGAATGTTATGAGGAGTGAGAGGTTGAAGGGGTTGTCAGGAAGAGAGTAGGTGAAAGGGAAGAGAATACTGATGAGAGTGGGGTGGATGAGGAGGAATGTTATGAGGAGTGAGAGGTTGAAGGGGTTGTCAGGAAGAGAGTAGGTGAAGGAAGAGAATACTGATGAGAGTGGGGTGGATGAGGAGGAATGTTATGAGGAGTGAGAGGTTGAAGGGGGTGTCAGGAAGAGAGTAGGTGAAGGAAGAGAATACTGATGAGAGTGGGGTGGATGAGGAGGAATGTTATGAGGAGTGAGAGGTTGCAGGGGGTGTCAGGAAGAGAGTAGGTGAAGGAAGAATACTGATGAGAGTGGGGTGGATGAGAGGAATGTTATGAGGAGTGAGAGGTTGCAGGGGGTGTCAGGAAGAGTAGGTGAAGGGAAGAGAATACTGATGAGAGTGGGGTGGATGAGGAGGAATGTTATGAGGAGTGAGAGGTTGAAGGGGTTGTCAGGAAGAGAGTAGGTGAAGGAAGAATACTGATGAGAGTGGGGTGGATGAGGAGGAATATTTATGAGGTGAGAGGTTGAAGGAAGGGGTTGTCAGGAAGAGAGTAGGTGAAGGAAGAGAATACTGATGAGAGTGGGGTGGATGAGGAGGAATGTTATGAGGAGTGAGAGGTTGAAGGGGTTGTCAGGAAGAGAGTAGGTGAAGGAAGAGAATACTGATGAGAGTGGGGTGGATGAGGAGGAATGTTATGAGGAGTGAGAGGTTGAAGGGGTTGTCAGGAAGAGAGTAGGTGAAGGAAGAGAGAATACTGATGAGAGTGGGGTGGATGAGGAGGAATGTTATGAGGAGTGAGAGGTTGAAGGGGTTGTCAGGAAGAAGTAGGTGAAGGAAGAGAATACTGATGAGAGTGGGGGGGGGGGGGGGGGGTGGATGAGGAGGAATGTTATGAGGAGTGAGAGGTTGAAGGGGTTGTCAGGAAGAGAGTAGGTGAAGGAAGAGAATACTGATGAGAGTGGGGTGGATGAGGAGGAATGTTATGAGGAGTGAGAGGTTGAAGGGGGTGTCAGGAAGAGAGTAGGTGAAGGAAGAGAATACTGATGAGAGTGGGGTGGATGAGGAGGAATGTTATGAGTGAGAGGTTGAAGGGGTTGTCAGGAAGAGAGTAGGTGAAGGAAGAGAATACTGATGAGAGTGGGGTGGATGAGGAGGAATGTTATGAGGGAGTGAGAGGTTGAAGGGGTTGTCGGGAAGAGAGTAGGTGAGGAAGAGAATACTGATGAGAGTGGGGTGGATGAGGAGGAATGTTATGAGGAGTGAGAGGTTGAAGGGGGTGTCAGGAAGAGAGTAGGTGAAGGAAGAGAATACTGATGAGAGTGGGGTGGATGAGGAGGAATGTTATGAGGAGTGAGAGGTTGAAGGGGTTGTCAGGAAGAGAGTAGGTGAAGGAAAGAGAATACTGATGAGAGTGGGGTGGATGAGGAGGAATGTTATGAGGAGTGAGAGGTTGAAGGGGTGTCCAGGAAGGAAGTAGGTGAAGGAAAGAGAATACTGATGAGAGTGGGGTGGATGAGGAGGAATGTTATGAGGAGTGAGAGGTTGAAGGGAGTTGTCAGGAAGAGAGTAGGTGAAGGAAGAGAATACTGATGAGAGTGGGGTGGATGAGGAGGAATGTTATGAGGAGTGAGAGGTTGAAGGGTGTCAGGAAGAGAGTAGGTGAAGGGAAGAGAATACTGATGAGAGTGGGGTGGATGAGGAGGAATGTTATGAGGAGTGAGAGGTTGAAGGGGTTGTCAGGAAGAGAGTAGGTGAAGGGAAGAGAATACTGATGAGAGTGGGGTGGATGAGGAGGAATGTTATGAGGAGTGAGAGGTTGAAGGGGGTGTCAGGAAGAGAGTAGGTGAAGGAAGAATACTGATGAGAGTGGGGTGGATGAGGAGGAATGTTATGAGGAGTGAGAGGTTGAAGGGGTTGTCAGGAAGAGAGTAGATTGAAGGAAGAGAATACTGATGAGAGTGGGGTGGATGAGGAGGAATGTTATGAGGAGTGAGAGGTTGAAGGGGGTGTCAGGAAGAGAGTAGGTGAAGAAGAGAATACTGATGAGAGTGGGGTGGATGAGGAGGAATGTTATGAGGAGTGAGAGGTTGAAGGGGTTGTCAGGGAAGAGAGTAGGTGAAGGAAGAGAATACTGATGAGAGTGGGGTGGATGAGGAGGGAATGTTATGAGGAGTGAGAGGTTGAAGGGGGTGTCAGGAAGAGAGTAGGTGAAGGAAGAGAATACTGATGAGAGTGGGGTGGATGAGGAGGAATGTTATGAGAGTGAGAGGTTGAAGGGGTTGTCAGGAAGAAGAGAGTAGGTGAAGGGAGAATACTGATGAGAGTGGGGTGGATGAGGAGGAATGTTATGAGGAGTGAGAGGTTGAGGGTGTGTTGTCAGAGAGAGTAGGTGAAGGAAGAAGATAAGTGAGAGTGGGGTGGATGAGGAGGAATGTTATGAGGAGTGAGAGGTTGAAGGGGTTGTCAGGAAGAGAGTAGGTGAGGGAAGAGAATACTGATGAGAGTGGGGTGGATGAGGGAGGAATGTTATGAGGAGTGAGAGGTTGAAGGGGTTGTCAGGAAGAGAGCTAGGTGAAGGAAGAGAATACTGATGAGAGTGGGGTGGATGAGGAGGAATGTTATGAGGAGTGAGAGGTTGAAGGGGTTGTCAGGAAGAGAGTAGGTGAAGGAAGAGAATGCTGATGAGAGTGGGGTGGATGAGGAGGAATGTTATGAGGAGTGAGAGGTTGAAGGGGTTGTCGGGAAGAGAGTAGGTGAAGGAAGAGAATACTGATGAGAGTGGGGTGGATGAGGAGGAATGTTATGAGGAGTGAGAGGTTGAAGGGGTTGTCAGGAAGAGAGTAGGTGAAGGAAGAGAATACTGATGAGAGTGGGGTGGATGAGGAGGAATGTTATGAGGAGTGAGAGGTTGAAGAGGTTGTCAGGAAGAGAGTAGGTGAAGGAAAGAGAATACTGATGAGAGTGGGGTGGATGAGGAGGAATGTTATGAGGAGTGAGAGGTTGAAGGGGGTGTCAGGAAGAGAGTAGGTGAGAAGGAAGGAATACTGATGAGAGTGGGGTGGATGAGGAGGAATGTTATGAGGAGTGAGAGGTTGAAGGGGTTGTCAGGAAGAGAGTAGGTGAAGGAAGAGAATACTGATGAGAGTGGGGTGGATGAGGAGGAATGTTATGAGGAGTGAGAGGTTGAAGGGGTTGTCAGGAAGAGAGTAGGTGAAGGAAGAGAATACTGATGAGAGTGGGGTGGATGAGGAGGAATGTTATGAGGAGTGAGAGGTTGAAGGGGTTGTCAGGAAGAGAGTAGGTGAAGGAAGAGAATACTGATGAGAGTGGGGTGGATGAGGAGGAATGTTATGAGGAGTGAGAGGTTGAAGGGGTTGTCAGGAAGAGAGTAGGTGAAGGAAGAGAATACTGATGAGAGTGGGGTGGATGAGGAGGAATGTTATGAGGAGTGAGAGGTTGAAGGGGGTGTCAGGAAGAGAGTAGGTGAAGGAAGAGAATACTGATGAGAGTGGGGTGGATGAGGAGGAATGTTATGAGGAGTGAGAGGTTGAAGGGGTTGTCAGGAAGAGAGTAGGTGAAGGAAGAGAATACTGATGAGAGTGGGGTGGATGAGGAGGAATGTTATGAGGAGTGAGAGGTTGAAGGGGGTGTCAGGAGAGAGTAGGTGAAGGAAGAGAATACTGATGAGAGTGGGGTGGATGAGGAGGAATGTTATGAGGAGTGAGAGGTTGAAGGGGTTGTCAGGAAGAGAGTAGGTGAAAGGAAGAGAATACTGATGAGAGTGGGGTGAACGAAGAAAAAAGCATAAGAGAGAGAGAGAGGATGTAAGTTAGTGAGACAGAAGATGACTATTGACTTTACATTTAAATTCTTGGAGATTGTAACTGTCGGGAAAGCAAGTATGCGGAAGAGAATTCCACAGGCTAGAAAAGAAGCTGCTGGAGTAGAATTTGCGTTTACAATTTATTGGTTTCACAGTGAAAGGGTAGGACTAGTTGCCAATCTTGTGGCTCGAGGAAATTCATATATACGTTAATCACACTAAGCTAATCGGAGCAGAAGCTCCGACCAGATATGGCAGCAATACTCAATCCACGGGCGGGTGCTAGACTTGTATATGTGCAGGATTGTTTCGGACGGGAAAAACTTCTTGGCCCTACACAGAGAACCGACTTTCTTAGCAGCGGATTTAGCTATGGATTCTATATAGTTATTCTACTTGAGGTCTGATATATGAGTTAATCCGAGGAGACGCAGCGTTTTACTTTCAGGGAGAGAAGCCTGCACCATATTAATGGGCGGAAGGAACGATTGTCTGTGGTGGTTATTAGATAGCAGCTTTGTTTGAAAGCATTAAAATTTACGAGCCATTTCTTTTAGGGCGCCGCCCCTATGGGACTATATAATGGACTGTTCCCATTGCTATATATAGCAATGGTGGATTCTCTACATGGGGAGTTGTGGCGAGTCACTAGACTGACGACTCTACGACACTGTCAGCGCTCTGCCTTCGGGCAGGGGGCGCTCTCTGCTTCCGAGCAGAGAGCACAAACCCAGTCGTGGTTCCGCCGAAGGGTAGAACCACGACTCGGTAAAAATAGACAGACATATTTTTGGCCCGGCTATATGGCCGGGAATACCCACAATAAAATGACCATGTGTCACATCCAGCCTTGCGTGGGAAGGCTAGTAAATACAGTTGTGGAGAGTCACTAGACTGACGACTCTACGACACTGTCAGCTCTCTGCCTTCGGGTAGAGGGCGCTCTCTGCTTCCGAGCAGGGAGCAATAACCCAGTCGTGGTTCCGCCGAAGGGTAGAGGCACGACTGGGTAAAAATAGACAGACATTTTTTGGCCGGGCGATATGGCTCGGAAAGCCCAGATATAAACTGACCATGTGTCATATGTTGCCCTTACTGGGAGGGACAGCTAAATAATGAGTTGTGGAGAGTCACTAGACTGATGACTCTCCGGCACTGTCAGCTCTCTGCTTCCGAGCAAAGAGCAGTAGCCCACTCGTGGTTCCGCCGAGGGGTGGTAAAAATAGACAGACATTTTTTGGCCGGGTGATATGGCCCGGAAAGCCCAGATATAAACTGACCATGTGGCATATGTTGCCCTTACTTTGAAGGACAGCTAAATAATGAGTTGTGGAGAGTCGACTGGCGACTCTACGACACTGTCAGCACTCTGCATTCGGATAGTGGGCGCTCTCTGCTTCCGAGCAGAGAGCAATAACCCAGTCGTGGTTCCGCCGAAGGGTAGAAGCACGACTGGGCAAAAATAGACAGACATTTTTTGGCCGGGCCATATAGCCCGGAAATCCCAGTCATAACTGACCATGTGTCATATGTTGCCCTTACTGGGAGGGAAAACTAAATAATGAGTTGTGGAGAGTCGTGCGGGTTCGTACAGAGTCGTAGAGAGTCAGTGAGAGAGTTAGACACACTTCCGGTGGCGTACCGGAAGTAATCACTTATACACACGTCTTACGACGGATTGGACTATTGTATCTCTTCTATTGTAAATACTACTAATTCAATTCTGTACTTACTAACCGTCTTTCCGCGGAATACAACTTATATTCTGATTCTGTTGTTGAGTTATTCCTTTACACTTGGCGACATAACAGTGGCGACAAAAATGTTTTAAATTACTTCGAATTTACGCGGAGGTGACTACCAAAATTCGCCATAACCGTGGAGACGAAGATACTTTAAATTACTTCGAATTTACGCGGAGGCGAAAACCAAAATTCGTCACACAACATAATAGTGGCAACAAAGTTACTTCGAATTGCTTCGAATTTACACAGAAGTGGAAACAAAATTCGTCCCAAACATAACGGTGGTGACGAAGAGATCTCAAAGAAGAATTTCAAATTGACACAAAGATTCCAATTGGACGTAGAAAAAAGTTTTGCAGGTCATACGCAAAAGAAAAAATATACGTACTACACCATTAACTGCGTTGACGAGAATTATTACACGGCAAAGAAAGCGCAAGTTATATCTTTCTATTTTTGTCTGTGGTGAATTTTTTTTCTGTTGAGGGGATTGAAAATTCGGTCCTTTCCCCTCGGTATAAAGAAATTGTAATAATGGAACAATTTCAAGCGTCCATGATAGAACTGTTGAAATGTCAAATGCAACAGCAATTACAGATACAAGAAAGAATGGAGGAAAAATTCCAAAAACAGCAATTGGAACTACAGGAGAAGATGATGCAGTTACGTCTAGAAAGTGACACAAAACAAGAAAAATGGCAAGAAGACCTCGTAGGGTTAATTCTAGAGAAGAATAAAAACTCAGATGAGAGTACGTTCTCCCAGAACACCATCTGGTCGACTATTGAAACTTTCAATTATAATCCAGACGAAGACAAAACTTTTGAAAGGTATTACCATAGATACCAGGACTTTTTTGAAATCGACTGTAAGTCATGGTCTTCGGAGAAAAAATCAGGTTACTCCTCAGGAAATTAGGCAGGCATGAACATAACAAATTCACGGACTTCATCCTTCCGAAAAAAACAAGGGATCTAGAATTCAATGAGGCTGTAAAACTATTAAAAGAATTATTTAGCCCTAGGTTATCCTTGTTCCATAAAAGGTGGAGATGCCTAAATCTGCAAAAGAACGAGGCTGAAGATTACACCACGTCGCCTCGGTAGTTAATAAAAACTGCGACGATTTCAGACTTGCAGAACTAACTGCAAACAATTTTAAATGTTTAATTTTCGTACAAGATCTGGTTTTGACAAAGTTGGAGAACGAACAAAACATATCTCTGCAAAGTCTGGCGGATTATTGCCAGAAATGTATAAGTATTAAAGAAGACGCAAAAAAAATACAGGAATCCGCTGTAGCCAATGTAAAAAAGATAAATCGCAAGTCACACTTTCGCTCTCCGTCTCCAAGACGAAGAAATTATTCGCCGTTAAAAAAAAAAATTTTTTTTAAAAAGACCTCCCCAAAAGCCTGCTATGCTTGTGGAGAATTGCACTGGCGCAGTGACTGTCCGTTCAAATTTTAAAAATGCAGACACTGTAATAAGCTAGGTCACAAAATGTCTAAGTGTAGATTTAGACGTAAATCGCAGGTAAAATTAACCAGATCATATGAGCAAAACCACGGCGTTAGAAAATATTTAGAAGTGAAAAGATTTTAAAAATCGGTGAGATTGCAACTCGATAGTGGATCGGATATAAGTATCATAAATATGAAAACCTGGTACAAGTTAAATAAACCAAGGTTGATGAAGACTAGTAAAGTGGCTAAAACGGTGACTGGAAAAAGGATCAAATTTGAAGGTGAGTTAATTCTCAACGTAAATTTTCACAACCAAACAAAAAGACTGAAAACGTTCGTTATGAAAGGAACGAATAATCTGTTTGGCACTGACTGGATGAGTGAATTTAATTTGTGGGATCTTCCCATAAATTCTTATTGTAAAAATATAAGAGAAGACTCGTCTGACGTGACAACAATACTAAAGGAGGAGATAAAAAAAGAATTCCCGGAAGTATTCTCTGAAGGTTTGGGCAGATGTACCAAAACGTCGGCGATAATCAAATTAAAGGAAAACGTGACTCCGGTGTTCAAAAAGAAGAGAAAAGCGCCTTATGCGGCCATTGATAAAATTGACGCTGAGCTGGAAAGACTAGAAAAAATAGGCGTACTAACAAAAGTCGACTATAGCGATTGAGCCGCACCTGCTGTTTACGCAAAAAAGAAGACGGGAGAGATTAGAATATGCGCTGATTTTTCGACCGGACTAAACAACGCCATTGAAGATTATCACTACCCCCTTCCAAGCCCGGAGGAGGTATTTTCTAAGCTGAATGGCGGAGAGGTTTTTTTCAAAAATAGACCTTAGCGACGCATATCTCCAAATTCCAGTGAAGAATGAAAGCTCAAAGCTATTGTGCCTAAATACGCACAAGGGGCTTACAAATACGAGCGTTTGGAATAAAAACAGCACCGGCGTTCGGAATAAAAACAGCACCGGCGGTGTTCTAGCAGACAATGGACACTATGCTGGCAGGATTAGATTTCGCGATCGCATATCTTGATGACATCCTAATAAAAAGCGAAACTGTCGAAGAACATAAGGGTCACCTACGAGAAGTTTTCAAAAGAATACGGAATTATGGCTTGAAGATAAAGGAAAGCAACTGTGATTTGTTACTGGAAGAAATTAAATATCTGGGTCATATCTTCAATAAAGATGGGAAAAAGCCAGATCCAAATCGCTCCCATGCGATTCGAAATATGCCAGATCCAAAAAACGTAAAAACATTGCAAAGTGTTCTAGGTTTGGTGGATTACTATCAGGAGTTCATTCCAAATCTGCACAAGTTGCGTGCGCCTTTAAATGAGCTACTAAAAAAAGATAAAGTATGGTGCTGGTCTGAGGATTGCAAGAAAGCATTTAAGGAGATAAAAGATAGACTTACATCAGATTTATTTTTAGCTCACTACGATCCCAAATTAGACATCGTAATCGCGTGCGATGCTAGCACTTATGGGATTGGTGCTTGTATATTACACAAGTGGAAGAATGGACAAATAAAACCGATTGCTCATGCAAGCAGAACATTGCTCCCGGCTCAGCAAAACTACTCACAAATCGAAAAGGAGGCACTGGCAATAGTGTTTGCAGGAACAAAGTTTCACACATATATTCATGGAAGGAAATTCACATTGCAGACGGATCATAAACCGTTGTTGACCATTTACGGATCAAAAAAAGGGACTCCCCACATATACTGCGAATAGACTACTGAGATGGGGTACTTTGCTTCTAAATTACAATTTTGACTTACAATACTTAGCATCAACAAAAATTGGACACGCGGATGGGTTGTCGAGACTCATTCCGAAGTCAAACGAACCGTTAGAGGACACCGTTATAGCAGCATTAAAATCTGAAGTGGAAGTGAAGAATACTCTCGCTGGAATTGTCAGAGATTTACAGGTGTCATTAGCAGATATAAAAAAAGAAGCGTCAAAAGACGATTACATCAATGATGTAAAAAATAAATTATTGGAAAAAGACCAACGAATGGCAGAAACTTTTTCTACAGCGAAAGAGTTGTAATTCCTAAAGTGTTACAGAGGAAAATACTGAAAGATTTTCATAGAGGTCATCCCGGTGTGAATCGAATGAAAAGCTTAATGAGGTCGTACGTGTTCTGGCCAGGCATGGACGCGGACATTGCGGCCATGGTGGGAAAATGCGAGGGTTGTGCGCTGGCGGCGAAATTGCCATAAGTACTACAAAAGCCTTGGCCGAAAACGGATAGACCGTGGTCGAGACTGCACATAGACTTTGCCGGGCCAATAGGTAAAACATATTACTTAATTGTCGTAGATAGCTACACAAAGTGGCCAGAAGTTTTTCAAATGAAACAACCCACAGCAAAAAATACTATAAACAGACTCCATGAACTTTTCGCAAGATTTGGAGTAGTAGACACAATTGTCAGTGACAACGGGTCACAATTTACATCAAAAGAGTTTAAGGAATTCTGCGATACATTTCAAGTGAAACATATAACCACTCCACCCTATCACCCACGTAGCAATGGTCTAGCTGAAAGATTCGTAGACACACTAAAGAGAGCATTAAGGAAGGCTACGAGGACGCCCACAAAAACGGCACTACAGTTATTCCTACAGGTATACAGAATTACGCCAAACAAGGCAGCACCATCAGAGCTATCGCCAGCTGAATTAATGTTCGCAAGGAAAGTACGTTCAGTTTTTGATAAGCGAATTCCATCAAAGAAAGCTGATACACCTAATGTAAGCACTCCCAAAAGAAAATTTGTGGTGAATGAAAAAGTATTTTTCAAAAACTATAAAAACAATACTACGTCCTGGATGAAAGACAAAATTAAAGGACGTATAGGGAACATGATCTATGTGGTACAAGGACCGAAATTTGAACATAGAAGACATGTTAACCAATTAAGAAAAAGATTTTCGGTAGAGACAACTGTTGCGCCTGAAGAGATGGATGAAAACGTGGAGGATCTTTTTGACACATTCGAATTAAAAATGCCTCAGGTACAAGAAGGTAGTACCAGGAAATCCACCCGCAAAAGGAAAATAACACACCAGTTGTCGGTAAACCCGAAAAAGAAAAAATACGATGAAGCAAAAATCTTAGGAAGGGGTGTGTTAGGGCGCCGCCCCTATTGGACTATATAATGGACTGTTCCCATTGCTATATATAGCAATGGTGGATTCTCTACATGGGGAGTTGTGGAGAGTCGTGCGGGTTCGTACAAAGTCGTAGAGAGTCAGTGCGAGAGTTAGACACACTTCCGGTGGCGTACCGGAAGTAATCACTTATACACACGTCTTACGACGGATTGGACTATTGTATCTCTTCTATTGTAAATACTACTAATTCACTTCTGTACTTACTAACCGTCTTTCCGCCGAATACAATTTATGTTCTGATTCTGTTGTTGAGTTATTCCTTTACACTTGGCGGCATAACAATTTCTTACCCCCAGTCCACCACGGATTTGAGATCCTTTTCAAGCTCGGCTGCGAGGCATGCTTTTTCAGCCTTGGTAGATTTGAAATCACTGACTACAATACCTAAAGCCATAAAGGCGACTAAAAATAAATTTTCAGTAACCGATTGGAAGACATGATAGATGAAGGGGCAGATAAAAACTAATTTATAAAAATGAATTTCAGTGACATGTGTAAAGCTATATTGGCTGAGCCTGGTAGATGTGCTCCCTATTTAAGTATCACGCAGCATGAAAGAAGATAACAGGGACGATGGTGTAATGTTTTTCACTAATATTGAAGATATTATTATAGGTCCTTTCAAAATGGAATACTGCCTCAAGATTAAAATGAAGAAACTAACTGCAAATCATACAAATATATTTTGAGTGAAACAAACTAAAATCAAGTAACTTTAACCTAAATTGTATATTTATACAGAAAATAACCACCATTTACTAAAATATTCTTCAAATATTAATCACATGGCCAATACTGTCCATATATAAAAGAACAGAGAAACTGGTGGTTTGTCATGAAAAGCGATGCCGACGAAAATGGAAACTATAAGTAAAAAGATCTGGTGTAAATTATAATGTGTTAAAATCAAAATAGTTAATCAATGATCCACAAAATAATGAATGCTCCAAGATATTACGGAATACGTAGCAACTTGGCAGGAAGCGCGAGAAAAGAAGATGCGACAATTCAGCACCATCAGCTTCTTTTCTAGCTCTTCCCGCCTGTGTAAATCCCTTCCATATACTTGCTTTCCTGACGGCTACAACCTCCAGGAATTTAAATGCAAAGTCAATTCCCATCTCTTATCTACTTAACTCCAGCACTTTCTACATCACCCCGGGTATCTTGTTCTTTTCCTTTCTATTTACATTCGCAACTGTCTTCACATTCTTATCTTACCCATTCTCTTTCACCCCCTGTATCCGGTTTGTCTTTCTCTTCACTCTCCTCCCGCTTAAAACTTTAACCATCTTATGAAACCCCTCTGCCCATCAGTGGCGGTACCGTCTTGCTTAAGGTAATATGTTAAAAAAAAAAGACGGATGGAAATTTTTTTGAATAGAAATTCAATTTATTATTGTTTAGTTTGAAGATATTTCGGTCTTCGGTTATTTTGCGATCTTATTACGATACTAAGGACCAGATTGATGAATTAAGTTTGCATGATCCTTTCCTGTACTAGAGTTATATCGGTTGTTACCATGAGGAAATATTACTTCGTTCATTTCGAAGAAGCATCCGTCTACTTTAATAGAAAAAAATCGAGTTAACTAACAAAGGGAAACAATCGCTAATTATGAATGAGTGAAAAAGAGAGAGGAAGAAGGATAGAATAATCTCAACTTCATTACACATACAGTGATATGTCTGAAAGTGTAGAATGAATGTCGGATATTAGTAAATGTCATTGAGACTTGCTTGGAATCAGTACACTATTGTCATTTGTTGAAATTGACTGTCTTTTCAAGAGTTACTACAGACGAGTACCAACAATGCTGATTTGCGATGCAAACAGGACATCTGCTTTTGAAATAGAGAAAAAGCATTATCTTCCTACTGAAACTATGTAATCGTGTTGGTTACATATAACACGAAACTCACCCAGATTCTACTTAGTTTTTTACACACACACTCACACATACATGCATATGTGTTTACACTCACACATGCAAACATATATACATATATATGAAATAATGTATTTTATATAAGTCGTAATAACGAACAAACCATACTGAAAATAGAAAGAAGAAAAATGTCTAGTTAATGAAATGAAAAGCAAAAATCAAACTTTATAATGGAAAGAGGATGAATGTCAAATAATTTAACTTAAATGCGGAAAAGAAAAGTTGAGTGTAATAGAAAACTTGAAATAGCGAACATGAACGAAAAATAAGAACATGAAAGAAAAGAAGATGTATGATAGTTGTTTCGGAGGAAGTCGAAAACAGAAGAAAAGTTGAGAAAAACTCGAATGGTTACAGAGAAAAACAATAATAAACTGAAGAAAATCCATGGAGATTTATCTGATTTCCTGGTAAAGTTAGAAAAATAATTTTTACCCTGATGATGCCGGTTATACTGATGATGGTTAAAGGTGTTTGTACGGCAAATAGGTGTAATTACGCTAAAGGCAGCAACGTTTCTTTGAAGCGATATGACAAAAAGAAGGACTTTGTCGCTTAGTATTTCTGATTCTTTCTCATACCTGAAGATTACAATCGTTCATGGCAAGAAAATATCCACCGTTTCTTTCTATCAACTAAGAAAATCGCAATAAAATTATAGATAACACAAAAAATAGATTACTTGATGGATGCCAGGGTTGCAGGCTTATTTCACAGAAGGTTGGTGAAATGTTCGAAAGAAAGGAATTATAAGAAGACCTGAGAGAAAAAAGAAAAAGAGAATATTGTTTTTTCAATCATGTTCTGTGAAAACTAAGCACGAACATGCAAAGCCCCAAGCAACTATGTTTGTTTAATTAACGTTAACACAGGGGAAAAGATCATCTTACATCATTTATTTTTAAATTAAGACAGAAAATAGAGGAAATGGTGAAATATTTAAAATAAGATATTTTTTCTAATAATGTTAAAACAAAGCCTATGAATGATGAAAGAAACAATATTCAAAGTGCAATTTACAGAGGAAAACGGCTATCCTAGTTTGTATGAGTGGTCGAAATTCAACAGATAGATAGATAGATAGGTAGGTAGATAGATAGATAGATAGATAGATAGATAGATAGATAGATAGATAGATAGATGAGCAACAAAATTATATAGATAGATAGATAGATAGATGAGCAACAAAATTATATAGATAGATAGATAGATAGATGAGCAACAAAATTATATAGATAGATAGATAGGTAGATGAGCAACAAAAGTAGATATATAGAGAGATACATAGATCGATGACCAACTCAATTTGATAGATAGATTAATAAATTGAGAGAGAGATAGATCGTTGAGCAACAGAAATAGATAGATAGATAGATAGATAGATGAGCAACAGAATTATATAGATAGATATTTGTGATTTAATTTGATTATACAAAAATAAGCAAAAAGTACAATTGCGCTCAGTATATTAACCTTTGAAATTGTATTTATATGACATCAGACAATGATTAGAGTTACAGTTAGAAGAAAAATATCTTTTAAAATGCTTTAAAGTGCAAATTGTTAATTTATGGAATATTCCGACTAGGAATATTCTACTTAACCAATATTCTAAAAACAAGGCAACTAATTATCCTTTATGAGTACTTCCTGATTTGCACAATCGTCTGAATATGGCAGTTTACAAAAGATTATATTTGATTCAACACAGTACCTTCAAATTGTTTTCTTGTTTAAAATATATTCAAACTGACACAAAGCCTACCAAAGATGATTTCGATCGCCAGTTAAACTTATGGAGAACGTCTCATTGTATAAAACAATAAACAGCCTGGTAGGAAAGGCGAAACGAGTTTGTTGCAAATTGGACGTTTGTCAGAATATAAAGACAGGAAGCACATTCCAATACAGGAAATGAATATTGTGGTCTCAATTTTAATGGGGCAATATATTGAAGAAATACTTGCGCCAACTTAGCGAATTCGCGTTTTTGCTAAAACATCTTTATTCAAAATTTTCTAAAATGCAGGATTTGTAATGCTCGGTTTCATTACCGTTCGCCTATGGGAGATTAGCGTCATTGATCTTTCTGTCAGATTAATCTCATTTACTTAAATAGTTATTGCTCATAGATTTAATTCAATAGTTCTTAATGTCAACCTTTGTGACAACTGGATTCAAATAAAGTTCTCTGCACATTTGTCATGAAATGAAGGTTATGCATTCAATTCTACTCATGAGACATTAAGCATTTGTATAACATTTACATTTATAATGATATAGATAAGAACACACTCATACATTTAACACATCCGTGTGTATATAAGCAGGCACGTGCGCACATGCACACACGAACGCACAAACACACGCATACACGCATATATATATATTTCTATATGTAAACTTGTCGTTATACTCGTTTCAAAAAAACCTCCGACTACATACGCGGAAGGAAAAAATGGTGATAAAAAAAGAACGAGCTAAGCACTTGAACATCAGTCAAAGTACGTATCCCAAAGAAAAACAACCCGAGGCGAGTAACCTAAAACAAAAAGCGCTCAATACACAAGTAGCACAAACAAAGCAAATAACTAAACTAAAGAGCCAACGAGCCTACCAAGGTTTCACCAAATTGGATCTTCAGGGAAAGTTGGCCAAACTTAACCTGAAGATCCAATTTTGGCTCTCTAGGTTAGTTATTTACCATATATATATATATATACTCAAAATAATAACTAAATAGACTCTGTAAGTATTTAGGTTGTAAATTTATACTAAGATAAACCTTTAGAAAAAGCACTAACAAACAGAACCTAATTCCGTTACAATCCGGTGCACTAAGGCGTCGGATAAAAGGGGAGAAAAAAAGAAATCCGCGGAATAAGGACAAAACATACGATACTCCGCAGTAAAGAAAAAAAAACCCAAACGGAACCAACCACAAGAAAAAGTGCTCGATACAAAGTACAAACGATATACAAAAGTAGAGCAAAGTAGCTTGAGATTCTTTGTGTGTATTTAACTAAGTTGTTGAACTCGTAGGTTCTTTAACCTTTCGTTCATGCATTTACTTTTATAAAGAGTGCTCGATACAAATGTAGAGCGTTATATATATATATGCCTAAGTGAAAAACTACACATTCTTCAGTACCCTAACAGCAACAATTTATTAAACCGTAGAAACGAATTAGCAGTAATATGCAAACATCGCAAATATTACTCATTAAAATTTAAGTAAAAAAACACAAAAAATAAACACAACAACCCTATAAATAAACAGAAAAAGACAACAAACCCTATACAATACCAACAAAAATAATGTAGTTGCAGCAGAATAGTAGAAAAATAAATAAAAATATCGACACGATAAAATAATAAAAAAATAAAAAATAAAAAAAAACAAAAGAAGCACACACCCTAATGTAAAATAACATAAATTAAATTAAGAAGAAACCAACCCCAAAACAAAACAACACCTACCAACCCCTAAACCAAATAACAACACGCAAGGCGCCAGCAGCCTAACCACTCACACGATAAATAGATACATATCCTGAACTCAGCCACAAACAAACACTTAACCCCAAGACCTTAAAAAGGTCAACAGAACTCAAAATACCGACCAACCCCTCTAACACCCAAAAGAACAAATCCAACAGAAATAAACGGGCTTTTCAACTAGATAATTCTCATTTCTAAAAATCACCTGAAGATGAAGCAGACCACATAATGAGCTGGCTTCGAAACGCAAAAAATTTTGTGGAGTGATACTATGAATTTATAAAAACATTGTAACAACCATTACTGTATATATATATATATATATATATATATATATAGTTGAGTTTTCTTATACTTTGGCGCCAAGATTGTTGCTTTTTTAGTTTTACATTGACAAGCAGAATTTTAATCTCGATATCGGAGTAGAGAGAGAGAGCAGAAAAACAGCCCGATTAGTGAAGACATAACGGTGTCCTCACGAAAATTTGAAGTTGGTATGAAGCCGCTCATTTAAAGAGACAAATTGCTTTGGTATTATTATTTATTTGCTCATTATATTTAATGTCACTGAACAGGGAACAAGCCATGAGCGTCTTCACCTGTTCAATATACGTGTGTGGAGTGTGAATTGGGCGATAGTTTAGTCTATCTACTCCAATTAAAAAAAAAAGAGTGAAAAGGCTGGAAAAGAGAAAGTCGGAAACCACATCCTAAACAGGGAACAAGGCATGAGCCTCTTCACCGGTTTAATAGACGTGGGTGGAGTATGCTAACTTTATTTTTATATTCCAAAATAGTGGAAAATGAAAAGAACTTCTAGTGGCTTAAAAGTTCAACATTCTCACAAGTGTTGGAATCTTTACAGAATTTAGTATTGTTGAAGTTATTTCTAGCATTTTTGTTAAAATTTACAAACTATGTTTCATTCAATTTTGCAAAGAATTTGTATAATCTGTTTTGTTTGGAAAACTAATTTGACAAAGATCCTACTTTGCACTTTTATAATTTCTTTAATTTAATTTTCCTGGGTTGCATGGTAAACAATATGTTAAGAAAATTTACTTTTTTCCCTCTTAACAGTGAAGAATAAATTCTTAGGATTTCTTACTCTTGAGCATGAAACACACAACCGGCCATGCGTAAATATTTATTTCTGGAGGCAAATTCAAACTTTTTAAGAGTTTTGCCTTGTGGTTTGTTTATAGCTCTTGCAAATGTAGCGAGAACTGGAAACTGTATTACTGCATACAAAAACTTAAAGAAAAAATATGGAAAAAATAATATTGCATTTTTATTAAATAAATATTTGTTATTTTAATCATTAAATCGTTTTCAAAATAGTGGGGATATTTTGTATATTTATTTAATATACATTAATTTTAATTTTTCCCCCCAAAATTCATGAAAATCTTTTGTACTAAGCTACGCACACCTAGTAAAACCAACTGTACTTTGTTACCTGTTTATACTGGATGAGCTGTCAAGAAGGCATCAGAAGTTACACATAAACATAAGAATTCATTACTAAATACAAACACAAAAACACATTTCACTCACGCTAACGATAACTACATGGCAACACAAAAGACAAAATAAAAAATAGTCAAAATCTTACAAAATGTATTTTATTAGAATTAATTTTGAAACACAATGGGGGTTATTGAAATTCTCACAGTATTTAATATCGTCGAAGTTATCACATTTTTGTCGAGATTTACAAACTCTACGTTTCGTTCAATTTCAGAAACCAAGCATTGAAATTTGAATAAAGATGATTTGTTTGGAAAAATACTTTGAGAAAAACCTACTTCACTATGTAATAATTTGTTTAATTCAGTTTTATAGGACTTCAGAGTAAACTATTTTTAAGAAAATGTATTTATTATTTTTTCTATTTAACTGCAAAGAATAAATTATTTGGATTTCTTATTCTTGAGCATGCAACATAGAACTGGACATGCGTAAATATTTATTTCTGGAGCCAAACTCCAACTTTTTAAAATGTTGGCCCTGTAATTTCTTGCAAATGCAGAGAAAACTGGAAATTGTTTTCTTATTCATTTGAAAGGATATTTAAATGGTTTAGGAATAAACTTTATTCTTGGGATTAATACCACCTATCTTGTTTCAAACACAGTACATTGTAGTAAATAGTATGTTGTCCAGTTTGATTTCAGTCAGTCAATGTCTGGCTGTTTTTGACAGTAATGGACAGACGGACTAACAGATGTCACTGAAGTTCATATATATGTATATTAAATAGTTTTTTTTAATATTTGGAAGGATAATAAAACAATGAGTTAAAAATCTCAACTGAAAAATCACAAAATCTCTGCATTCTGCATTTTAGTTCTTAAGATGTTTGTTTATGTATAATGCTAATATTTATAATAGCAGTATAAAGGTGTCAGTCGAAACAGCTAAAATTTGCAAAAGGAAGAAAATACAACAAAATATATATTCACTTAATTTGTATTATTACCTTAATTTTGATATTTATCATTTCTCTATTAATTTAAGAATTTTATCTACTTTAACGTTTGTATAATTGTTGGCAATCATGAGATCATCGTCTCAAAATAACCAATGTGAGCTATATCAAAATTATCAAAAAGGTTAAAATTATAGTTCTTTCCTTGCTAGTGATGTAGAGCATTCATTGCAATTTCCAGGGTTCATGCAAGTAACTCGATATTATTATTTTAACATTAATAATCACTCACTTTCTCTCTCCTTCTCCCTCACTCTCACTCTTTCTGTATATGTTTATATCTATATATTTACGCTCTCACACCCTGATTTTAAACTCAAAACAATCGGTACTCATTCACAATAATGAAGAGTGAACAAAGTCAAATTCAAAGACGTATTCGACATTACTATGCGATCATTGAATTATGCAATCATCATATGTCTACTTATTTTGTACACCTCAACTGCGCACAGTGATGTTGATATAGCTCACATTGGTTATTTTGAGACGAAGATCTCATGATTGCCAACAATTATACAAACGTTAAATAGATAAAATTCTTAAATTAATATATAGGGAAATGAAAAATATCAAAATTAAGGTAATAATACAAATTACGTGAATATATATTTTGTTGTTTTTCTTCCTTTTGCAAATTTTAGCTGTTTAGACTCTGGAAAAATGGTAGACTTTGAAAAACAGTAGATAGTCTGGTATATACGTATCGTTCATTCAGCAATGTATTAGAACACTCTCAGCTATTGGGCATGTGTATAAAGATAATGTACACGCTAAAACGTCCACCTCCCTTCTACAGCGCGCCCATAGCTCAGAGGTAGAATCGCCGACTGACGCCAGATCGGTCGGGTTTCAATCTTTGGTAAAAAGGCAATCGGCTGTCTAAACGTACTGATGAGATGTGATACAGCGAAACAGATCTGTCTGCGGATGACTATATATATATATATTTAACCTATTTATATTATTCGAGCTGTTGTCTATATTTTTGTGACCATATTCAAGACGTCTCGGCAACCGTACGCTTCGACCTTCTTCAGGTGATCGGAACTTCGCAGTGAACCCTTTATTTCGTTTGTCTGAAGTACACATAGCCCAGTGAATAAAAAACTTTGGTTGGATTCAGAGATTTGACCAAAGAGTTATGAGTTCAATACTTAGCTACAGTAGAGTTGAACAAAAATGGCTGGTGAGTTAATAAGAGAAAACTTATACTGAAACATCTGGAAGTGGCATGACTTACAAAACAAGCGCAACCTACTCTGTTGAAACAAATAAATGGTTCAGTTTCTAATTTCAATCATCTGAAGAAGGTCGGACCATAGAACTAATTAAATTTGATAGTCACTTTATTTTTTATCTATTCGTTGATCTTTTTATAATGCAAGAATGTATTATTAATTAATTAGATGGTCATGCATATAAATTATTTGCGTTTGTGTTTTCTTATTAAATAAATTCTCTTTGAGTTTTGGGGAAGGACACTTCCCGTTGAATCGAAAGAGTCAGATTGAGAATCATCTCGAAAATAACCTAATAGCTATGACATCTTCATTTAAAACTGATATTATTCAGATAGCATTAATGTGTCTTCTGATATTTTAATCTTATTAAAGAGACTTTTTTTTCAACACATTAGGGTTCAGAAATTGCGGAATTTCTGTTCCATAAATTCACCTTTACCACAAATCAAATTACATCGAACAGGTTTCTTATTTTTAATAGTGCGTTCATAATGTCGCACTAGACATCAGTTTAACATTCTTTTGTGTTCGATTACAAATTCCTTGAACCAGAATGCATAGAGTTATTCTAATTCTGATTCTGATTCTTTTCGGTACGCTATTTGTAATAATAATAATAATAATAAAAATAATAATAATAATAATAAAAATATCTTCGATTTTCTATTAAAAAATTCATTATTGTTTTTTGTGACAAGCACCATCTTTATTTTCCAGATTTATTTTCCTTAAAACACATCTCTTTATTAAACTTTTTACTCTTTATGTTATGAGAAAACTCACTAAATTTTTGTGACATTTCTTTATTTGGTACCATCAGCTGCCTGCATCTTCCGGCTCTTCCTTCGGAGTCCAAAGACCTTTTTGCTTTTTATTTTCTCCGATACATCAGCTAGACATTTTGCTTGTTAGTGTACTTCTAAAATTTTTTGTAAATCTAAGCTATTTTTAGACTTTTATTTTTAATCAATAATCTTGTGTCTATTTGTAGCTTTAAAATATATCCATTCAATCGAATTCCCCAAACTGGTTTATTATTCCTTTTGGATGCGAATTTCGCTCGGCCTATAAATTATTTACATCCCCAGTCTTCTCTCAGCTGATGTAAACACCTGGAATATTTTAGCTATGATTATTTATATACAAATCCCTCTGTAATCAACATTTTGTATCAAAGGTATTTGCAATTTCTTCCTCTGAACAATTATTGAGGTATAAGGAATATTGCATAATTGCAATCGCTTACGTAAGACTCTTACACAAAATATCACACATGAGATTTGTCACTAGGTTTTTTCACGTTGGGAAATGATTATGGAAGTTAATGTTAATAGTGTGGGCAGGAATACACACAAGTAGAAAAAAGGAGGAGCAGGAAAAAGAGGGAGTTAAAAGTTATTAAGAGGGATTCATTGGTTTAAAGGAAATAATTCAATCTCGGTAAAATAAGTACAGCTTAAATGGTGGAATTAACATTATTTTAAAGAAAAATGAAGGTGAATTTTCTAGACATTAGAGGGTATTACGTGGCAAACACAAGTGACAAGAAAAATAATGCGATTACTTCTTAATAAAATAGATCGGTTTATGAAAAATCGGGAATGAAAATAATAATAATAGCAGCAGTATAATAGCAATTTTATGATCACTGTTCGTGTTCTTGTCATCATTAAAATGTAATAATAATAGCAATTACTCAAATAAAAAACGTGAAGGTAAAAAAAATTAATGACTAATGCTTTCGGATTTTCAATTGAGGAATAAAAGAAGAAATTTTGTGAATTAAAAATTGGATAATAGCAATTTGCTAATATTAATTTATGATCTCACTCTGTGAAATCTGAGTGAAATCTAATTTATGATCTCCCTCTGTGAAATCTGAGTGAAATCTAATTTATGATCTCCCTCTGTGAAATCTGAGTGAAATCTAATTTATGATCTCCCTCTGTGAAATCTGAGTGAAATCTAATTTATGATCTCCCTCTGTGAAATCTGAGTGAAATCTAATTTATGATCTCCCTCTGTGAAATCTGAGTGAAATCTAATTTATGATCTCCCTCTGTGAAATCTGAGTGAAATCTAATTTATGATCTCCCTCTGTGAAATCTTGGCTTTATTCACTTTTTCGGTACCTCAGAATTGTTATCTTCCTTTCCTCCAAATATTACGGGCTTCTCTTTCAGATCGAATACTCAAATCTTCAATAGCATGTCCAAATAATTCTGAAACCAAATCTATTCTAGCAAATAATTTCTAAACTCAGTGTATTGTAAAGTCTCTCATGAGTCAATAGATCGTATTATAAAATTGTGTTAAGCTAACGTACCTAAATAATGATTGCAAAATTTGATTTTATTCAACAACAAGAAGCGCCTGTAGAAATACTCTTGACTTCTAAAGTTTTCCTAGATATAAACTAAAGATAATTTTCCCAACACCAAGCATTTAAAGTTGTCATGGTCAAAGGTAATAAACTATCAAATGCCTAAGAAATTAAGTCACATACGACAAGTACCACACCGATGACTAAGACTAAGTCATTGTAAATATATATATATTCTCTCTGTTTATGAGGGGGTCGAAGAAAGTATGCCTTAAAATAACATGTTTAAAATGGCTATTTTCCGACTAAGGTTTATCTGAATTTACAGATAAATAAAGTAATATCCGCTCTGTAAATTGAATTGGTTTTCATTGAACTCTCTATTAGATCAGTATTAATGTTTTAATGATATTACTCGGATCCTACAGAATTATTTACCAACCTTATCCGGATTTTACCAATTCTTCCCGGAATTTTACCGCATATATATATATATATATATATATATATATATATATATTGTTAAATATAAGAGATAATGAATGACTGCTATGTTAATCATGAGCAGTTCTAAATATCGTATTTTGGCTTTAATTTCAGGTGAAAATAAAGAAAAAATGTCCAATATTTGGATATATTTTATTATGCTATTTCTAAGCTTTCGGATCACATGAGCCATCTTCAGAGAGGTTACAGGGACGTTAACATAAAGACATCCATCATCAAAGATGATTTTATCTTGTGTTGACATAAAACATTGTTATACAAGTATAACAGTCACCGAATAGCAGACGCAGTTCGTCAATTTGTAATGTGGTTCTATGACGTCACACCGCGTGCGAGACCAAAATGTCAACAGAACGATATTTTTAAATACAATGTAATGTGATATGACCAGATTGAAATGGGATTTTATTCAGTGTGGGTCGTTTTAATTTAATGTAAATGACCTCCAATATCTGAAGGTTTTTTTACTGTATGTATGGGCGAGTATTATTGTGTTATAGACTAAAATCTGTCTAAAATTACCATATAATATAATGCTCTCAAAAATAAACGAATTTCTAAAGAAAGCGTAAATATTTCTCGTCTTTCCTTTAAAGATACGTGATTTTTCAAATTTCCTGTAGTTTTCCAAAACCGAATACATTTTCAAATTCATAAATTCATCAGATATAATAGTGTAATTACATATAATGTCATAAAAAATGTCGAATAAATTATACGCTGTAATTTGTTCTTCATTCATAGTGTAGCTTTTATTGGGAGTTTCTGTATTTGATAAATTGTTCTAAATTGATCATCCTTAAAACAAATATTCTCAAAATAAAATTAACCTTCCTCTATTAAGATCTGCAAATACGTAGACAAACTTTGCACATTTTATTGAATATATCTATCTAGAAATCACGCGGTCATTATTGATCAATGATGTTCATTATGCATTTATATTAGGCACAAGATGGTCGATTGACAATCTGAGTTTACAAATAGGGGAATTTAAACAGTAGTTTATAGGAATGCTATGTAAAGTGATATTGATAAAAGACATTCTCTCCTACATGTAAAGAAACAGGACATCACTTTCTGTCTATTCTTTGAAAATGTTTAAGAATGAAAATAAGAATCGTATTATTATATCATTTTAAAATGTTTTCTTTTGTGTGATGAAATTTAACATTGATTGTAACTATCTTTATTTTGGCGACAAAACGAAATCGCATTCTTCATTTGCTGTGAGCTTCAAACAACCAATCGACGAATTGTTACCCGCGGCGTTATACAAATGAAATATTACTGAAGTAGAAAGTAGGCACACTAGACATACACTCTTCATATATATATATATATATATATATATATATATATATATATATATATATGTGTGTGTGTGTGTGTGTGTGTGTGTGTAACTAAGTGGAATAAGTTTCCTTGTGAAGCGTTTCGTCCGTCATCAGAGACAAGGACAAAAAGCGTTGACACCAATTCTGTTGAGTTTCGATCCCGGCTAGGGGCAAGTGGTTGTGAAAAACAGTCTTGTATGTGGCTGACGAATATTATGCTCTCATTACGACTGAGCACCTTCGAGAGGAAAATTAAATAAAAAACAGTTCCCAATTTGGCAATATATGCATAACTTTCCAGCAATGAATTGGGTTCTTTTGGTGACTGGCGTGTGTATACGGCACTTATATATAACACGCTAAAATGACCCTTCTCTGATTCCATGTGCCTATGGCTTAGTGGGTTAGCGACTCCGACTGACACCAAATCGGTCGAGTTTCGTTCCCAGCTACATAAACAGAAAGGAATGGCAAACCCGTAAAAACAGAGAGGATTATCAATAAAATTATTTAATTAATATAAAATGTTAAATAGAGAAAAATAGAGAGCACAATGTATATTATTCAGAGTAATATGAAATATTGCGAGGAAGACTCAACATTTAATTAAACGGTTATAAATAAATTATTTTGGGAAGTTGTAAGAAATTGCATGCTGCTTCTTTAAGACCGTAGAAAAATAATTTTTTTTTTTTAAAAATGTCCTCGATTTTAAAAATATCCTTCAAGGCTGCTTCAGTGTTGACAGAACATAAATTTCTGTCTAATAGCTTCATCCTGTGGGACCGGATTGATTCATCAAGAAGACTAGAGTCTTGCGCAGGCCTGGGACGGTTTGGGCCACAACAAGAGTGCAGAATATCGAACAGTAATCAGTCCAGAGGCGCCAAGGTCTATACATTAGTTTGGAAGAAGAGATATTCCGTACGTTTCCCACGCCGCACATTACTAAAATTTAAACTGAACTTGTTTCCGATATTTTGTGCCATGTCTCTTCGATTTTTATTCATATTACCCACTGTAAAAAAATTTCTGGAAAAGAAGGGGCTGAACAATCGAAGCAAAGAAAGATTGGATTTAATCGTGAGATACGATATTTTGTCAACCGTAAGTATTCTGATAATTTTATCGGTATACCAACAGCTGAGGATTGACTTCTCGATGTAAAGAATGACGGAATTTTGAGGCACACATGGTGCTTATTCGTAACGTAAGACACTTCTGAGGATTCGATATCGTCGAGTTGATATTCTGAGTCGTTTCGAGAAAACTTCGCTCAAATTTGATTTAAGTAAAGATGTGTATATTCAATAGAGTCTAACGACCCTCTACTCAAATAGGAACATTAGTCTTTCATTCGACATAGTTGTATGGGTTTTACCTTTTCATAGTCTGTCATTTTATTTTATTTTTTCTTCTTGTATTCTTAAGACCTGGTTTCCATCACTGCAGCTGCTCACAGAAAAAAACAAAAAATTAAATCGATGTTTAGTTCGTAATTTCTTTCCATGTAAAAACATCTAATTCCTCAAACACAAACATTCAACTATTTTGCTAATTATCTTACATTGTCTAGTAACATTATAACGGGAAGCCGAAGTGGCTTCAACTTATATCTCAAATTATTGACATTAAATTCAATATGAGCAATGTATAATGCAATCTATGGAATATGTTTATTCTATAAACTTTCAAAATTTAACATCTGACTTGGCTAATACTGTCTGTTTGAATTTCAAAATTTAAAGAGATTCCTACTTATTTTTGGTAGAAATTCTGATCTTATGCCTCATTTGATGTATTCCTCTTGGATTACCATTCTTTGCTATCATTCTTTATTCATCATATGATATTAATATAATCTTTTGTTATTATTATTATTATTATTATTATTATTATTAGCAGCAGCAGCAGCATTACTACTGTTAGTTCGTTCTAACATTTTATTATATTTTTCTGAATTTCACTAAATTTCACTAAAATCATCTTTCTCAAATCATAAGTAGTACATCGCATAAGATTTTTTTTAATGATAACCAAGGTTACAGATCAAAGTTTGTTTCTGGGGCTGTTGTCAAATTTAATTTTTTTTTCTCATTTATCTTATTTTGTGTATCGTTTTTTTCATGAAATATATGTTGCTTGGTTCTAAACTTCACCTTTCTATCAAAAGTGTGGTAATTTTCTGAGATATTCTCAGACGACATATACATCATATTTAAGTAGGCCTGTATTTACAATAAATACTTTGATGAAGATCATATTCTCTGGTTCGGATGGATTCCCTCTCGTCATTCCATCGATCTCTTCGTTTCCATCAGGCTTTTGTTTACATAGAGAGATTTTCATGTGTATAGAATGACCCTAAAACAGAACCCATAAACATTGTAGTACATCCTACAAATATCCAGTTACTTACAAGAAACTTACTTGATTTAAAACTCATTCTGTGTAAGAACATTGTCCAAAGTTTTAGTTAAAATGGTCGTTTTGCATAAATGTCACGATCTTTCCAATATATGCTCCAAATAGTTTCTGCGCCATTCGAGGCAAACTAGCAAAATTCACGCAAATTTGGACTGTCCAAAATTATCAATTGTCACATTCTTCTTTCCATGATTTTTGCTTCGATTTCAACCTTCAATTCACCAATCATTGTTGTTCTGGTATTTGTTGTCCTTGAGACAAATAAAAATCCCAGCAAATAAAAATCTAGGTGTTCAAATCCGGTGAGTGTGGTGCCCACTCAACGTTACACTTCCTGCTGATCAGTTTCTCATGAAATCACTCTCTCAGCCCGTCTAGGGATTCATTTGATTAGTGGTGGCTAGTCCCGTCTTTCTAGAACCATTATTCGTCTTTATCTATGTTTTTGAGTAGTTTTAGTGATGTCCAAATCTTTCTCAGCGCTACCGCATAGCGCTCCGCATTCACTGTTTGAGATTTCACATTTTCGTCTTTAAACAAACATGAGCCGATAAAGCCATGTTTAGTAATTGCAACACATGCTGTGCAATTTGTAGCATGTAACACACACTCCGGTGGAGTAGCACACCCAAAAAGATTGTTTTGGCTGTTTACATGTCTTGAAAGTAGAAAATTCGCTTTGTCAGAGAACCAAATATGAACCAAAGAGATTAGATTGTCTTTGATTGTGCCACAGAACTATTCACACGTAGCTACGCGTCTCCGTAAGTTTTTGATTTATTTAGATGTTGTAAAGATACAACCGGGAAAACACCTCAAAGAATATCGAAATATTCTCAACTGTTGACTTCGTCGTCAAAGTGATTTCTTTGCTCCCCGCCCCACCGAATCTGTTATATCATCAATGTTCCTTTATCTTTACACCCTCCAACTAAAATAAGTGTTCATCTGACTTTTAGTGTTCAGATTTTGCCAAATCTCATATTCTCCAAAATTTTAAACCCAATCAAATAATTTCAGCGATTTGATGGAGCATGACGACACTGGAATTTTCCCCGAAATTTTACTTGGAGTACAGTTTATGATTTGTTGGCGAAATAGACCTCTACGCAAAATATATTTTCCTTGGTTGACATATATATGAAAGATTATTGTTTCCATATTTCATGCACAAAGTGAACTTGTATACGCTGAAAATGTAGACTAGTCTCAAACCATTTCCCCTTGGCCATATGTCACATTTATTGTATTAATTACAATAATAAATATACTCAGTTGAATAAAGAGCAGACCTGAAGTAGACTACCACCACCTTTAAATTTGTTGTTTTTCAATTTTTTTTAATTTATTTCATTGCAATCTTATTGATTACACTCTAAACTCTCCGATTGACAAAAAGAAAACTTGGAAAAATTTCAATATTTAAACAATTCTTTTTTTGCGGGGGGGGGCAGTTTTTCATACAACTCTATAGTAAATCGATCCTGTACAATTAACATTTTTGCTTGCGCATATTCAACAACTGAACCCTTTGCGAAATATTTTAATAAAGCCATTCATAGAGTTTCCGAGGAAACGCCATCGTAAGAACTAAAATTAACTTGAAAAAGACAAAACCTAAAGCAACAAGTTGTTCCCCCCTCAAAACAAAACCCAAAACAAGGCGACTCCAACGCGAGTGGTTCCAAAATGGGGAATTGATTTACTATAACTTTGCATGAGAAACTCAGCCCCTAAAATTGTTAAATATTGAATTTTTTTCCAAATTCTTTTTGATATACAGAAACTTTATGCAATAACCGATAAGACTGCGCTAAAATAAATGAAAAACAAAATGAAAAACAAATTTAAAGGTGTTGGTTGGTAGTTTCCCTCAGGCCTGCCGAATTAAGATTTCTTAAAGTCTACATCTGCGTGCTTTCGTCATTAAAATTCATTCAACTGAGAATTCTCTCAATCATGCAACAAATAAAGTGTCTACAGAGGTTCGACGGAGTACCTGATACTACAGTCTGAAAAGCGCTGGACGCATTGGCGAGTGACGTTTGAAAATGTCTTACAATCAGTACTTGCAGAAATATCCCACAACAGCCATTGAACAAGCTTGGACTCTTAACTAATTATATATCCCACATTGTACATGAAATAATCCTGGACTGTCTCACTTATTAGAATAATACAGACATGCTACCACCTACTTACCAAAACACCGAAGAATGAGATCTTCTCGAGATATAAACTAGTTACCCAATGTCAAATAAATTGTAAATCGCTGTAACCCTAAACGAGGTCTGTAGCATTGTGCCAGTGAGTGCTGAAGAAGTTCGAGACGAACATATTCTGGATGCTTTAATCAACGGTTTACAAAATGTCCAGGTAAGGAAAAAGATTCCTTGAAAAAACCAGCGTAACTTTTAAAAAAACAGCTTATAAGCAGACGTCTATGTTTGAGGTAACCCCAAAACAGTCGGTGTTCTATTACAAACTAATATTGTCGGCGCTGCTCGGAACACTCACAGTTTACATTTACCCTTCACATCTGACGTATATGATTTGCAGAGTTCCTCCTCTGTGACTTCTATTTCTAAGCAGAAAATTCCAGATAATCTCAACTCTTCAAAACTGGCTACTGCTGTCACAGGTCGCAAAAGGTACTTTTGCGGACCCAGTCAGCTCCTTCGGCCCACTTGTCCAACTAGGGATGTTAGGTGTCAGAAATATTGGAGGTTTGGGCATTTTTAAAATGTTTGTCGGTACACATTCTCTTTAAATAAGAAGTCAATTGTTTTTTCTGTGATAGCCATCGTAAGAGCTGCTTCTCTGGACTACCTCAAAAAAAATAAAAATGCAGATTACAATTACTAACGTTGCTACTGATGCTGTAAGGGACACCGGCAATTATGGTAAGTTATACCAATTTCAACATCGTGAGAGCTAATCAGTGAAAGAATTTTCCCTGTCCTACTCAAGTGTCTATGGCAAATGCTTCTCTATCTTCGCAAGGGATTAGATACTGCTTATTTAGCCTACAGTTTAGAAAAACATTTATACAGAAGCATCACACTCTCGATAATGAAAAGGCTCAGCAACAATGTGATACTGGGGAATTACTTTCTACTGAATCCTTCTAGTAAAAAGATTCCTTTTGGAGGAACAATACCAGCCCTCAACATTTTTAGATTAACAGCTGTTAATGTCCAGTAGCCATGACTCTTCAATAATTTATCTCTAAACTGTAAGCCTATAACAAGAAAGTCAAGACGGTACTCACTTTAAGACAAAAAAATTATAAACGCTGAAATTTACGAGAATGCTCGACAAAATAATCATTGAAACAAGTGAGTCCCCATGCAGGGCTCAGGTATTGTTAACATCTTCTGAGAACCACAGAAAGAGATTAGTGATTGATTACGCTCAAACAATAAATAGGCTCCCCACATTAGATGTTTACCCACTTTCACGGATATATGAAATCATAAGTGAAATTGCCAAATATAAAGTGAACACAACACGCTAGATCCCAAAAGCACCTATCACCGAGTGGTTATTAAACAAACTGATCAGGCCTACACAGATTTTAGGCAAATAGTCATCTCTGTCAGATGAATATTTGCAATTCCCATCCGCATTTTCATGTCCGGACATATCAGCAAATATGGTAATACAATGCTATTGCACTTTATTCGCCATTTTGGGGTTCCAGCTTACATCCATTCACACCGTGGAGTCTCGTTCAGGTATGAACAGGTGAGACAATCGGAGCACTTGTATTATTTTCAAACCGCGACACTCAGCAATTGAAAAGAAGCCTCTGCTATAGTGTAGGCACTACTTAACAGGACATCATTTTTAATTGATCACGGATCAAAGTCCTTCGAATTTATATTCAACTTCAAAACAACTAGTAAAATTAAAATGACAAAATAGCGAGGTAGAGAATTAAACTCTCCTGTTTTTCTTTTATTGTGAGCTGTCGACCTAGGAAAGGGAATGCTGCAGTAGATGCTTTATCGAGAGTATGTAGCTTGATACCAAACATAGATAAGATTCGTACCCTACACAATAAACTGTGCCACCCAGGCATAACAAGGGTCTTACATATAATACGAACAAGAAACAGACCATATTCCTGGGACGACGTAAAAAATGATAAAATCATGTGGAGTATGCGCAGAACACCAATCGCAATTCTTCAGGTCTAATACCAAGATACTTATAAAAGAAACGCAATTATTTGAGAGGTTAGATATAAATTTAAACAGTTATGGCTATAGATTTCACCATTTTTCTGGTGGTAGTCAGATTCATCTGATTGTCCCCTACCGTCAGAAATAGGAATTGCTATAGGCTAACCGTCATAGATGCATATTCGCAATTCCCATTCGCATTTACATGTCTGGATATAACAGCAAATTCGGTGATACAATGCTTCTGCACTTTATTCGCCATTTTTGGGATTCTAGCTTACATCCATTTACACCGTGGTATCTCCTTCAGGTATGAACAGGTGAAACAATTTCTTCGCGAACCAAGTGTGACCACAAGCAGAACGACTCCCTCTGGGTAAGGGCCTATGTGAGTGATACATTATATAGAAAATATATACAACTAGTCGCTGCAAATGTCCGATTTCCCATTGGAAAGATCTCTTGCCCAAACTTTGTAAGCTATCACAACGTATCTATGTACAGCCACAGATACTACTCCTGACGAGAGGTTCCTCTCAGTTCACCAAAAATCTCGTCACGAAATTCGCTTCTTTCGTGGCTATCTAACCCTGAAACGGTTTTTCTGAGATTATCCGTCGGTCATAATAAAAATGATCCACCGACAAATAGATTGTAGCTAACTGAAGTGAACCCTTAGTGTGCCCGAGTGAGCCACTTGGATGGGAAAGAATCTACTGTTTCTCTGAAATACCTCGCACTCGCAAGAGATGTGCCTAAATCTAATACAGCTTGCGAGGAGGAGCCTAAATATCAAAAACTTTCTACTAAAGTTGAAGATCAACCTGGCAGCATTGAGCAATGGAACTCACCAACCGATTCATTCATGTATCGGACATTAAGTCCGTATGGTCTGCGAAGTCCCATTGCTGAATAGCTCAGAAGTGAGCCAGTCCCCAAACTGAATCAGAATCACAACAGTCCGCACGCAGGAGAAATGTTTTTCTAACACGGGTTGAAGGGAGAAAACCAGTCACAGCGAGTCTTCGGACTCAGAACCCCAGAATTCTTATTTACCAAGACGTTCCAGCAGAACTCGCTGAAAGCCGACAGAATGGAATGAATTTCCCCCTAAAACTAAAATCAAATGTGGGAGAATGTTATGAATAATCAAGAGTGGTCTTCCCTTGTTTTGTCGCTCTACTCTTTAAGAGAGATATTTCTGTTGAATTAGACTATAAATAGAACGATGCAGGAATCTTATATTCTCAGTTGAATAAAGCTTCCTTAAAGCCTACACCTGCATACTTTCGTCATTACAATAATATAAATAATTATAAATATATTTGTCAACAAATACAGAGAGAGTATTTATAAATACATGATACTAAAAACGAAAATAACAAACGGGTCTCAAGAAAGAATATCAGAATATAAATATAAAACAAATATAAAACAAAGAAACAATAACCATGAAAATAGTCATCGATTTCAAATTTAAAGCAACGTATAGAAATTCGACAATTGTATGGTATTTTAATTCATGGAATAAGATTTTAAAAAATCATCAGATGCAGATTGATAACAAGACACTTTGACACAGAATTAAATGGTCGATTTAAAATTAGCACTTTAGAGCTACTAGAAAATGTTAACAATGAATATTATCTTTACACCTAGCAAGTGAATAACATAACATTAATTTGTAAGAAATTAAAAATTTAAAAAAAATTGAATCCGTGCATAAAGAGTAATTAGCTTATTTCATTATGCGAACAAAACTGGACGAATAAAGATTGGGATGCATCAAATTTCCACATGTAAAGAAATTTATTGACTGACTTGCAAAACGCTTTTCAAAATGCTCATCAAATATGAAATCGATTCATGAAAAAAAAACGCCACAATCGCAGCCATTAAACAAGCTGAAAATGTTCTTCATACCTGCCATTGAAATCATAAAGAAAAGTAAAATAAACATTTGTCAGTGAATACTTGACCGATTTTATCCGTCGTCATTTCGTTCACTTCCTTTTACTAAGTTTTGAATGTCTAGGTTTTCTGTGTCATCAGTACTAAGGAATACTATGAGTACTAATGAATATTATGTTTCTTTGTCTTGACCAGCATTTATTCTTAGCACTGATATGTTTTCTTTCACTCCCTGAATTTGATTCATATTTTCTTCAACGATCTGGACTTTGTATGCTGTTTCCAATCGGCCTCAATTGTCATGAGTAAGAAAGATTTAAACCGCCTTACCAAATATGCGTTTTCAAAGTTAAATTTCGAGTATCTAATTCATAGCAGAAATGTCTTTAAGCTGACCTGAGCAATCATTTGGCAAGACATTTAATTAAACAGGAAAGAGAAAAATGATGTCAAAACGACATAAAAGGGAAAATCAGGTGAAGTCGTATTTTTATGAGAAAAAATTGTAGTCGATTGGATATTTCTGTTCAATATGTTTAAATTATGTGTTTTGTACGTGAAGACGTCTTGCAGAAAAAATGAAATAAAACAGTAAAATTTGCATATAATTAGATTAATCGCCAAATTTATTTGAATATTTGCCCTCATTGAGTTCAACAGGAAACTGGCAAGTTTCGACATTAAAAAATATTACAAAATCAAGAAAGAAAGAAAATAAAGTAAATTAATTCAATGGCGAATAAGGCTGCTGCCGATCATGATTATCATGATGATGATGGTATTCAGGCTGCTTCAAAGGATGATGATGATGATAGAGAAGGTATGAAAATGGTTTGAAAATAGTGAAGAAAGAAAAAAAGAATAAAGAGAGAGAAAGGTAAACAAAACTCAATGAGAAGAAAACAAAAGAAGGAAAAACAAGAAGAAAAAGAACGAAAAATATTGGGCAAAATGATTTATTACTGCCAAACACTCGGTGCCAGTTAAGGTAAATGGTTTAGACCAATTTGCTAGAATTGTTCGTTCAATTAATACTGCAATAAGCACCAAAAGAGCCTTGTGCCAGGCAAACTTAATAAATATTTACAGTTATTTTTCTGCGGTAATATGTTTCATAAGTTTCTGTACCCCATGATATTTGTATTTTCCTTGAAGGAATGTCGGTCTTATGGAAAGACGGACTTCACAACATTGAAATCATTTTTTTCTTTGATTTGTTAGTAATAGAAAACATCTGAGAGTGAATTGTAAAGTAGTTGAGAATCAAAATGAATTATAAAGAAAAAGAACGAAAGAAAATTGCAGCTGGAATGTTAGAAGACATAAAGGATAGTATTTTTCTGTGTCGAGTCATAGAGAATGACGATGAATATTAAGAGAAATATCAAGCCATATTAAACGCACAAAGTTCATAAATGGTGCCTTTTCTTCTCACAGTAATAAGAAAGAAACGAAAAGAAGTAATTTTCTTACAAATTATATATAGTTCAAAAGTATTGACCAATAATAATAATGATTTTTGGCAACTAGGAATTACCAAGTACGCATGCTGAAAAATTGTGATAAATATCGGGAAACATTTACTATCAGGTTGCAAAGTGTTAGTACCCATTGAATATTAAACTTGTTAATATAAATTGGGCCAATATCTGCACTGAAACATATGAAACCTTTACAGGAAGCAAACTGTAAGTAACTGATATGAACTTTACGCAGACCCAGTTAGAGACAGGGTTAGCAACAATTTTATCGGAGTTTACAATACACACGCAGAACAATCAAAGCTAATATCCCAGATATCGTCATCAAAGAATAGTTTTTTTCTGTATCGTGTCATAGAGAATGAAAATGAAATGTGCTTTATTATTGACACTACAGTTTCTTTAAATTATAATGTCTCTTTGAAGCTCTTTCAAAACATCTATCAAAATACCAGGAAATCTCTAAATGCGCCATATAAAGACATCAATATATCCATTTGTAGTTGGAGCCCTCAGAATGATTGCAAAAGGTTCTGACAGAAATACAAACAATTGTACTTAAAATACTGTTCACATATTCCGAAGTTCTGTAAAATGTGTAATATCTTAGTTTGTTTTTTGTTTTTTGTTTTTTTAAAGGGTCAGTGGAAAATGTCTTGAAGTCATTTCTGACCTTCGATCTGTGGTTGGTACCCCGAAAAAATGAGTGTACAACATAACTCAAAAGAAATAATAATAATAATAATAATAATAATAATAATAATAATAAACGGCACTGAAAACTGGAATTTGTAAGAGTTGGCTGCCAAATAACCTATCCTTTGAGGAGACATGATGTCAATCATTCTTCAATGACAACCAACAAAAACTCGGTATGAATAGTCAAATATATTAAATATCCTATATCCGATAAAGAGATACACACTTGGGCTGCCTTGGTAGTGAAATACGCCTGACCATTCTTCGGCTGGAGGCCGATTCTTGCATTTACAGAGGGGAGCAGATTTTTTGCTTTAATAATACAAAGAAAACTACAATGGATTTTGATGGAAGTTGATTGAGAAATCGTTAAATTTTTGCAAGGAAAGTGACATTATTCGGACCATTTTCCTCATCTTTGTTGCCATTTGTACGACGTTTTGGCCGTTGTACGCTCCAGCCTGCTTCAGTTGTTACGAATTTCGAACCGAAAACTTTGTTGCAATCACTGGGGTATATCATTCTCATTCCTTGCGTAGTAATGCATTGATTGGAAGTCATGAGTTATATCCGTCTAACTTTGCAAGTTACTTGTTTACCACTGCTGTAGCCTGGTATTGAACTCACAACTCTTTAGGTCAAGTCACAGGAACTAACCAACTACGTAAGGAATGAAAATAATATACCCCAGTGATTGTGATAAATGGTACAATTCGAAATTTCTAGCATCTGAGAAAGGCCGGAGCGTACAACGGCCAAAACGTTGTATAAATTGCAACAAAAATGAGGGCAATAATCCGAACAATGTAAATATTTTAAATACTATCTCATGTCAGAAATATAGACAAACTCTGGATTTGTTGGAAGTCCGAAGAAAATTTCTGACGAGGTCTAAATAGATAATACGTAGGGTATTGTCAATCAGTCGACAGAGATTAACACTCGATATCAGTTTTGAATATGAAATATATGGCTACTATTACTACTCATAATGTTATTACTACCGCTATAGAAATAGTTAAAGAATTTACTTTCTCAGAAGAGTACTATTTAAGTGAGGCCGATTACCACAAGAAGTCACATAGATGAGATTATGTATCAAACAAATAGCCACAATGATAATAATAAATATAATGTTAATTGGTATTTTCATTGTATAAAATAATTCAATGGCTGTGATAAAATTGAATATGATGTCAAAACTAATTAAAGTGGATGGAAATGATAATGAAATTTGTCGACATGTACGGAAAATCGATGATAACTCACAAAGGATTCTATTAGAAAAATTAAGTTTGAAAAGAAGGATGATCAGATTGAAAGAAATAATGAGTAGAAGTAGTGTTTGACATCGACATACGAGCTGCAAGAAGATGTAAAGAAGGGAAATAGAACGAGAAAGCGTGTAAACGCAGGCTATAATGAGTGATGAGAAGGTGTTTAAAATGGGAAGGTATAAGACAAGTAATATATACGATAAAGAGAAAAAAAGGACAGAAAAAAGAGAAAAAGAAAAAAGAAAAATTAAATACGGGCGAAGAAAATAAAACGAAATGAAGGGCAAATGATAAAAAAGAAAAAGAACAAAAATTACGCACAAAGAAAACAAAATGAAAGTAAAAGAAAATAATTAAAGAAGATATAAAGAATAGCATAACAAAAAGATATCATACGAGACTAAAATGGCAAAAAAAGTTTTAAAAAGAAGTTAATGCAGAATCGCGAGGAAGAATTAAATTGAGAAGAAAGTGAAAATATAAAGGAAAGATTATGAGAAGGAGAAAATTGGAAGTAAATACAAAGAAGCTGATCGACCAATGAAATAGAATGAAGAATAGAAGCAAAAGACAAAATATCTCGGTAGAACAGCGAAAAAGGAAAATTTGCCAGGAGCCGGTGTAATGATAAGCATATCTGATATAAGGGGAGACAACTCATCCTGGGAATTAGAAAATACTATAAACCAATCAGGCTAACGGAGAAGTCATGAATTAAAGGAAAAACATTGAGTCATGTATGAATATCAATTGCTTCCAGTTGATTTCAGAAGACAATTTCCATTGTTTTTAATATGCTTTTCTGAAAATATTTCTTCTTCGATTCGAGCAGAATAAATAATTTCAGATAAGATTCATCTTAAAATATTTAACTCTGGACAATTCCCAGGATGTGTACACAGTAATATATACTGGCAAAATACATAGTCTCAGTGATATAAAAACAGACGAGTGATAAGACACACACACACACACACACGTGTGTATGTATTGATATATATATATATATATATATATATATATATATATATATATATATATACTTACTTTTCAAACATACGCCAACATATATCAACATGTGGGTGAAAATTATTGTACGTATTCTCTCACTTCATACATATATAAACATATATAATCATAGTCATTTTTTCTTTGTATGTTCGCATTTTGGAACCTGTGTGTGTGTGTGTGTGTGTGTGTGTGTGTGTGTGACAGAGGAAAATTAACCTTACACGATGCGTTTCCACCACTGAGGAATTTTATCAAGACAAATGCAAGGATTTGCTTTTGTAACGAGTAAACAAGTATTGCTATACAATAGTTAAACATTATTGTTTTGTTTCTTTTCAAAGATTTTAAGTTTAGGAACGTTCATAAATATTCATCATGTTAGCTAAAGTCAGCCAGGATATGGAGGACACGAATTGACACAATTCAGTATCTAAGAGTTTTTCGTGAATATTTATAATGAAAATTAGTATTTCTGTTTAGTTTGAGATTTATTTATGTGTTACATTTTCGAATAACATAAAATTGTTGAGATAACCGTTTCTTTTATATTTTCTTCGATTTTTAGTCATATATTTGGGGGAAAAAGTAATTCTTTCAGCAATAAAGGAGAAATAACGGCATTTTCGAGAATGTTTCTTCTCTGTAAGTTAATTCTCTTTTAATAAGTGTGACATTCTTTAGATCAAATACCTGCTTGAGTTTATTTCTATGTGTAAGAAAAGTATTTGAAAAGTGTTGTGTATAAGTTCCACTTGTATTCATAAATTCAAGATTCGGTAAATTATTTTGGATAGTGAATTTTTATAAACTTAGTAGGTAGTACTTGGTCTTTTTTAATCTAGTTTATTATTATTAGTAATGTTTTTTAGATTTTTTTCAGTTTTATATTCTGTATGCTATTCTCTTAGTATTGAAGATGAAATAATTTAAATATTAGGGATTTTTGAAAGTTTTTTTATGTATATTTCTTCTTTGGATAAGTATTAGAGGCTTCAGATTCTGAGCGCTTTTAAAGAAAATCCTATAATTATAAAATTCTGCAATAGTGATAGGAAAAGAAGTTGACCACGTTGTTCTTGTAAGTAGCTGATGTTTAAACCTGAAGTACGTCAGTTTTTATGTGCAGTATGATATGCAGGAAGGATACTGATGTAATGAATATGTGATGTAATGAATATGCATAAAACCTTGGTTCCCCCCCACACAGTAATATGATTTGCTGCTGTCAGCCATAAATACAGGCTAACGCGAGGACGGAGATGGATTTGCGCTTATTGCATAAGCCTACGTCTCAGCAAACTGCGTACGACCACGACGAGTACCGGTCTATTACAGCTACTTGCTAGATTGCCCTACCCGTTTACATTTGACAAAACCGCTTAGCTACTTTGAATAACATATATATATATTAGGGTAGGTTGATTTTTCACTTTTCTTAAAATATTAAAAGATCTCACTTACCGAAAGTTGTGTATGGACCTATTAAGTACTGATACAAAATATTAGATCAAATACTTCAACGGTTTTTTGAACATTTGGCATCAAAGATCGCAGACAAAAATATACTGAAATTCCTCGTTTTTGCAAGATCTGGCTTGAATATTAATGAGAAAACCAAATAATTTTTGTATTTAAATCAGAGAATGTCATTTCATTTTATAAAAATAATATTAATTAAAGAAATGATGACTAATCTTCAAATTGAAAACCTGCCCCCCATTTTCAGTATCTGCTTTAAAAAACTGCCTTTTAACATTATGAATTAAGTAGTAATATTTGAATACCTTAAATGATTTTTCTGTTATAAGTGAAAATATAACAAACAAACAAATAAGGAAAAACAAACACTATTTTAATAGGGCTTAATATATAGAGTCAAATTGTTTCATATAGGAGCCTTTAGACAAAAATGCTGGTCTCAATTTCTAACTCAAAACTTTGGCTGTAATATGTTGATGCTTTGCTTCAAGACCATATATAGTTTGCAAAGCTTCCGTTGTTAACTTGACTGCCTGTTCCATGCTTTGGGAATGTGAGGGCAAATTTGGCAAGTCAAACTTTGTTCAATTTAACAATGATTCCTAATGTTCAGATTCAGAAAGAATCATCCGTCATTGGGGGTTCAAAAATGCCACATAATGATAAATCTATCAATTGTGTCCAGTATGTAGCATTAAAATTAATGGTTGGTATTCTTTTTAACTTTTTCTTGGTTGACGCCCCACTCCTGAAAAAATATATGAATTTATTTATTGATTCATTTAAAAATATTCCAATCTCTACTACTTTAATAATTATGTGGAAATTAGATAAAATCTTTAAAATAATTCTATAAACTGCAATAGATAATTGAGTCATTGATATATAAATAAATATCTACTTACCTAATGGCTAAAACTATTTTTAAAGCTTCTTCTCTTACTTCAACTTCATCAGATTTGACCATGGAATATAGGTTTTCAGGCATTAAACAAAATGTACTTCCTTGTATATTTCTTAATGTGATCTGTTGGCTTTCATGAGGCTGCCTCTTAATCTTCTGGGTCATATTAAAAATGTGCACTTGCTGATTGGGGAACTTATTTCTTTTAATTTCAAACTAACAAGTGGCATACACATTTACAATAAAATTTATTAAACTGTGGAGTTTTGTTGTGAGCTTTTGTGGGTATGTGCCACGACGCCATAAACACATAAGCCTGATGGCCAAAGTTAACCACCTTGCCTGGTTTAAAGGACCAATTTTCCAGAAGGTGTATCTAGAGTCAACCTTACCTCTAGAAATATCCACTGTGTAGTCATACAGGAGTTTTTCGTCACAACTAAGCTCATGTATTTCAACAATTTTTAAAATTAAATGCAGTGGACTGCTAATAGTGGAAAATGATATTTGGGGTAAACTATGGCAATCATTTGAGCATAATTTTTCCAGATGACCACTGAAGGCTTTTGTGCAACTATGTTTTTGAAAAGTGCTCTGAAAGGTAGTTCATTATGGTGCAAAGAGCAAGCAATTGTGTGAAGATTTCTTTTTCTAAAGTTGCAACCATTCCACCTTCATAGTCTGTGTTGGCATTTGTGTTGTCAACAAGGATAGCCTTGATATTGTTCTCACTGTTGAATTCATGCAAAACATCCACTACATGCTCTGCATGAACAACACCTGTTGAACAACTATTAGGGAGAACTCTATATATCAGATATTGACTTTCATGTGGTACCTCCTTTTAAAAGTTAAATGGCGTTCTTGTTCTTTAGTTTTTTCATAGTTTTCTGTCCATTTTCCTCCACAATATCCTTATACAGTAATGTGTCCTTATTCGTCCCCCCATCAACTGCAATACATATAAGGTTTTCCACATTTTCATCATATTTTTGTTGGGCAGTTGGTTTTACATTAGACTTTGCCCTATCAATTTTGCAATTATCTATAATATCTTTCATATTAATATTTCGTATAAGACCCATAGCCTTCAACTCCAAGAGCAAGGCATTGACAAGGCTGGCTCTAAGATTAGAACAGATATCCCCACTGAGTAACTTGAAAGCATATCTTAGAAATTGTAAGGTCCTTTTGGATGACTCCTTGGCTGCCAATATTCTTCTTCTGATTTTTCACTTGGAGAAGCTGAGTAGGAAGGGGAAGAAACATTATCCTGGATATTTGATGTTGAAGCTGTTGGTGATGAATTTAAAATTTTCTTAACCTCTCTTTTTCCCTTTTACTTTTTTACAGCACTTTTATCAACAGGTCCAAGCTGGAAAGTGCCCTTATGCCCTATTTTGCTCCTCTGATCCTTGAGATATTCACGATCCTGAAATACCTGAAAAAATATGTGCTATCAGAAATGAAATTCCACAAATATTTTTAAAATAAATCTGATAAAATTGGAAATAAATACATTAAATTAAAAGTAATGTTTACTTACCTTAAAGTAAAGTTACTTCCGAGATTAGCTCGTAAACAGGCTTTCTTAATAAATAAATATTAACTTTAAAAATATAAACAAATCAGAATAATTATAAGTTGAATGTTTTATTAAAATAAGACTTAACAATTACAAATATACAAGAGATATTCGTGATAATTAAAAGCATATATACAAATCAACCATCCGTCCGTTATTGGAATATTACTGTCGTATGTGGTTAGGCGCACCCGCGGTTCATCTCAGTGTTCTTGACAGGCTCCAAAGGAAAATCTGTAATGGGATACGTACCGACTTGGCTGTTCGACAGTGATTTTCTCACTGACGGGATGCGGCTTCTGTCTGTTCTAAAATATTTTCATGACTTCTGCTCCAACGAACTTAAGTCACTGGTGCTCCTGCCACAGGTGTTTACTCGTGCAACCAGACTGGCTACTGGGTCCCACAAATTCACATTTAGATCAACCAAATGCAGACGACAACTCTACTCCAGCAGCTTCTTTTCTTGCATTTCCCGCCTGTGAAACTCGCTTCCATATTTTTGCTTTCCTGACGCCTACAACCTCCAGGAATTTAAATGCAATGTCAATACCCATCTCTTAATCACTTGACTTCAGTTCTTCCTACATCACCCTGTATATCTTTTTCTTTCCCTCGACCTTTGCAACTGTCATCATACTTTATTCCCATTCTTCTCTTGCTCCTTCCGAACGGGTTCGTCTTTCTCTTTACGCTCCTCCTATCTAATCTTTTTACTTTTATGAAGCCCCCTGCACATCAGTGACATCACCGCCTTGTGCCGGGTGATACGATTAAAAAGAAAATTTAAAAAAAAAAATTCCCTCCACGTCTGACTTTGCGGATCTGTTGTAGAGATCCTTATTAATACAGGCTCTGTAGTATCTAACTGATAATACATAACCTGCTTTATTTAAGTAACAATTAGTCAAGGCAATACATTCGTCATAACCATAGGTACCTATAAAGGAAAATTAATTATGACTCAATAAAATATATTCTCTTGCGATAATTGTCGGAATATGTGGATTTATAATGTTTCCTTGTGTTTTGCATCAAGCTCTTTGCATAAACAATATTCCACTGGTCGAATTTTATCATGGGTAATGTAATTTACTTGAAATATATTCTATGATATAATTTCTGCACAAGGCTATAAACGTAAATTAGATCAGCTCAAATTTAATATGGAAACTGCTAGAAAATGTGACACAATAGTTTACTGGAAATAATACTACCATTATCTAGCTTAGCAATCAATACTTTTGAATTTAAATAAAATAGAAATGCTTGATTAATCTTATAGAAATGTTTTATTTATTCTGATAGAAATGCTTTATTTGATCCGATATAAATGCTTCATTTAATCCAGTAGAAATGCTTGATTTAATGCGATATTCTTGTAATATTATCGTTACGACAGGAGGGAAACAGAAATAATGTTTATGAGTCAAATTTCAACAGTGTTTTCCATTTGATGTCATCCATCATTTAATAGGATATAAGACAAAAGGCACTGACTGAAAGAAATATTTGACGTAAAAAATGGTAACATTTATAGAAAAAGGGAAATCAGTCATAAATAGATCAATAGCTACATACAAAGATAGATAGATAGATACATACATATACAATGATAGATAGATAGATAGATAGATAGAAGAAAAGACATAGATAGATAGATAGATAGATAGATAGATAGATAGATAGATAGAAGAAAAGACATAGATAGATAGATAGATAGATAGATAGAAGAAAGACATAGATAGATAGATAGATAGATAGATAGATAGAAGAAAGACATAGATAGATAGATAGATAGATAGATAGAAGAAAAGACATAGATAGATAGATAGATAGATAGATAGATAGAAGAAAAGATATAGATAGATAGATAGATAGATAGATAGATAGATAGATAGAAGAAAGATATAGATAGATAGATAGATAGATAGATAGATAGAAGAAAGATATAGATAGATAGATAGATAGATAGATAGATAGATAGGAAGAAAGACATAGATAGATAGATAGATAGATAGATAGATAGAAGAAAAGACATAGATAGATAGATAGATAGATAGATAGAAGAAAGACAGATAGATAGATAGATAGATAGAGAAAGAAAGACATAGATAGATAGATAGATAGATAGATAGAAGAAAGATATAGATAGATAGATAGATAGATAGAAGAAAAGACAGATAGATAGATAGATAGATAGAAGAAAGACATAGATAGATAGATAGATAGATAGAAGAAAGACATAGATAGATAGATAGATAGATAGAAGAAAAGACATAGATAGATAGATAGATAGAAGAAAGACAGACAGATAGATAGATAGAAGAAAGACATAGATAGATAGATAGATAGATAGAAGAAAGACATAGATAGATAGATAGATAGAAGAAAGACATAGATAGATAGATAGATAGAAGAAAAGACATAGATAGATAGATAGATAGATAGATAGAAGAAAGACATAGATAGATAGATAGATAAAGAAAGACATAGATAGATAGATAGATAGATAGATAGAAGAAAAGACATAGATAGATAGATAGATAGATAGAAGAAAGACATAGATAGATAGATAGATAGATAGATAGAAGAAAGACAGATAGATAGATAGATAGATAGAAGAAAGTGACATAGATAGATAGATAGATAGATAGAAATACATAGATAGATAGATAGATAGATAGATAGAAGGAAAGACATAGATAGATAGATAGATAGATAGATAGAAGAAAGACATAGATAGATAGATAGAAGAAAGACATAGATAGATAGATAGAAGAAAGACATAGATAGATAGATAGAAGAAAGACATAGATAGATAGATAGATAGATAGATAGATAGAAGAAAAGACATAGATAGATAGATAGAAGAAAAGACATAGATAGATAGATAGATAGATAGAAGAAAGACATAGATAGATAGATAGATAGAAGAAAGACATAGATAGATAGATAGATAGAAGAAAAGAAACATAGATAGATAGATAGATAGAAGAAAGACATAGATAGATAGATAGATAGAAGAAAAGACATAGTTAGTTAGATAGATAGATAGATAGAAGAAAAGACATAGATAGATAGATAGATAGAAGAAAGACATAGATAGATAGATAGATAGATAGAAGAAAAGACATAGATAGATAGATAGATAGATAGATAGAAAGAAAGATAGATAGATAGATAGATAGATAGATAGAAGAAAAGACATAGATAGATAGATAGATAGAAGAAAGACATAGATAGATAGAAGAAAGACAGATAGATAGATAGATAGATAGATAGGAAGAAAGACATAGATAGATAGATAGATAGATAGATAGAAAGAAAGACAGATAGATAGATAGATAGAAGAAAAGACATAGATAGATAGATAGATAGAAGAAAAAGACATAGATAGATAGATAGATAGATAGATAGAAGAAAAGACAGATAGATAGATAGATAGATAGAAGAAAAGACATAGATAGATAGATAGATAGATAGATAGAAGAAAGACATAGATAGATAGATAGATAGATAGAAGAAAAGACATAGATAGATAGATAGAAGAAAGACATAGATAGATAGATAGATAGATAGATAGAAGAAAAGACATAGATAGATAGATAGATAGATAGAAAGAAAGACATAGATAGATAGATAGATAGATAGAAGAAAGACATAGATAGATAGATAGAAGAAAGACATAGATAGATAGATAGAAGAAAAGACATAGATAGATAGATAGATAGATAGATAGATAGATAGAAGAAAGATAGATAGATAGATAGAAGAAAGACATAGATAGATAGATAGATAGATAGAAGAAAAGACATAGATAGATAGATAGATAGAAGAAAGACATAGATAGATAGATAGATAGAAGAAAGACATAGATAGATAGATAGATAGAAGAAAAGACATAGATAGATAGATAGATAGAAGAAAAGACATAGTTAGTTAGATAGATAGATAGAAGGAAGACATAGATAGATAGATAGATAGATAGAAGAAAAAGACATAGATAGATAGATAGATAGATAGAAGAAAAAGATAGATAGATAGATAGATAGATAGATAGATAGAAGAAAAGACATAGATAGATAGATAGATAGATAGATAGAAGAAAAGACATAGATAGATAGATAGATAGAAGAAAAGACATAGATAGATAGAAGAAAGATATAGATAGATAGATAGATAGATAGAAGAAAAGACATAGATAGATAGATAGAAGAAAGACATAGATAGATAGATAGATAGATAGAAGAAAGATATAGATAGATAGATAGATAGATAGATAGAAGAAAAGACATAGATAGATAGATAGATAGATAGATAGAAGAAAAGACATAGATAGATAGATAGATAGATAGATAGAAGAAAGATAGATAGATAGATAGATAGATAGATAAAGAAAGACATAGATAGATAGATAGATAGATAGATAGAAGAAAAGACATAGATAGATAGATAGATAGATAGATAGAAGAAAGACATAGATAGATAGATAGATAGATAGATAGATAGAAGAAAAGACATAGATAGATAGATAGATAGATAGATAGATAGAAGAAAAGACATAGATAGATAGATAGATAGATAGATAGAAGAAAAGACATAGATAGATAGATAGATAGATAGAGAAGAAAAGACATAGATAGATAGATAGATAGATAGATAGATAGAAGAAAAGACATAGATAGATAGATAGATAGATAGATAGAAGAAAGACAGATAGATAGATAGATAGATAGATAGAAGAAAGACATAGATAGATAGATAGATAGATAGATAGATAGAAGAAAAGACATAGATAGATAGATAGATAGATAGATAGATAGATAGAAGAAAAGACATAGATAGATAGATAGATAGATAGATAGATAGATAGATAGAAGAAAGACATAGATAGATAGATAGATAGATAGATAGATAGATAGAAGAAAGAGCTAGATAGATAGATAGATAGATAGAAGAAAAGACATAGATAGATAGATAGATAGATAGATAGATAGAAGAAAAGACATATAGATAGATAGATAGATAGATAGAAGAAAAGACATAGATAGATAGATAGATAGATAGATAGATAGATAGAAGAAAAGACATAGATAGATAGAAGAAAGACATAGATAGATAGATAGATAGATAGATAGATAGATAGATAGATAGATAGAAGAAAAGACATAGATAGATAGATAGATAGATAGATAGATAGATAGAAGAAAAGACATAGATAGATAGATAGAAGAAACATAGATAGATAGATAGATAGATAGATAGAAGAAAGACATAGATAGATAGATAGATAGAAGAAAGACATAGATAGATAGATAGATAGATAGAAGAAAAGAGATAGATAGATAGATAGATAGATAGAAGAAAAGACATAGATAGATAGATAGATAGATAGATAGAAGAAAAGACATAGATAGATAGATAGATAGATAGAAGAAAGACATATAGATAGATAGATAGATAGATAGAAGAAAAGACATAGATAGATAGATAGATAGATAGATAGAAGAAAAGACATAGATAGATAGATAGATAGATAGATAGATAGAAGAAAAGACATAGATAGATAGATAGAAGAAAAGATATAGATAGATAGATAGAAGAAAAGACATAGATAGATAGATAGATAGATAGATAGAAGAAAGACATAGATAGATAGATAGATAGAAGAAAAGACATAGATAGATAGATAGATAGATAGATAGAAGAAAGACATAGATAGATAGATAGATAGATAGATAGAAGAAAGACATAGATAGATAGATAGATAGATAGATAGATAGATAGATAGAAAGAAAGATAGATAGATAGATAGATAGATAGATAGATAGATAGATAGAAGAAAGACATAGATAGATAGATAGATAGATAGATAGATAGAAGAAAAGACATAGATAGATAGAAGAAAGACAAATAGACAGATAGTTAGATAGAAGAAAAGACAAATATTTTAAACATTGTGTCGTTAAATCTTAATTTCTTCAGTCAAATAGTTTTAATTTTTATTGCAAAATGATAATTCTACGCTCAAATCTTCTTGAAGAAATCTTTCGGCATTAAATTTGTAGCTAAATAACGTTTTATGTTTTACAGCTTTTGTGTACACGTGCGAAGAGTTGAAGAATTGTCCGATTTTTTGTATTGTTTCCGGGTTCAGTGACCCTGTCGGCTAGTCCCATGTTTGACCTTTCCCTTGAAGGGATAAAGCATTGTTTTCCTAAAATTGATATAACCGCGACGCGAATAAAGAAATCGTTAACAAAGAAACGTCGGACGATAATAATAAAGTAAGTTGTGATAGCGTTTTGCCTTTAGTTCAAAATGTTATGGTTTGTCAGTCGAAAAGTCTGAGAGGCCGAAATATTTCCAACGAAAAAAGCATCCCGTGTGCAAAAACGAACAGCCATTTCGTTCGTTCTCTAGTCATCATTTTCGTTGGCATTACGCCCATGTACGTGTTCTTCATAATAACAGCTTCACATGACAAAGGATAGTAACAGCGATGTTTCGCAGTTTCTCACCGATTTTCACCTTCTGTGACCTAAACTTATCTTCAATAGATGCAGATGCACAAGAACAAGTAAGAATGCGAGTTATATTACAACATGAAGGAGCAATGAAGTAGATGTGTGTAAACACTAAAAACAAAAATGATAGAAAACCTGTTTTAACCTCCGATGACTTCGGATCGTGTTTGGAATTTTTCAAGCGATTGAAGATAGAGAGCGATCAAGAAGGATAATGACACGTTTCGCGGATTAATAGCAAGTGATGGTGGCCAATAAAGCGACGTATTGATTTAATTGTTTTCTGTTATTTAGATTAGAATAAAAGAGAAAATTGCTAAAATAAAAAATAAATAAAAATGTCTTGGTAAGTCTTGAATGGTCATTTTTGACATTTTGTTTTCAGTTCTTTTCTCAGGCAAATTCTATATATACATTCTACGTTCATATTAGTTAACGATTAACAAACATCAACAATGATTAGCATTATAGTTAGAGAAAAGGCAGGATTTGCTATGATATTTGTCACACACACACACACACACCTCAAAGAGAAAGTAAATTAGTTAAAGTCAAATTTTTGTTTAATTGGTTCAAGCTTTCAACTTATGCTTTTGCAAAATGCATTTATCCGTTTGTCTCCGCGACATCTTTTCTCACCAAAACCTTAACGAAATGTCTTGTTTTTTCTCTTCCATAACAATTGATGAGAGAAAAAAAAGTGCGTAATCACATGTACAATTATTATGACATGACCGACTTATTGTATCTATAATATTCACATTAAAAAGTTGATTCATCTGGTGTCAAACATAAGAAATTTATCGTATATTTATTGAACAAATTATCTTAGTATCTATTTCTTTTTTTATTGTTTTACGTATTAACATTTGTCAACATCTGTCTATATTTAAAATAAACAACTATACTATAGGAGTTTAAAGGTTGTCTCTGAATTTAATAATTAATAATTTCCAAATCTTTGCTTTAATTAAGTCTTACTATGCTGAGATGCTGAAACTATTTAACGCATTTGTGCGTAATTTCTAAGGATAGGATTACCTACCTATAAAATCTTTCGGCACTAAGATTACATTAGCTGATATGATAGTTTAGGCAAATTTGCTAACATCATAAAGAAGTTATGAAATAATGTGTTAAATTTGTTATTGGTGTTGCTATAGTTGTTGTCATGTTCATCATAATTCGATTACTGCTATGGTCACATTACATAGAAAGCGTTTAGAAAGATCTAAGGCAGGGAGTGTTATGCTGTTATGGTTAGATATCATTTGTTTGTCTATCACCCGTGACATCATAAGCGTTACAGGGACAAATGTTTTCGAAGTGTATTGGCTGTACGTACCAGGAAATTTTTTATATGTCTCTTAAGGTGGGATTTCCAGAGTTTGTTTCAGTGTGTTGTGGTGTTTCTTTTTTATGATTGGTGTTGTTTTTGTTGTTGTCCTTGTTACTATTATTACATATACAGTGACATTCATGATATAAGAAACAGAATCAACAAAGACATAAATATGTCTATTACTTAAAAAGTAATGCATGATTAGCAATAAAATTTTTGCCGAATAAAGATAAGGGTGTAATGCATAAATATTATACAAAGTTACAAAAATTGACATAAAAGTTTTTTTTTAAAAAAAAAGATTAAATAGAACAAATTCATTGTTGACCATGCATTATTTTTGTGTAATACACATATTTATGTCTTTGTTGTTTCCGTTCCTTTGGCCGCTACTGTATATATACATATTTTTTTTTAATTATTAAAGATTATTTGATTTTTTTTTCAGATGTTTCCTAGTTTTCCGGAAAATATTTCAAATGGAGGTGTGAAATTTTGCGAGTTTTGTGTGCAATGTTTGTAAATTCCAGAAAATTCGTTTTTATTATTTTCTTCTTTTTTTCTTTTAAATTTAAAAAAAAAGGAACTATATCATTGTTTTTGAGATTCTTTGGAATCTAAAACGTTTCTTCAACATTTTCGACTATATATATGCATAAATATAGTTACTTACTATCGTTTTCTAAGCACACTTATCGGGTGTGAAAGTGGCTAGCTAATCCATGTCGCAGATGCCCGTTGATTTTATTCGTTCAACACGCTAGGAACCCACGTGTGCTCTATACCGCAACTAAGTAGAGGGATCTTAAAGAGACTGAATAATCAGGCGTTTGAACAACGACAGTATGCCCAAAATCTTTGTAACGATTACTTATGCCTTGTAAAGTCTTTCAAACGTCTACACAATTTCAATCACAAGACTGAGTTAAACCATGCTCGAACTTCTTAAAAAATATAACAGCACGCTGGTATCAAATTAATGGTGCGATACAAACCCGGATTTTCACACACACACATACACACACACACACACACACACACACACACACACACATATATATATTATATCTTGAAGGCTGTCACAATGCCTTGAGTAAAATAAAGGAAGGTAAAGAAGTGTTTGGGTATTACTTATTTATTAAACATTAATATTTCGAGATCAAAATCTCATCTTCAGAATGGCAGAGAAGCTTTTGTCTGTCCGAGTGTGTTTTGGCCTTTCAAAGAATGGCTATTCGTGGCTGGCTGTCTGCTGCTGCTGCTGCTGCTGTGTGTGTGTGTGTGTGTGTGTGTGTGTGTGTGTGTTCTAGTTGGGGCCTTTTTGGTCTAATGATATCAGTCTGCTTGTATGTGTGGGTTATCATAGTGTGATCTTACAGTTTCCTTGACTCTTTGACCGGCCTTCAAGACATAAGCCATAAAACTATTTTACACAATGCTTCAAGCAATTTACAAAACTTTACTATATATATATATATATATATATATATATATATATATAGGTACCGACTTGGCGGCTCGACTCCACCCACTTCTCCACCGACGAGATGTGGCTACTCTTTGTATGTTTTATAAATACTTTCATGGCATCTGCTTCAACAAACTTAAGTCACTGCTGCCTCTGTAACAGATGTTTAATCGTCCAAACAGATTGGCAACTGGGTCTCACCCATTCACAGTTAGATAACCAAATGGAAACGACAATTCTACTCCTTAAATTGTTTTATTTCTATATAGAACACTTTTTTAAATTAATGTTTTAAACGCTGTAACTTCTTTCTTCGTTCTTTATTCACTTGTATATATATATATATATATATATATATATATATATATATATATATAATTTATTAAAATACTTTAATCCAAAACGGAAAAGTAGGAAGGTAAATCCCCAGAACCTGATCCTAATTAATATTCAAAATTTTAATATTAAAAAATGATACTGGAGGAGAGCTCAATGTAATTAAAATTACAGAGCTAATATAAAGTAAAATAAATTCTCAATATTCAAAAATGTTGAATGAACATTTCGACATAAAATTCCTAAGAGAGATTTTACATCTCCTCAACAAAGGTACATCTCATCTTTCAAAGAGAAAAAACATAGTACACTTGGTATACAATCCAGGTAAATTCCGATTCAATGTTAAATTCACTTATTTAATTTAACAGAGTAATATAATTTATAAAAAATTTTAGATTATTACAATAGGTAATACATAATTCACCGCGTCGTGATGTTGTTATCGCGGCTTGTCAGACCCACTGGTACAAAGAGGACCAACTGTTGTACCATTTGTGTCTGACGAGCCGCGATAATAACACCAGAACACGGTGAAATATAACCCAATGTAATAATCTAAAATCTTTTATAAATTATATATATATATATATATATATATATATATATATATATATATATATATATATATATATTTATTCCATTTGGAAAAAGAGTCATTACTTTGTTTTTTGAAATTTCGTAAACAAGTATATTGCCAAATTGACATTGAAAAATCTCATACACTAGAAAGCATTCCAAATTCTGATTTCCTTATGCTTGTATATATTGGATCAGATTCTAATAAATTCTATATATTTTAAGTTATTTTTATTTCACAATGAACTGGTGTGTTTAGGAAATAGGAAATTATGGAATCATGTTTTCTATACCACGGATTAAGAACTTTAATATACAAACATATTCAATTTATAAGTTTGAAAGGATTTTTTAGCTAAAATGATTCTCTTTTTTATATCCTAATAATCTTATTAGAAAACTTCATTATAGAAATAAGTATAATTCCTTGATAATATGTTTAGGATCATTGCTATCAAAATGCCGTACACAATCGACAAAAATATACAAATTTTACTTTTCCAGCATCATTTCTTTCATTCTAATAATTTTGAAAATATATGAACGCGAAACTTTTCTGCGAGTAATGATTATTTGCATGCATTTTTCATCGTTCCTATCATGAATGAGAATTTTTAAAAAAACTGATATAAGCTTTTTCACAATAATTACTGCCTTGAAAATTATTATATTGTTAACTAGTTGAATCAGCCGACGCTCAAAAAAGGGAAAAATCCCTCCATTTTAAAAAACAAACACATTTTCCTCTAAGACTATAATATTTATAAATACAATTTTCTATTTATTAAAAATGATAATCAGAATAAAATATGGTACGATTAAAATTAAAATTTGATATAAGTCATTTTGAGAATATTTTGATAGTTTTAGCTAAATTTTTTCATTTCTTTACTCTACAAACAAATTTCATTTTTAGGTTTTATCCCAAAAAATGTAAATTAATTTTCTTTTTCTCCATGGTTTTGAGGATTGAAAAATGTTTCGAATAATAAATTCAATTTCTTATAATTATATAGAAATGTCTTGTCGAAACAGAAAAAGAATGTGCATAAAACGAGCCACCTATACATATATATACGTCTTTGTATTTGGAGATTATATATATATATATATATATATATATATATATGTGTGTGTGTGTGTGTGTGTGTGTGTGTGTATGCAGCTTTCACTAAAAATGACAGTCAAGTAATTATAGTTAAGTTTTTTATATAGTTTTTCATGTGATGTTTTTTCCGTGTGTGTTTAAATCGAATAAAATAAAACAAAATTACATGAAAATTCAGCTGCAAGTTCTAAACTACAGTGATTAATTATTATTTATGAAATTTATATTACCCTTAATAAATTAATATACTTGTGTGTTTAATTATTAAACAGTCGGCATTAGTTTACAGATATGAACACACTTTATAGTTCTAAACATACTTCATCCTTCTGTTGTTTCAATCACGATGTCCACGTTATTCTTGAAAAATTCTCTTGGTTTATTTTTTCATTCCTCGCCGTTTTATCTTGTAAAAAATGCAAAATCATTCCTGAAGCGAATTACATTTTATTTGCTTTGTTTTATTTGATCATGATTCACGACTGGCTTGTTTTGTTTTACAGTCAAAACTGAAAACTATTTTTTTTATTTTACTTCGAAAATGTATTTTTAATTATTTACTCATAAACACAAAGACATCTTCCCCCTGTGTGTGTGTGTGTGTGTGTGTGTGTGTGTGTGTGTGTGTGTGTGTGTGTGTGTGTGTGTGTGTGTGTCTACGTGCGTGGGTTTGTTTGTCTACGTGTGTATAAACGTAGACGAACGGGAATATTTCAGTTGACTTTTTCACTTTTGATTCATTTTCCCTGAGGTACAAATACTTTTGTTGAAATTGTTTGAAAGTAAATAAATAAAAAATATTCTTTTAAAAAGGCAAAATAATTGAAGGAAAGACAATATTCAATAAAAGTATTGGTATTATTTTTTCATAGATTTTTTTACGTATATGCTAAAAGGTATATCTTTAAAAAAATCAATTTACAAAATAATCACAAAAAATTATACTTTTATTGAATTTTGTCTTTCTTTAGATTTTTATAAATACTTATCATCAAAGATAAAATCGATTCGATTAACATGATTGCTGCGTTTCCTTTGGACATAAACTATTTCGCCAAACTTTTTTTTACCTTTTAAAGTTTAATATAGATTCTTCTTTTCTCTTCTTTCTTTTACTTTTCTCTTCTTTCTTTTTTCTTTTCTTTCTTCTTCTTTTTCTTCTTTCTTCTACTTTTCTCTTTTTTCTTCTTTTCTTTCTTCTTTCATCTTATTTTTTCTTCTTTCTTCTTTCTTCTTTTCTTATCTTTCTTCATCTTTTTTCTTCTTCTTTCTTTTTTACTTTCTTCTTCTTTTATCTTCTTTCTACTTCCTTTTTCTTTTCTTTCTTCTCCTTTTCTCTTCTTCCTTCTTCTTTGCTCTTCTTCTTTTTTCGTCTTCTTTTCTCTTCTTTCTTTTTCTCTTCTTTCTTCTTTTTTTCTTTTTTCTCTTCTTTCTTCTTTTCTCTTTTTTCTTCTTTTCTCTTCTTTTTTCTTCTTTTTACTTCTTTCTTCTTTTCTTTCTTCTTTTCTCATCTTTCTTCTTGTCTACAATTTCTATGCTCTATTTTATTCAACGCCTGCTTTCTTTCATTGCTTCCCGTCTCTTCTTAATGACTACATTTTCTCTTCTTACCATTTCTTTACTCTGCATTGTCTATTTATTTATTTTTTATCTACTTCGCCTTCTCTTTCTCTTTTCTTCATTGTCCCTCTTCTTCTGCTCTATTTGTTTGAATTCCTTTTTTGTTTACATCTACTTTCTTTTTTCTTCTTTTTTTCATATTTCACCCCCTCATTTAACATATTCTTCTAAAAATGTATATTCCGTCATTTATCTCTTTCTTCTTCTCATCAATATTTTCTTTCATTTTTCTTTGTTTTCAATTAACTCTTTTCCAAAATTGCTTTGTAGCTTATTTCTTTTTGGTGCACTATTTTTCTTTTCTCCTCTGCTTATTTTTCTTCTTCGTTATATCGTTGTTTTTGTGTATTCATTAATATTTCTCTATTCTTACTCCTTTTCTACAGATATTCTTATTTAACGTTCAGTCGTTTTGCGCTCATCATTTTCGACCATTTTTCTTTACACTTTTAACTCAAACTTTATCCTTCATTTATTTAGGATTTTTATTTTTATTTTATATTTACTTAAACCACGAAACTCTTTCTCTTTCATTTCTCTTTTCTTTTTCTTTTTTTGGTGTTTTGCTCAAATTGATTCCACACTTTCAATGTCTTTCCTATAAAGTTCCCTCTTTTGTTTTTACTTTTATTTCGAAACAGGTTTCGATTTCTTTTTATCCTTCACCCTTATTTTTCCGAGCTTCCTCTTTAATTTCGAGTGCCAATCTTTTCTTATTTAATCTCGTTCAGTTAAATGATTAATTAATTCTTCTTTTGGTTTCTTTCTTCTAGATCGATTTATTTTCTTGACTATCAAAAGAAAAAAAAGGCGTTCTTGTCCCCCCAAGAATTTGCAATTTCACTTCAAGGCCAGAACCTTTTCTCAATTTCTTTCCTTTCAACAAGAAAGAGCGATTATTTTTCTTCAGCTGTAGTGTTCACTGAGGCTCTCATTTTACAGATAAAGAGAAAAGGAAATTTCCATCATGACTTAACGGAATGAAGAGATTAAACTTCCGCGAGACAAAATGACTACACGATTAACAATTACCATTAAACTGTTTTAATTAAAATTATTTTGACGCAACCTTTTATAGCGTAAAGATAAGAAATAAAAACCAGGTTTCGATCACGTTGACCAGATATATTTACTTATGTTTACATATTTACAAATATGTTTTCCGAAATGGAAAAATGGTTTCTTCTGGTGATTGAATTTGAATTGAAGTTAAATAGAAGTTTAGAATTTTATGCTGGCTCAATCTATTAATTGAAGATCGGCTGCAACAATCAGAATTTAAAAATATGTTTTATCTGAGCTCAAATTCAAACGTTGACGATGAATACGTATGTTGTTTTTTACTTGTATCAACAAGAGTAATTTTTTTATTTATCCCTCTCATCGACACACAAATACACACACACGCATATATATGTGTGTGTGTGCCTGTTTATATATATATATATATATAGTCATCCGCAGAGAAATCTATTTCGTAACTTTTCATTACGGTTAGACATCCGATTGCTTCTAGCCACGATTGTAACCCGACCGAATTGATGGGGATTCTACCTCTGAGCTATGGGCACTTGCTAGAGGAAGGCGGACGTTAGCGTGTTATGTACAAATGTAAACCCACGCCAATAGCCGAGAGTGTTCATATTTATTACTGAATGAAATGAGAAAACGATATACACCTATTTATATATCAAGAACAGTTTTGGAAAAAATTAATAATGTGTAATTTTGTGGGAGGGACGAGTTTTGTACAACAACAAGAAACTTAGTTAATTCAATAATTAAAATACATAGTGACAACTACTCATAATTTACTAGAGACTTAATTCAGTGAACAACTACTACCATCTTAGACGTAAATATAAACTGTCAATGCATATTTATAAATACTGATATCTATTAATTTGCCCTCTTGTATGTATATGTATATATAAAAAATGTATGTATATGTATATATGAAAAAAGAAACCACAATGTAAATATAGAATACATAAACAAAAACAATGAGCGTAAAAAATAAGCCGTAACACCATAAACGTTACATCATATGGTATAATCCACCTTTTAACCGTAATGTTTTGCAGCCATAGGGAGCTGGTTAAGGTTTATTTGATTCGGCCTTGTGTCATACATAACCGAACTCCCTACAGCATACAAGTTTTATTCAGAATTATCATTGAAATTATCAGCAGGTTGGTTGTCGGCAGGTATGAATTTGTGGAATAGTATGGAAAATTTAAAGAATAAAATACATACAATTTGTATGTTAAAATAGAAATTTATTTAAAGGAAAGAATAACAAGAATGCGTACAGTGTTCAATGAGAAATTTAAAGGTAACAAGATTTGTAGAAAATGTTCATAGCAGTAACTGTTGAAACAGTATATGCGTACGTAGGTATGTATGTATTCAGTAGGAAAGTAAAAGAAATCAGCACACGAGAAGGAAAGAGAAAGACGACGATGAACCGAGTCAGCTTGAAGCTTCTCCCGTTACATTTTAGTTAGTCGTCTTTGCTGCTTCCATCCCCTCCCTGACATGACTGACGCCGAGGTCATTTATACAGTCCTTTTTTAAGTTCGCACTTAATCTCGATGTCCCCAAGTCTTGCAAGTCGCTCTCATTGGTCAAAATCAGTTTAACACCTACTTGCAAAAACTGGCTTCGACATTTTCTTTAAGCAAATAGTCAATTTTCTTTTTATTTGGGAAAAACCAGGATTTCAGACTCTATTGTGAATTTTTGAAAAAGTGAAGAAGGAGGTTGATTTTAAAATCTTAATTTATTATTCAATACAGTTTAACCAAACAGCGGAAGAATTTTCCAAACTGCAAAATAAAAGTAATTCTAGTAAAAATAAATGCAAGTTCTGAAGAAACAAGATTTGCTCACTAAACGGTTAGGGCATAACCGAGAAAATAATTTACAGAGTTAGTTTCTACACTAATGGCGATGTTAAATTCTAAGAACCAATCGAAATAGCGTTACTACCGTAATCAAATGATATGAAGTAATAGTAAATACACTTAGAGCACTGCCCTCTCAAAATATTTTTGGAAATTAAAAGATAACAATAAAAGCACCCTTATTACTCGGAATAAAATTGCGAAAACCAAATCATATAACGGAAAAGAGATAGTTGTAATTTATGTCCTTTTGAAAACCTCGTTATCTTAAAAACCCTAAAATAATCCTGGTTTACTAAACAACGTAGTTAAATTGATGATTACATGCAAACATAGAAATAAAAATCTGCTCAAATACGTTGATTTGGATTAATGTAGATCTTTCTGTATATATTTTTCCCCTAAGCTAAAAACAACAAATAATCTCCCTTGATACATATGCACAAACCGTATACACTATGTCCTAAAAGTATTCTCACTATGAATTCAACTTCTGAATTTTTACTTTTTAATTTTAAATTAAAATTTCAGTTTAAATTAAATTTTTAAAAAATGTAATTTCAGTATCCTAGAATCTGGAAGCCAGAAATTAAAATCAGGGAACAGCCAGTTACGTGTCATACGTGATACACGGTTGGGCGATCATATTTTGAAAGAGACATGACTGACTGGGCAGAAGATTATCACGCAGTAGGTTGCAATTACTTTCTGCGGTAGACTGGTTGCCAACCAAGGCTATAAAATCCAATCTGTCCTGTTATTTAACTCATAACTGGAGGTAAGAGACGGATTAATATCTTTCCCAAGTATATTGGCGGCATAAATTGTGTCATGGTGCCTCTTTTCTTGCAGAGGTTTGCTAACTGTCCCTACTTTACTGTGCAGTCAACAAAATCATAAACAACGCGCATGCGCGTAAATAAAAATGCAAGATGACGACAATTTTCCTATCGCACACAGTATATCTTGTTTGTTTATTGCCTGGAGTACAGTGTCGGTTGTCTGCTTAGATATGAGATACAAAGATTGGCTAATAGATATTTAGTTAACATGAATTTATTGGAAAGCCAGATTTGAAGAAATATTAATTTTTAAGTAAACCTTGACAAGAACATGCTAAATACTTCCTGCAAATAAGTATCTAGTTTTTCAAACCACCTTATATTTTGTTGTTTCTTTGGCTAGTTCAGTTATGAACTAATTTATTTAGTCACTGCTTTTTTTTTTCTCCTCTTATTGGTTGTATTATAACTTCGTTACAAATATCCAGTAGATTTTTTTAAAATATTTACTGAAATACGATTGCTTTCTTAAAATCTTAGTTGGTTTTACATCTGTACTTCCGGTCATCAAGACTCCAGTTTATATAGACCATAAGCTGATTTGATATTGAATTACTGTAGAGTTAAAAGCTAAGCTTCAGTAACGATATATTTGCATTATCAAATCTTTCTCGCTGTGCTGAATCAAGTGTTAAATGTAACAACACATTTTTAAAACAGTTATTGATCTGGAAAAATTTGTGAAAATCACTTCATCTAAAATTAAAGTAGATATAGTGAGTTTGGATGGTTTTTACGCCTTTTGGGTCATGACAAGAACGGAAGAGAATGCTTATTTGCTTAGACAAGTTTATAAGTAAAGACATTATTAATATATCTTAACGTGAATCTATCACTGAAAATCTCATGTTGAAAAGGATTATTATCCAGCCTTAAATGCAGAAAACTTCCTACTTTGAAAAAGATTAGACATAACTAAACTATTTACAAGAAACGCAGAATTTTTATTCGTTCGGAAGATTTTATTCAGACAAGGAAAAGAAATATATTTCAAGAGAATTCAGGTTTATTGTATCGGACAACTCATTTCGAAATTAGGCTTGAATAACAAATATTAGAACTAAGATATTGCAATGTAACCTATTGCCAGAAATATTTCTTCAGATGTATAAAGATGCATTTATCTTTCGATTCAACTAACTAGATACAAAGGTGTATGCATTAGAGAATGTTTTGCTTCAAAAGATATACATTGCTAAATAATTGTAGATGTTATCTTATGAATATGTTACTGAGTAGGTTGAACTCATGATACAAAATATAAATAAATGCAAATATCTATTTACATTCGAAAACATTTCTCAATCGGAAAATATTTGTATTATCTTGTGATTTCTCAGTGTATACAGAGAACTTTGCGGAGTTGAGTGCGAACTAAAATCAAATCACAAAGGTAGAAAACCAGTCGACTTGTCAAACCCGATCCTACTATGCAAATAAATGGTCTGTGCCGCCATTTTGTTACCTTTTCTTTTACTACTTCAGATTTGTCTTTATATACAGTCTTTTTATATATATATATATATATATATATATATATACAGGGTGCGATGGGTGAGTTGTCGTCTAAATTAAGCAGAAATGAAGCTAAAATGAAAATAACACGGACATGTCATTTTAACCGATAGTCAAAATTAGTAAGAAAAAATATCTTGAAATACTATAATTGCCATTGGCTTCCACCTCGGTCTTCAGACGATTTGAAATTTCAAGCAACTCTTCCGGACGGTCTCACTTTTTAGGTTAGTAAATGCTGTCATGATCTTTGCCTTCGGTACTTTATTTGGTGTTTCAAGTTACAATGAGATTGGTTGTTCTCTTGTTCAACTGTGTCACTGTGCCATAAACAAGCGAGTTGCAGACTGGAAACGTAACTGGCCATTGGGCAACGTGGTAATGTGGTTGTATAAATTCTCTGACATTCATGACTGTGTTCTCCTGCTTGTGTAACATAGTGCAGAATCCCATTGTCAGACATGGTTTCTTCGATAACCACATTCTTGTACCTCCTCAAAGGATTTGATGTAGGCCTTGTTGAGTCTGAGGCCCAGTGGGAAGATGAATGGAGGCATAACATCGCTAGTGATCAGTCCAAACAACTTTTTAATCACCCTTAGATCCATACTATTATTTTCGAATCCTCATCACTATCCTCAGACAGATGTCTAAAGCCACTGAATTGTTTGTATTGGCAGCTCCATTGCGATTAACAAGTAAAGTATTCCGTTTTCAAATTTCTGGCGGTGTAAATTGCGTGATAGTGCACTTTTTTTCTCACAGATCTTACCCAGCTGATCTTACTATACTGTGCCGTTGAGAGTGTCAATAACAATTATTACTGAGCATGCGTAGAATTAAAAATATAAAATGGTGGCAATTTATCCATGTCTCCTCGATTACCTATCTAGAGATTACCCTGTTTCTATTTTTATACTTAACACAATTTTAAAAAAAATATCACTCTTTCATTTTCTTTCTTCCTATTTTGTTCCTTTTCAATCTTTTTTCTTACCTACTTCACCATCGACAATTCTCAATGTCATTTACATACTGTCGATTAAGTTTTAAGTGATTTAATCAACTTTTAAACCTTTTCCTCTTCTTTTACTCATTCCATTTTACAACGCTTATCTATTTCTGTATGTCAGATTCATTTTCTTTCAGTTTCGTCCTCTTAACGATGACTAGAATTTCATTGTAATCCCCTCCTGCTAGTATTTTTATAACACGCTTGAAATGTATTCTTAATTTACTCATTTTTGTTACCTTCAGGTCAATACATATGAGCGAGATTTTTTTTTACTGAGTTTTCCACCATTTACTCAGTATTTATTTCTGATTCTTCTTACATGAAAAAGTTAATGCTTAACTTGAGCACAAATTATATTTATTTACTTTGTTTTCTTAATTATATATCCGTCTACAATATAAGTGTTGCTGCCACAAGCACATAAATACTGCATACGTATATACATATGTATATATATGTATATATATGTATATATGTATATATATATATATGTATATATATGTATATATGTATATATATATGTATATATATGCATATATATATGTATATATATATATGTATATATGTATAAATATGTATATATATATGTATAAATATGTATATATATGTATAAATATGTATATATATGTATATATATGTATCAGTATCTATATATATGTATAAATATGTATATATATATGCATAAATATGTATATATACATATATATATATATCTATATATACATATATATATATATATATGTATATATACATATGGTATGTATGTAGGTATATGTATGTATGCATATATATCTATATATATGTATATGTATCTATATATATGTATATGTATGTATGTATATATACCTATATGTATATGTATGTATATATATATATATATAGTTAGATAGCTAGGTAGATAGTGAATGCAAATTACGTATATACAAAATAATTTTTCTATTTTTTTATATATTCGTTTGCTTGTTTACTTGATTTTCTGAGATTCCACACATTATCAAGCATTTTTTTGCCTTTTTCAAGCGTTTTTACATTCGGCGATTTCTTTTTTCGTGATGTGCTTGTTTTTCGAGCACTAACTTTAAAAAGATTTTCTAAGCAGCTGTTCGTTGCTTTTATATTTCAATTAATGTTTGTCTTTACTTGACACGTTTTTCTTTTATTATCTATTTTCTTCCATTTTTACCGCTTCGTTCAACTTTTCTACTTTCTTATAGTTTCCCCACTGATTTTGCAATTGTCAGTTTCTTCTGTGCTGGTTCAAAAGGCCTTATTACCAATGATTATCAATATTTATTTATTTCTGTCGAATATATTCTTTGTACACTTCATTTTAGATCTATTTCTTTTTTGCAATGAAAGATTTGTGATTTCTGTGACAATATTTATAACAACCCATGTTCATTCTGCGTTTTACGAATAAATATTTTACAAGATGCGTTTATTATACAATATATTCATTTGAAGCATAATCAAATTTTAATTTTCCAGATTGAAAATATGTAGCAATGAAAAGAATTGTTCTTTCATATCTGGAAAAGAATGAATGATCAGCTATTTTTATCGGCTCAATTTTTTGCTGTTCATAATGTCTGGAATACAGAAATTAAAATAAATATGCATTATTCCTTGAGAACACATAGCCTAGTGGATATAGGCGTTGGTTAGTTCCAGTGACTTGACTCAAAAATGTGTGAGTTCAATGCCTGGCTGCAACATTTGTAGGGATTTGAGTTAAAGAGGGGTAACTATATGGCGTCCGGAAGTGACATCGCACATGAAATGAGAAAAATGATCTAAATAAAGGGTTTGATTCAAAATTTCTGGCACCTGAAGAAGTCCAAGTGAACAAGAGCCAGTCCGTCGTAAATTAGGCAATAAAGATAAGGAAAACAGTCAAAACGGTTTAAGTAATGTAAATGCTATCCCATCTCAGATGTATAGACAAACAATAAAAGATAAATATTTTATTAATCCCTTTGTTACCAGATCAGGTTAATCTAGACTTGTTGCATGAAAACAGCCAATGATTCCACAATTATCATTTTATTTAATGTAGGCCAAATGTATATTCACACCATAATGTTCACTTTTCCTATCACACTTTAACCAAGTCAGTATCAGACGATTTTCGTTTAATATTTCTTTTAAAAATGTTATAGAAATATAAAATGCTCACTGCTTTTTTTTAAATATTTGATTTAATTTTTCTACTGGAATACTTACGTCCTTAGATAATTTTTAGCCATACAATATAATCGAGTAAGTAGCAAATGCCTGATTGCTTTAAAGTCTATGAAAACAAACCACCAATTGAAGAGCATGTAATATTCATGAAAGTCATCTTGGTTTGACACAAGATCATTACAATGGAAGATGCATTTGCGATAAGATTCACTAATAAAAGTATGCGATAATAACGGGGAAATTCTCGGTATAAAATAGGCGCTCGAGGGAAAACAAATTTCGTGGCAATGCAATGGCACAATTGGCACATCGGAAAAACATAAACCCAAAAGAAAATTTGTGCTAAAAAAATGATTCTAGAAAAAATCATTTTCTATTTCACTAAGTAAATAATAAAACATAGCAGAGAAAATATATCTTTTTTTTTTGTGTTGATGGTTTTTCAAATGATAGGCATAATTAGAAAAAAGACATTTTGGCACGTGTGTCTCGATCAGGAAAAATAGCAGGTCATTTGTGAGAAGTACTTTTGTCAATATTTCATATTTCATTGTATATAGTAATGCTAAATTCAAGCTAATTAAATTCGAAACATATATCTTATTAAATATATTTGACATTTCATAGAGATGTTATCCTATTTAGGGTTTTCTTACTATCAGAAATGTAAAACTCAAAATTCATAAATATAATCTGAAACGTAGTTTAATTTAAAACGTTTTTCATTCTTTCTCTTTCATTTCAAAATCAATGTGGGTGTGATATAGGGCGTTTAGTATTCTCTAATTTGAAATACACTTGATATAATGTCCGTGATTTTACTACTTACACCCAAGTTTATATCTTCTCCTTCATACCTTTTAATGTCAACGATCAAAAAATATAAACTTTTTTGTTTTTGCTATTCTAGGGATTAACGTCTGATTCTAAAACTTGTTTGTCATGAATAAATAATGACGTCAGTATCATATTTGTATTGTCCATACAAGCACATTAGCAGGCAAATTGCTGTGTACTATTTTCTTGTCATCAAGACTTACAAGAGACGAAAGTGAAAGGGTATTGTGGGCGATACTAAATTGGCTACATGTTGTCAAACTGGAGATATGCAATAAAACAGCGTTTGAACTGTCTTCCATATGCAGCGCTGTTTATTGAGACCAGGCTACTGTTAACAGTTCCGCTTTGCTGTCACATGCTGGTTCCTTGAAGATTAAGAGAAAACGAAAAACTCTTATGTAATTCTCAGGAGGAAGAACACTGTAGGTAGGAACACACTATATTTATGAATAAAAGTCATTCGCCTGCATTATATTTCAAGCAGCATGAACTTTATACATATTAACACGTTAATATGTTGCTTTTTATGTATCAATTCAACAGATTTTTGGTATTTTTATTTTTCAATGGAATTATTTATAGTCATTTCTTTAATCAGTTTTTTAGCAGGAAACTTATCTTATAAGTCTGTACTAACATACAAGGTATTTGAATAGTAAATATGGATCAGGTTAAGCTCTGAAAAGAACATCACGACCACAACGGTAGAAATAACAAATATATATTAACAAGAAATAAAAATACAAAATGAGGAAGGTGTTAGTATGACTGTCAGTCTGATTTGGAGGGAACTACTAACAACTCTACCCTCTCTCAGAGAGAGAGAGAGAGAGAGAGAGGCGCGTAGTATATATAATGTTAGGAAGAGTTAATTCTGGAGTCACAGGTAAGGACCCATAACAGTAAACATGTTATCACAACAATCTAAATAAGTATTATGACCCATAAAGTGATGCAACACAATAGCTGGAATTTCAAAAGCAAGATTTTTGCAGATATTAACTTTTTTTAGAAATAAATTTATTATTTCATGTGAAATATTTTCTTTGTTGAATCTAAATAAAATGAGCTTTTCTAATATATTTACAAAAAAGAATAGTACAGATAACGTCAATATTGTATTTTTAGTTTATTTTTGGGTTCATCCCCCTCCCATCATTTCATCTTTCATTAAATGTGTTCAATTATATATTATATTGTATATAAATACATTTTTATTGCCATGGGTTATCCCCTTTTTTAGGTGCCCCTTGAAAATATGTGGTATTGTGGTGTGTGAAGGATTGGGAGGTGGTGGATGGGTTCTTTTGGTGAATGCGCAAAACTGTAATGTGTGATTGGGTCGTGATAGTGTTTAGCTAAGTATAGGATAGTTAAGTGAGAACCAACCTCTTCTCCTCTCTTTTCGGTTTTATGTCACAATTACTGTAATTTTTTTAAAAAAATATCTTTCAGATAACGTCAAATATTCATCTACAAACTTTTTCCGGTTTTAAAATAGACTTATCTTCAATGTGTAAAAACTACTTATGTTACTCCATTTTCTATGATGAAATTGACGATGGGCTTACGACCCCATCGCATTGAACACCTGTCACCGTACGATCAGTGAAGTTAAGTAACGTCGAACCAGAATACTACCTACCTGGCTGAACGCTTGGGAATACCAGATGTTGTATCCTTTGATGTGCGCTTGGTGTAATAAATAATACCTTGGAATTTTTAATCGAATTCTATTTAGCGTCGTGTTTTTTAGGTTTACTTATGCGCAAATATCCTTGTGAAAAGTATGAATTTATGTCCTCTCTCCAGTTATGGGTTAAACATTCATTAAGATTTCTATTACTAAGCCATACTTATTTCCAAAAATACAAAAGAAAAAAAAAGGTACAAATTATTTACATTTCGCCATTAAATAACACATGCAATTCGATATGATGCTAAATAAAATCAACTAAGGAAGTTGTTGATACATAACTGATAAAGCAATGTTTGGCTGACCCTGAAATCTAAATTCGATATCTGGTTTCTTTTGGTGAAAAAAAAGTTTTAAAACAGAGATATGGTGTATACCAAATGTGTCTTACGCATCAGAAAGTGTTCATTTCGTAAAAATTCTTTTAACATTTCAAGAATACTTTATATTATATTATCTCGGTGATTCATGATTCATCAACAGCTTCATTTTAAAAGTTAATATATACATACGCACACACAAACACACATACAAACATATGAATAAAAATAATATAATTACACTCAAAAGTCCCTTTAAATCAGATCAAAAATATAAAATGTTTTCTTTTTTTCTATTTTCTATAAAATGATGGGATTTAGAGAAACTAAGAGAATTTTTTTTAACAACAATGGAATACATAAACGAAAATGTATTCTAGGTAGAAACTCTTGCCATTAAAATTGAAAGAAGAAATCGTGTATTCCCCAAAAATATAAACTTCTTTTAAAATTTAAAGTTGATCTCTATTCTGATTGGCTAAATTAAACAGACACATAATTTATTTTGTCTATCCACATCTATATATAACAAACGCATTGTTTCTCGTATTTTATCGAAAATCAAATTCACAACAATAAGCTAACATTGCCTGATGACGAGGTAAATATCGAAGCATAGAAATTTCCGTGTCGCAATGTAAACTGTATGAATTTTAAATACAAGAACAAATTTAATTATATAAATATATATGTGTCTGTGTTTGTATATATATATATATATATATATATATATATACAAACACACACAATAATATAAATATATTTATTTATTTATTTATAACTGCACTGGTAAAATCAAATAGCATGATAATTTTTGATGAAGAAATTGCTCAAATTGATAGTGTTTGCACTTAAGCGAATTTGGTTTTTATTCTTTTTTATTTCTGTTACTTTTTTCTTTTGCTTCTCTCTCCCCCTCGCTCTATCTACCCCCACCACTTTCTAAAGAAGAGAATAATACATATCAAGAACCTCAATAGTTTCTGCATTAGACGATATTTATTGATTGATACTAATGTACTTACCAAGTTGTTGACCAATATTCATTCGCATTTCTTTAGCAGAAATAGCTGCTTCATTTTGGCGAAAAGTAGATATATTCGTAACAAATGCATAACGGAAAAAATAAATATGAAGTGTTGTTGGTTGTAGATTGGCTGATTCTCTTGACAGGTTTTTTGATGTTGATGATGAATTGGCTGATGTTGGTGATGGGTTGGTTGATGCTGGTGATGAATTGGATGTTGTTGTTGATGGACTGATGCTGGTAATGGATTTGTTGTTATCGCCGATTGGTTGGTTGATGCTGGCGTTATGGGTTGGTTGATGTTCGTGATATATTGGCTGATATTGGATGGGTTTGCTGATGTTGGTTAATGTTGTTGATAAATTGTCTGTTGTTGTTGATGGGTTGGTTGATGCTGGCGATAGATTGGCTGATATCGGTAATGGGTTGGTTGATGCTGGCGATGGATTGATGGTTGATGTTAGTGATACATTGGCTGTGTTTTCTGATGGATTGGTTGATATTTTGATGTGCTGATTATTGTTTATTGCGGATTGGCTGATGATTGCAAATCCGTTTTTCAACGATAATTTCCTACAAAAGCATTTTTGATAAGACGTCTTAAATGTAAATATTTTATACTTTTCATAATATTTATACAAACATTTACTAGCAATTAAATAAGCGTTAGAAATATTTCATTGTAAATAAGCGTTAGTTAGAAAGGTAGAGAGAAAGGAAAAGATATACTGGAATCAAGTGGTTAAGACATGGCTATTGACATTGCATTTAAATTCCTGGAGGTTGTTGCCGTCAGGAAAGAAATATGGAAAACAGTTCCACAGGCGTGAAGTGCGGGAAAAGAAGCCGAGGGAGTAGAATTGTAAGATGCATTTGGTTGATCTAACTGTGAATTGGTGGGACCCAGTAGCCAGTCTGGTTGCACGAGTAAACTCATGTGGGAGGGGCACCAGTTCGTCAAAGCAGAATCCATGAAAATATTTGTAGAACAATGTAGGAGATGTGGTATTGCAAATAAATATTTTCTCACAAATTACTTCCACAATGCAAAGAAAAATCACTAAAGTTCAAGTTCGAATATCGGGCCAGAAAAAGAAAATGTCGAAAATTCAATTCGCCGGTAAAATCTCGCCAACTGCTATCCACGTAACCAGTCAGACCAAAATAAATTTCTCCCCCGTTTCGAGAACAACGACTGCTTTTATCGGCCAATCAATTTTTCCATTGGCCGACAACGCAGAGAGGACGCTAAATACTTGTATATATTTTTATAGCGACTCCTGCGACGGATTTGTTTTTTTATTTTAAATATTCCGTCTTTAGGATCTTATGCGAAATATGTACCCTTTTTTCTTTTTGGGTCTGTAATTTTCTTTTTCGCAGCATTTTCCTTCGTCGTATTAACGCGACGCGCTGTCGCTTCGTTTGACGAGGTAAGTCGCCGTTTTCTTCGCTATAAACAGATAGAAAAGCCACATTTCGTCGGTGAGGAAGTGGCTGGACTCGAAACGCCATTACTGATTCTCCATTGGAGCCTGTCGAGAACTCTGAGATGAACAGCGGGTGCGCCTGACCATATATGACAGCAGTATTCTCTGCACGGACGGATGGTTAATTTTTATACGTGCAAGATGGATTCAGGCGAAAAAAAAAACATCCTTGCCCGACACAGTGATCCAACTTTCTTTTTCTTCATTATGTTACCAAAGTCTTACATCTGATGAGCTATCAGATATGTGTCTCAGTTAGTTTCAAGGTGCACTATTTGAAGTCAGCAGCTAAAGATTATGCAAGTCACTTCTTTGTATAGATTATTGTCTACTGCTCTTGGGCCTCTTCCCCAAATCAAATTAAACTCTCTTTAACATCCCGACACTTTTTAACTACAATCCCATTATCTCCGCAATCATATTTTTTCGCTTTTGCTACTGTCCTTCCTAATTTCATATTAAAGACGTGCAGTAAACGAAGTGTGTATACTGTCCTTCTGACCCAACACAAGATAACGAAAACTGAACAAGAAAACATTCTAAAGTAAATTGCAACTATACATGTCTCCCATTCGACCGCCGCACTTGTAGATATGGACTCAGCTGGATAAGTACGCATCATTTACTAGGTAAAGTTATAGAATACCTGTGGTAGTGTAGATATAAGATATACAGTAAGCTAATAAACAATAATTCATTTTTCGAGAACTTTTGACGCTTACCTCTATACTACCTTGCAATCTGGTCATCCCATTCTTACTACTGATGAGCGATTTGCATCTTAGGATATGGCCTCTATATTTCTACTATCGAAATCTCTATCGAAAGGTGAATTGTGAAACTTTCATTTCTGCATTGTGGAGGTTGTTGTTAATGTCACTGAATGTTGTTTTGGTATTTTGCCTCACAGCTCACACAATATTTCCCTCATCAACTGCTGTTGTTTTCCTTAGCCGATCTGTTCTATATCTACCGTCCAGTACACCAGTAGCTTCTTTCTTTCTCGGCATATTCCACATTGTTGTGTTGGCTATGTTAAATATTTGCCCAATGGCTTTGATCGATTTTCCTTCTTTTCTCGGCTTCAAAATGGTTTGATTTCATGCCATAAACAGCCCGATCGTGTTCATGAAGAATACAGGATTTATACGTAAAATCCATAACTACAACCAAGAATCTTCATCTAATGTTTAAAGAATCAATCAAAAAGCAACACCTGGACAACAAGAAATACCTGTAATTCATGTGTTCTAATTAGTTTTACTCATTTGAACAATGAGTGGGTCTAAACAAAAGGTGGTATTTTCTCAGTTGATTAACACATCTGAATGTAAATATCAACAGATAGAAGCTGAAATTTTGAAATCTTGTCTCATATTCATCTTCTGATCTCAAAATCCAATGTATTCAGCAAACAACAAAAACAACGGAATTTGTTTTGCCGTTCTAATATTTTTAAAGGCATTTATATGTATATATATATTTTAGTGTATCGAGACAGCAAATAATTTTCCTAACATATACTGTTAAATATAAGAGACAATGAATGTCTATTATGTTTAATCATGAGCCGTTCGAGACGTGGTATTTTGGCTTTAATTTCAGTTGAAAATAGAGACAAAAATTCTCCAACATTTGGATAATTTTGTATTAATTTGCTTATAAGCTTTCGACTCACATGAGTCATCTTCAGAGAGGTTATTTAGACAATAACATACACCATCACTGACGATTTTATTTTGTGTTGACATAAAACTCCGCTAGGCAACGGCATTAGTTACCAAAAATAACAAACGCAGTTCTCATATTGGCAATGCGGTTCTATGACGTCACAACGCGTGATAGCGCAAAATGACAACAAAACCATGTATTCAAATGCAATGTAACGTGTTATGTCCGGATTTAAAGGGGATTTTATTAAGCGTTGGTTGTTTAGATTTGATGTACATGTCCTCCAATATCTGAAGGTTCCTCTTACTATGTGTGTGATTAAACATAATAGACATTCATTGTCTCTTATATTTAACAGTATATGTTTAGAAAGTATATATATATATATATATATATATATATATATATATATATAAAATGTTTCCTAGAGCATATATATATATATATATATATATATATATATATATATATATATGCTCTAGAAAACATTTTAGATATTCTACAATTTCATGAATAATACGTATTTCGTAGGCAGACCCAAATGATACGACAGTTAATATTCAGAATAATCCAGCAAAGAATTTCATACGGATACTCACGTGCCCATATCAAGAATAGACATTTTTAGCTGTAACCTACAAAAATATTTCCTTGCTCATTAAAAAACACCAACGAAAGAAAGAAAAAGAAAAATTTAGAAAATTTATAAACGGAAAGAAGAAAAGTAAAAAGAAAAATAAACGGAAAAGAAAACAAACAATATAATGAGAAAAGAGCAGGTTGGCCTGCAAAATACGTATTACCCATGAAATTGTAGAATATCTAAAAGATTTTCTAGATTATATTACTATGTTACATTAAATAAATAAATTTAACATTGAGTTTCTTTGAGTTCGTTTCTATTGGAATTTACCTGATATTCTACGTTATATATATATATATATATATATATATATATATATATATATATATATATATATGCATGTGTGTGTGTGTATTTCAGTGAGTACGTATGTGTGTATTGTAGGTGTTCAATAATTAATACTTATGATATTTAACAAGAACCATTCTCAATTCGGAGCAAATTTAAAGTTACTTTTAATAATACGAATGAATGTGGAAATGAAATAGTAGATTGATACATAACAAAAAATATTGGTTATATATAAAAAATCCAAAATTAAATTGCAGGAAAATTTACATTAAAAAATTACATGAATAATTTTAAATTAATTTTATTTAGTGTTTACAAATTTTTGCTTTCTGTGAATTTAAAGTGTGAAAAATAACAGATATGAGAGAACAGTTGTGATCATCTCTGGCCTTTAGAATGAGAGGAAGAAAGAAAGACAGAGAATAAATGTTGGTGCCTTTGATGTTTGTATTCTTTCTCAATGTTTCTGCAATCTCCTGATACTATTTTATTGTGCTAGATGAACACACACACACACACACACACACACACACACACACACACACACACACACACACACACACATTCCATTCTGTCATATGGCTCACCTCTCAATGATGGGAAAGGCAATAGTTCTTCACAACTTCCTATACTTTTTAGAGATTAGTAATATTTGTCTTTTCAATGTCTCTCCTACAGGGTGTTCTCTCATTGGAAACTTACACAAGGCGAATAAATAGTTTACTCGTGGTTTCGCCTGTCCATTTTCATCATGTGATTGTCAAATTCACAATTACCTATTTCCTCATAATGTATCACCCCACAAAATTGAGATATTTCTTATTTTATGAAGAAGTGTCCGCTTTGTTTTCATTTCTCTTCAAACTTCATCTTTGCAGTTCTTCTATGTAGCCACATTTATCTTATCTCAAATCTCTTCTTCATCCTTAAGGAAATTGCCTATGAGTCAGTACCAGACATTACAGTGCAGTTGCTGCTTCACGTCTTTTTACATGTTTTTATGCTATTGTTTTGTTTTTAATTCTAATCATACTTTCTGTGAGGCATTTTCGATATTGCTATGCACCGTCGGATTGCATTGTCAACTTTTCCGTTATTTGCTTAAACACTTTTTTATTGTTAAATTTCTGTATTTTATTTTGAAATTTCCAAATTGTAGTTCGCATCTTAGAAGGATCTTCTTGCTTGAAAACGTATACTTAGCCTTGGTAGAATTTCTAGTCCTTTCATCCTATTTCTCTTTACTATTTTTGCTGGGAGTTTCTTTAGTTTACTTTTTGTGTATACATTAAATAAATCCAGTGTAAATTTACATTCTTGCTTTACGACCCTTTTTTTTTTATATAAATTCATTTTCTGTCCCTGTACAGGTGATTTTATGCCAGTATATATTCTGAACTATCCTAATAGTCAGTTGAGGGCCATACGTGATACACGCTTTGGACGATCATGTCTCAAAACAAACATGACTGACTGTACAGTAGGTTACCATTGCTTTCTACGGTAGACTGGTTGCAACACAAGGCTATAGAACTTAATTTGACCTGCCATTTAACTCAAAGCTGGAGGGAAAAGAGATATATTATATTACATTATTATTTATTTTATGTATAATTAGTGGGGATCAGTTTATTACATCATAACAATGGAAAACCGATCTCCCACTTTATGCCTATTAGAAATTTTAATTGTGTTGTCACTTATTATATTTAGTCAATCAGTTAAATGCCATACGTGATACACGCTTTGAGTGATCATGTCTCGAAAGAAATATGACTAACTGGGCAGAAGATTATCCTGCTGTAGGTTGCCGTTGCTTTCTGCCGTAGATTGGTAGCCAGTCAAGGCTATAGAACCTAATTTTTCCTGCCATTTAACTCAAAGCTGGAGGGGGAAGAGATAGATTATATTACATTATTATTTTAAGTATAATTAGTGGGGGATCAGTTTATTACATCATAACAATGGAAAAGTGATCTCCCACTTTATGCCTAATAGAAGTTTTAATTGTGTTTCCAACTATTATATTTAGTTAATCAGTTAAATGCCATACGTGATACACGCTTTGGGTGATCATGTCTCGAAAGAAATATGACTAACTGGGCAGAAGATTATCCTGCAGTAGGTGGCTATTGCTTTCTGCGGTAGACTGGTTGCTAGCCAAGGCTATAGAACCAAATTTGTCCTATTATTCAACCCATAACTGGAGTTAAGAAACGAATTAATACCTTTCCCAAAAGCAATTGTGCGTAATTGAATGCAAGAAATTCAACTTGAATTCGGACTCGGCTTCCCGATTTGTCATTCCGAGTCGATATCCACTGCACCATAATGCATATCCCATTATCCAAATAACTTTCTCTAAAAATGAAAGCTAGACGCGTAGAATAAAAGCGGATGTGACGAAGATGCAGACGGTCGTCTTTTGTTCAATTAGTGGTGTTTCATAGTTGATGGAAATTATCACAGATTGCTAGTCGTGAAGTGTGATAGTGTTATAATGTTGACAATTGTCGTTATTTAAAGATTTCAAGGTTTGAAGAATATGTTCTGAAGATCAACGTAGCAAAGGCACTTGCTGTGATCGACGCATTGTCATCACAACAGTGACAAATGTTAGGCGTCAATACCAGTGATTGTTTTAAATGTGATTCCCCGAATGTCAATATGGTTTATATTTAAACGTTTTGCTCCTAATATGATTACTAGCGTATGTCCCGTTCACTAGGCTTCTAATTGATCATTCAAGAATTCAATGCAGTTGCAAGGAAATGTAGGGGATCAAATGTAGTCATCGTTCATGTGCTGTGGTCCTCTTTTCATGCAATCATTCACGCATATCATTCAGATCTAGTCTCTGATCATCTTACCTCTAGAATCTACCTTCTGGCCTCCAGCCTCTGATCATCTAGCCTCTGATATCCAGCCTCTGATCATCTAGCCTCTGTTATCTAGTCTCAGACCATCTAGTCTCTGGTATCCAGCCTTTAGTAACCAGCCTCTGATATCCAGTCTCTGGTATCCAGCCTCTGGTATCCAGCCTCTGATCATCTAACCTCTGATATCCAGCCTTTGATCATCTAGCCTCTGCTATCCAGCCTCTGATATCCAGCCTTTGGTATCCAGCCTCTGATCATCTAGCCTCTGGTTTGGGTCGCCGTATGTTCAAAATCTGTTGCCATTGTAAAATGAAGAGTCATTTCAGATATCGCATTCTACTCTCAAATAAATATTTTATCCGTTCTGATGTCATTTCTTAACATGATTACAATGTTCGAATCATGTACAATAATTCCTACCCACTTGCTACCTATAGCACTTAACATATTGAAGATGTATGATAAATTTCCTGGATCGTAGGATCAACAGTCTTCTATTGGTAATTGATTCCTTCAGCCAGCTAAGTAGTTCTTAACAGCATTGCCGCACTATCCTTCTCAGTACGCCGGGAAATATTGTCACGGCATACTCATATATATATATATATATGGCTGCGGAAGTAGTAATTGTACAATAATAAGATTTGAAAGGATGAACAAGTGCGAATAATCTATTGCAGAATATCCGAAACATTATATAATGTATTTTTGTTTCCGCCTGTTTTTCCATTAGACATTATGAATGTTGCTTATGCATTATTTCAGCAAGTAAAACTGAATTTACTAAACGATAATTAATGGTCTTAATCTGCGTACTTCACTTTACTTTTTTCCAAAAAGTGTCATGCAAATCAAGAAATAAATATGAATAACGTGCTGTACTTATTTAGATTATATTAATTAAACAAATCAAATGAACATACGTATAAAAGAAGCAATTCGTTGAATGAGACAATTACTTGAAAGAAGCACATTTTTGAAAGAAGAAATTCATTGAAAGAAGCAATTCGTTGAAAGTAGCAATTCGTTGAAAGTAGCAATTCGTTGAATGAGACAATTGCTTGAAAGAAGCACATTTTTGAAAGAAGAAATTCATTGAAAGAAGCAATTCGTTGAAAGAAGCAATTCGTTGAAAGAAGCAATTCGTTGAAAGAAGCAATTCGTTGGGAAAAGCAATTGATTAAAAGAAGCAAATCGTTGAATGAAGCAGATCTTTTTAAGAAAAAAATTGTTCAAAGAAGCAATTTGTTGAAAGGAGCAAATCTTTGAAAGGAGGAAATCTTTGAAAAAAGCAATTTGTTGAAAGAAGCAATAGGTTGAAAGAAGTAATTCGTTGAAAGAGGCATACATTGTCACTAATTTATGAAAAAAGGTAAAACATAAAATCTTGTGTTGAAATAAGTTATTTCATTTATAACTTCGTCTTTCTTTATGAATAAAAGCAAGCTGAACCTCAGTAAATCCTGAACATATGACAATTGTCAAAAATTGATTAATATATGTAATTATTTCAACACGCCTCCTACCGAGTTATCACAAAATTTCTCTGCGTCGCATAATGTGAATAAATCTAAGCATTCAGACCATTCTTTCGTTGTCCTCCAAGCACGTGACTCCAACGCAGATACCAAATATTTTCTGATACTTTCGAGGAAAGAGAACTTGCCCTGACCGCGCATTTTTCCCAATAATATAAAAACGCTTCCTTCCCTGCCCACAGATAGAATCTCTCTCGTTGATGTTCCTGTCACTTTACGGCCGCCACCATTTTACCTTTCTCTTCCCAACTAACCTCGTTCATCAAATTCCATCACGCCTTCCTCAATTTATTTGTAAGTTTCATATCAGTGCTTAGATCGTGATAAAATGTCAGTTCGTTTTTAGCCGACGGTAACAAACCTTGATGCGTACATGTATCGACCCAAAGATAATCCAATCTTATTTTTCTCTCGGAATAAAACTACGACGACGTTGAGTTCTTATTTGAATGATTTACTTTTTCTTTTGTTCTCTCTCTTTAAATTCTTCCATTCTCGTTTAAGTCTCAGCTTTCCTTTTCTTTTTTCTCCTTTTCATATTTTTCGACCGATTCATACATTAAAACTTCGATTTCTTCCAAGATTCTTCTTTATTCCTTTCGCAGATACTATCTTTACATTATCTTGATCCATATTTCTTCTCTCTATTTTGATCCATATTTCTTCTCTCTATTTTGATCCATATTTCTTCTCTCTATTTTGATCCATATTTCTTCTCCATATTTTGATCCATATTTCTTCTCTCTATTTTTCTCAAGTCTCTTTTTTATTTTTTTTTTGTGAAAAATCCTCATTATTTTCTATTTTGCCAATCTTCATCTTTTTCTTTCTTTTTCTTTTTTCTATTCTTCTAAAACTGTCATTATTTCAGTCTTCCTAGATTATTTTTTGTGAAGTATTTATTATTATAGTTTATACTAGTGTATGTACTTTGATAGCATTTTAACGACATGTAACTCGGTAAATATTAAAAGTAGATTTGCAAATGCTTTTTTTTAATTTATTTGTAACTTTTGTATTTTCTTCGTTTTGTCTAAATCATTTTTCTTCTTCGTTTTCATCTATCATTTGTGTTCTCCTTATTTTATCAATTCTTTTTTTTGTTTTCTAAACTATCCCTTTTCGTCGTTTCATTCTTCCTCATCTTCGGATTTCTCATCCAATACTACTTTCTCCTTAACTCGATATCAGTCTTACCAGGCAATACATTCATGTAACAACATTGATTGCAATCTTAGGCAAACCAGACAACTAGCCCAAAAGTTTCACGAAAGAAGCTGGAAATCGAGTAACCTATGTAACTCGAGGGCCGATGTGAGCCAAAGTCCATGTTTGTCGATTCTATCCCGAAGAGAACATGACTAATTAGTTAGCCAACACGAAATGTGTAAAGAGCATCTGTTCCTTTGCCGGGGCCCACTAACTTCTTGTCTGCGAAAGAACATCAGTTGTTTTTAAATGATTTGAGATCAGGTGGATTCGCACCATATCGGTTAATACGAATTTTGTCTAGAATATCCAGACACAATATCTTTTTTCTTCACTATCACTCATTGAGCAGGGTATTCGCTGTTTCTCTGTCTGTCTTGACTTCAATATATCTTTTGAGTGTCGAATTTTCTATGCCTGTTAAATTTAAAGTTTAAATGCTGTTTTTATTTCCATTTTTCTTAAACGTTCAGCCCATCGTATTCTCAGTATCCGTTCATTTTTCTCCGGTCTCTTTTTCATATGTGACTAAATAGTCCAGCATTTACTGTCTTAATAGAGTACCGACGTAACATAAGTATTCTTTTCTGTGTATCTTGCGTAATTTCCATTTTTTTTAATACTTTGCTTAACATTTTGTTATTTCGTTGTGGCATTTTCTGTCGTATGTTAAAAGAGTTCTTTCGTCTGATCATCGGTATATCTTCAGTCTATCGAAAACTAGTGTTTTTTTCTGCCTTCTATTTTTTCTTTAATTTTCTAGCGCCTTTCAAACAGAAACAAGGCTGATGATGTTGCATTTCAATTTTTGGCGACTGTAGATGACTCCGATGAACTTAACTCACTGGTGCCCCCATTAACAACTATGTACCACCCTTTTGCTCTGGAACCAATAAAATGTAAAACGCAAATTCTACTCCACCATCTTTTCTTGCACTTTCCGCCCGTGGAATTCCCTTCCATTTACTTGCTTACCTGGTGGCTACAATGTCCAAGAATTTAAATGTAATGTCAATAGTCATCTTCTATGTTACTAAATTGCATTCTCTCTCTCATGCTCCTTTCTCCATCCACTCCACTCTCATAAGTATTTTCATCCTTCTCTTATCTACTTCCTGACACCCCCTATAACCTGGCACTCTTTCTCATAAGCTTCCTTCTATGTAACCCTCTGCGCACCAGTGGCAATAAACTATCCTCCTTGGGGCTATATGGTCATATATATATATATATATATATATATATCAGTGGAGCAAGTAAACGGAATGAAGTTTCACAGGCAAAAACAGAAATTGTTCGAGTTTTCTTTTCATTTTCTTCAGCTATCTTCTGTAGGAGGTCTTGTAGTTTCCTTTCCATGTCTGCTATCAGCACTGTATCATCTGTGTGACTTATGTTTTTTAGACTGTGGACTCCGATGACGAATCCTGATATAACTTTTAGGATTCTCAGAATAGACTAGCAAATAGAATAGATCCGATGAAAAGACACATCCTTGTCTTACGCCAATTTCTATATTTGTATATCTGCTGAATTCGTTTCCTGTCCGGTATTGCATCATCGATATAGATTTAATTTATTATTTTTGTAATTTCCTCTATGCCGAATTCTTTCAGGACTGTCAGTATTTCTACGAAAATGCCGTCTGGTCACAATGCTTTGTTTCTATTCAGCTTGGCCATTGCAGCTTCCACTTCGGACTTTAATATTTCCGATCTGTCCTCATCTTTGTGTCTTGTGGTTGCTTTCTCTTGTTGCGGAAAAGATCCTTTATATATTCTTCCATTCGCTGGAGTACTTCCTCTTTCTCTAAGATGATCGTTCCATCCTTAGTTATTATACATCCTATCGAGGAGCTTTTGTGTCCTGTCATTTCCCTTTTTTCTTTATACATGTCTGCTTTGTCAGTTAGCCTTAATCTCTCTGTTTCAGCACATTTGTTGTTGAGCCATCACTTTTTAGCATGTCTGCATTTGTTCCTTATTGTATTGTTTAGTTTCATGCATTCCATTCCATGTCTTGGCATCATTTTCTCTCTCCTTTGCATTATGTCAAGAATCTCTTCGATCATCAACTCGTTTTTGTTCTTCAGAGTCTGCTTTTCTTTGGGGCAATTTTGTTTGCTGATGTCACTAGCGCTTCCTTTAGGGTGCCCCATTTAGATTTTCCTTTTCCAATTTGTACTTTGCATTTGTTTTTCACACTGTCTATTATTTCTGCAGGTTGAGGTCCTTCTTTAGCATGTTATATTTCAGTTTTGGTGCTGCACTAAGCTTCTTCGGTCTCCGGAGTTTCACTCTTAGTTTCCAGATGACTGGGAGGCTGTCGCTTCCACAGTCGGCACTTTGATAGGTTTTTATTAAAGCTCTGCATTTCTGAATCTCTTGTTTATGGTTATGCAATCGATTTGCTTTTTCATGTTGCCTCCTGGGCTTATCCATATTCAGAAAAGTCGTAGGCGTTCTTGAAACAATGTGTTCGTTATTACCTGGTCATTTGCTATGCACAATTTGACCTATTTTCCTCCTCATTCGTTGCGGATTCCTAATCCTAAGTTGGAAGTCGTCTCCTCTTCCCTCTCTATACTTACCTTGGAATTCAAGGCTTCAGTTAGGATTCTAATTTCGTGGCTTTTGCACTGTGCCTTGGCATTGTCAAGTAAGGAGTAGAAAGATTATATTTCTTTCACAGTGGTTTGCTTTGTTCCTGCATATACTACTATAATAGATATGTTAAAGGGTCTCCTTCTCAATTTGACTAAGAGATTTTTCTTGAAAAGCTGGTAGTATCCCAGAACGCATTATTTCATTTTGTCTTACAGTATTAAGCCGACTCCCTTTTTCATTATTTTTCCTCTTGCATATATTATCCTGTGGTTGTCGGTGCTTAAGTCTCCATTGTTTGGCCATCTACTTTCGGATATTCCAAGAATATTGATGTTCAATCTACTCATTTCCTGCTTGACATTCTCGAGTTGACCTCAGTTGTTGAGCGTCCTGCGCATGCTTAAATAAAAAATATAATAATGGAAATAAGAAATATGATAAACATGACATTTTACAGGAAATTAAAGAATGCCTACACGAACTAAAATAAATTTCTTCCAACTTCGCCAATAAATGTGGAAACAGATAGAAAGTAAATCCTAAAGAAGTCAACAATTTGGTCCAAAAAATCAAAAACATTAAAGAAAACAGGCAAATTAACAGAGCATCCAATGAAGCACAAATCTTCACTAAACTGATCGCATAAACTTCTTAGCTAAATCTCAAAGATTTATCACGCTATAAGACTGCAATGAAATATTCCGATCTAAACCGATAAACTGAATGTCACATGGTGAACCCGAAAAGAATGCCATCATAAATGGTGAAATTAACTTTGAATGACTTTCAGTCTATAACCAACAGAAGGCAACATCAGTAAAAGATACTTTTTGATAAGAGAAAGATATAAAAAATGGATATCAAAAATCTATATATATCCATCACTGAAACAGTACAATCAATTAAAACCGCGCTTGATTTTGTAATTTTAAAGAAATCAAGATGGTACTCGGCCAGGGTTTGATAATGTAAGTAGAATGACGAAAAGTTAGCTTGATAATTTTCATCTATTTTTAGCATTGTTTAAAAATACGACCAAGAGAAACCTACAAAAATATTAAACTGTATTAGTACAAGAATTATATATAAATTGTCCAAATGATTGTTTCTATCGCTTTCGACTATATTTTGAGACATTATCAAGGATGAAATTTATTTTTCGTGTGAGTGAATATGTGTTGTGGTGCATTGGATCTTGACTTGAAACGAGAAGTCGGGGAACTGAGTTCGAATTCCAGTTGAATTCCTTGCATTCACTTACGTGCAAATACCCTTGGGAAAGTTACTAATCCGTCTCTTCCCTATAGTTATGAGTTAAATAACAGGACAGATTGGGTTTTATAGCCTTGGTCGGAAACAAGTTTACCGCAGAAAGTAATGGTAACCTACTGCGGGATAACCTTCTGCACAGTCTTTCGAGACATGATCGCTCAAGCGTGTATCACTGACTGAATATGTGTAGTCTTACTGTATGTGAATAGAGTCATGTGTGCGTTCTATGTTCAGTACAGTATGTACGCTATTGCTGTCTCTGTAGTTTATATTATTAAGAGTTGTTTTTTATTCTTTTCTTTTATTAATGATGCCTTCCTTGTTTTTATCCATTTTGCATGGGGATGGCGATATTATATTCGTATTATAAGCAAGTATGTTACGGGTAGAGTTTAGTAGGTCTCCATGTGCGTTTAAAAAAAGATCAAATTAAAGTATGATCAGAGAGGTGCAACGTTCGTATTCTAATCAACCGCATATTAGTGTAATTATTTACAGATTTCGATTGACGAGGAACGCAGTACTTCAAAATATATGTAAATTCTTAAATAATACTGGATCTCTATGGTTTAGATTATAAAGTTATATAGGCAGTCATATGGAGACAGTCATGTTTCACTGTATCAGACCTCATCAGTACTGTTAGACATCTGATTGCTTCTAACCAGGATTAGAACCCGATCGAATTAACATCAGTCGGCCATTCTAACTTTGAGCTATGGGTTCTCGATAGAAAAAGCGGACTTTAGAGTGTTATATATATATATATATATATATATATATATATATATATATATATATATATATATATATATGTCTATAGCACGACTCGGAATTTTATTTGTTATGCAATCATCAGGTGCATATTTCAAACTGTCAGTTTAATAGATTTGAATTTAAGTTCAAACGATGTTTATAGAAAATAAATCATATAAAGTTAAGTTACTCCTTTTTTTAATAACAATATTTAAAATTCAAATATTCAAAGGTTACATGTTGATAAAAATTTAAAATTTAAAATTAAAATTAAAATAAAAAAAATTAAAATGCAGGGAAAAGTAATCAAAGGGGCGTAAATCCGTAAAAATTAAATATTCAAATATTACATGAGGACAAAAAGAGTAAAATTTTAACTAAAAATAAAATAAAATTAAAACCAAAATATAAAATTAGGAATTAAAAAGTAAAAATTTGGAATTAAAATTCAAAATTAAACAATGTATGGATAAAAAAAAATAGTTTTAATTCATAATTGTTAAAAGTAATATTTTGAGGGAAAGAAAGAAAGAAAGAAAGAAAGAAAGAAAGAAAGAAAGACAGAAAGAAAAATGAATCTCTATCAGTCTATGTCTAAATATTTAAGTAATTTTTTTTTCTTTGACAGCATGTGGTCATTAAATCTGTTTTTAATAAGCGATATTTAGGATAATTGATACGGTTTGAAATGACAAGTTTTTCTAAAATTCATAGATTACATTTATCTCCTTTTTCATAGTAAGATTTAGATATAGCTACGATATTCCAGATAACAATTGGGTTCTTGTTTTTTTAAATTTCTAATAAAGTATGGATGAAGCAGTAAATTTGCTGTATTTACTGTTGCTTAAATACGTGTATTTGTTAAATCTTATCTTCCACCTATTAGAAGTGCTTCCAAAGTAAAATTTAACATCATTTTCATCCGAATGAATTTGAACAATACTTTCATTGGCCATTCAGCGGACAGATTTTATTTTTAGGCAGTTGCAATTATCTTTAGAAGTGTCATTTTTGCTATTAGTCGGGTGACGGGTATTGTTTATGTGGGCCTTAAGATTTATTTGACACCATCATGTTGTGAAATATATTATCTATACTTTTAACCCAAATATAACAGATTATAAAGTGATTTTGTTGAAAAATTTTTTAATGTGGGTGAATAGTAGAAATGTTTGTGAATTAAGTTAAAGAAGATTTTACCAATGATACTTTAGACGTTACGACTGAAAAGGGTGGGCTGAACCAAATAATCTTACGTTTACGTGATTTCTCCATATTTCTGCCTATGTATCTGATATTTGCTGAACAGATGAAATTCAAGTCATGCCACAGATGTAGGATATATTTATTAATATATTACGGAAATTAACGAAGATTACCGAAACTTGGTTATAAACAACGGACAATTTGAAATGATTTGTTTGAACATTATTTTTCATCGATACTCATATTTAAGTAGATATTCTGTTTTTAATTAAACAGTATTATATATTTATAACTACTGGCCTGATTATTTACGATAAATTTTCTTACAAAAATAATCAGGCCAGAATATCTACTTGAATATGAGTAGCGATCACAAATAATGTTCAAACAAATCATTATATATATTTATATATATATATATATATATATATATATATATATATATATATAATACGGTTCTGTTTATACATTGAGCACTGTTCTATTAACACTGGAATAATAATAATACTATGCATATGTGCACTCTGCTCATGTGTATATATATATATATATATATATATATATATATATATATGATGGACATTCTCTTCATCTTCGATATACGAAGGTTCGAGTCAAGCAGGTCAGTTGTTATAACGTAAGTGTTAAAACCGTATACAGCATAACATTTGACTATAATGGTTAATTCTTGAGCAAACCGAGTAAACCGAATACAAAGAACCACTGTGCATAAACGTGCCACATATTCTCCAAAACGACACTCCTCAGGATGTACTTATCATAGAAAAGTGAGCAAACAAAGCTAAAACGCCCAGTCTACCCTGCTATTTAATTTAATCCATAACTAGGGCTAGACGAAAAGCTATATTATATAACACAATCTTTATTTTATCATAAAATACGGTCTCCAATAACAATGGGTTTCTACTCTCATCTTTAGAATACTGTTGCTACAAAAATTTTATGGAATCAATCTAAGTATTCATTTCTTCTTGCCAATGTTCTGTCATTCATTTCTGCAGCTTCATTACAGAAGATAACGATGCCAGCTGGACTTTTTCATTCAGTCTGATAGAGATTGAAGTCAAATAATGTGAGCTGATAAAATGTCTGCTTTTTTCAAATCGGTGATTTCTGTGTGTGCGTGGGTGTGTATGTGTGTGTGTAATAAATTATATATCCAAATCAAAATTGAATATTATCATTTTCGGAGCCCATCTTTTAAATATACTGTGTTCAACCATTGTAAAGTCTTTCTTTGTTTTTGAAAATGATGAGTGACAGCAAACACCAGAGATTTAATATGAATATATACAGCGAATCATAAAGTAAAATACTTTCTAATGAAAAACAATTTTAAGAGATCTTTCAATTTTTCATTTTTACGAAAACTAAATAGTCAGAAAAAGATAGCAGTATCAGATTCATGTAAATTTGTGTTTCTGCAGATAGATAGATAGATAGATAGATAGATAGATAGAAAGAAAGAAAGAAAGAAAGAAAGAAAGAAAATGTCCTTAGGTAATTGTATTTTGGTTTGATTTCAACAAGCTGTTTTCTTATTTAAATCCTTCTTGTAAAAAAAGAAAAATCAGCTTCAATCAATTTTTTGCCCATCTTCAGTATTCATTAACAATTGATTGATAGTTTTACTTTTCTAATTTGTTCATCTCCCTGTGCGGTGCTTGTTTAACTTACTTTTTATTCGATGACGGCAAATACGAAGGTGTTAATCCCTTTTTTCTTGTTCTGATCTTCCAATGAGGAAGAAATTATGACATGTGATATAACACATTTGTGTTTGTCGATATTTTTGCAGTAAGGAATGAAGATCAAATCTAATGATTCAGTTGAACGAAATTTCAATTTTTTTGTTTCTGCATTGAATATATTAACATATTTATGTCAGCTTCAACATAGACTCTTGTCAATATCATTGGTAATATTCTTCTGTTTCAAGAACAAGTCAGAGATACTCATTTTCTGAAACTGTGAAAATTTTACGCTTACTCCGGCAACATACGTTCGATTTTTAATTTGATTTCTTTATATATTATTTCCAATAAGCTGACTAGATTTTCTGGAATTTTCTGCATAAGTATTTACATTAATCCATTATATAAAATCATTTTTCGTATGTGTGTTCCTAATTCTTCGTCTAAATGTATGAACATGAATTTTGTTTTTAACCCATTCATATTTTTCAACGACTAGGATTTCGTGATTTATGCATTATTCTCTTTACTGCAGTTGTATTGCTTCTAATATAAGCAGTACACGAAATCGGTAACTGCAAAAGATCCAAACGAATGCGAGGTTGCCTCATAAATTCAAAGATTGAAATAGCATAAAATATGTGGAATACAGAAGTTATTATGATTATTTTGTTTTAATTTTGCTTTCAGATAATTATGTCCTTCATTTTAAATATGAATTCATATTTTCTTGAAGCCGTTTCCCACAACAAAATTGATGCGTTTAATACAACTTTATTTCTCTATGTGCTGTTTTACGAACCTATTTCCATTTTTACAGGCCAATCTACAATGCGATCATTTATTATGAAATATTCTCTTTCTATCCTGATTAATTTCACCGACTGGAGATCTAAATTTATTCATTCACTTTGACTACGTCTAAAATTACAAAATTTAATTTTTTATTATTATTATTATTATTATTATTATTATTATTATTATTATTATTATTATTATTATCAGTAGTAGTAAATCGGTCGACCGTAAATAGCAAGTGTTTTTTAATTTTCTTTAATCTTTGTGCGATGAAATGTTATGATCTGAATGCGCAAAATTCCTTTCTTTCATTATTCAAAATTTTCTTTTCAATAACTTCTGGAATCGTTATATGCGTATGAATGATATTTGGTAGATTAGTTGCCTCTGAAGAAGGCTTTGCTAATTAATTGATTTCTATTAACCAATTTTCCTATAATCTGATGCAGAGCGAACCATTTGACAATTTTTAGTTTTGGTCTTTCATAACATCGGATTTATTGCACGCCGTCAAACTTTCAAAGGATTCAAAATAAACTTGGTTTATATTTACTTAACAAATGTCCTACGTTTGTCTTTTAATATTATTTATTCTCATGTTTGCGCAAATATTTCTTGTTCTTTTCTTCATCATCCTATCCACCACAAAAACCACCATCGCCATCCTCGTCACGATGGCGTTTGTATTATACCTGCTATTATTATTATTATTCATTAAAAATTATCAGAAAACAACGACTATGATAAAATAAAATCAACAACTGCGTAGTCGGTATTTATATATGGAAGAATATCCGTTTTACGTACAGTTGTGGTGCTAGATAGGGGTGCTGAACATTTTCCTTCCTAAAGCAAGAAAGAACTTAAAAATATAAGATGCTTTCTAACGCTTGGTCAGGTTTTTTTTATATATAAGTCGACCCGAGAACATTAGCGCACACTTCTATATATGTAAGTATGAATCATTTTAATATTTTCAGATTATTATCCATATATTGATTGCTATAATCACGAGCATGAACACATTTGTTTAAATAAAACACATTATCATATTAGGACTGTAACTTTTGTATAATTAAGACTATTTGATAAAAATCATCAAGTGTATCCGTTGGCTCTTTTCGTCAGCTACTTTAACCTTGAATTAGGTTCAGTGGATAAAAAGTCAATAAATTGTCACCAAAGCGAATTCATGTGGAAGAAATGACTGATTAAAATTTCTCTTATCATCGACCCTAACGTGATATAGGTTTCTTTTTCTGGAGTTATTAAGGTGTTCAGATTAAAATCATCTAGACGTTTATATGCACATTATGACTGGGACACCGATATTGATGAGCTGAGATGAGAATTCATTTGTCTCAAGAGTAGCAGTTTTAGTAACAGCAGAACAATTTGTAAAGTAGGTTCTTCCAAGAAGCCACCACTGGACCAAACGATTATAAATAATAATATAATAAATTAAATTTTTTGATGTCGATGATGACTGAACTGATTCTTTTATTAACAGTCCCATTTCGAATTGAGAAAGATCCTAACCGCCGTTTGCGAGGCAAATAAGACCATCTCTCCAAGTTTTACCGGTTTTCTCGTTATCGGATCAACATATAACGTCGATACCGCTTTTGATGCTGATCATTTAGATTCCACGCTGTAATATAGAGAATATTATAGAAAATATTATTTAAAAAATTGTTTATTAATATTTAATTATTAAATTATTATATAATATATAGGGTATTATTAATATAAAGAATATTATCATAATATTATGGATTATTGAGAAGTTATAATATATTATTTATATATATATATTTTTGGATGTGCGTTGTGGTGCAGTAGATATCGACTTGAAACTACAAATCGGAGAGCCGATTTCGAATTCCAATTGAATTCATTGCATTCACTTGCGCACAAATACCCGAGAAAGATATTAATCCGTCTCTTCACACCAGTTATGGGATAAATGATAGGACAGATTAGGTTCTATAGCCTTGGCTGGCAAACAGTCTATCGAAGAAATCAATGGCAACCTACTACGGGATAATCTTTACGCGTTGTAATCATGAATTAGATACAAGAAAGAGAGAATAGTTAGAATAGTTGAAGGTAAAAGTTGATCTGTTAGTGAGGGAATTAGAATATGATGTCCCCAATTAGCAGCAAACCTAGCCCTAAATAGACAAGGAAATTACTGACAGGGTTCGAATCTTCATTTCTCGTCGTGACATTTATGTTCCACATCCATTTCCTTGTGAAAGCCTTATTCAGTTTCTAATCGATACGAACTTCATATTATAACAACCAAGATGGAGTAATGATATTGAAGGTATTAATGAAGAACAATTGTAATTCCTTATCTCATGAATGCAAACAGGATATAAATGTATTAATGAGTTTCTGAAAATTATGCAAAGAAGCATTGAAATTTTAAAATCAATATTCTAGTTTGTTTACAATATCAATTATCAACAGTTGTGTAATTCGGATAAAGTGTCTTTTTATTCTATTTTGTAGATTTTATTTTATGGTGATTGTTGATGCCAGGCAAACGTTGAGTTGAAATGGAATTTTGAATTGTGATTGTTTGATATTTACAACACTTCCATGACAATTCGCTTTATTTTTCTTTCTATTTAGAAGAATGCGGTATCTTGAAACACAGGAACTATAAACAATGATCGCAAGAGATATTCTTGAAAATCCGACGATTACAGCTTCCGGGCAAAAATATCTAGAACACCAGAAAACCGCTCAGAGAAGAATTTCCATTCGTATATCCATCAATATTTACACAAATGATTATATATGATTATGTTAAATATTAATAGCATTATTACCAACTTTAAACCCTCGCTTAAATCATTTCACTATTTCAGCATCTTTTAGAAATCTATTCTTCAAGAATCCATGTTATGCCAATCCGTCAGTTAAGTGCCATACGTGATACACGCTTTGGGCGATCATGTCTCTTTCGAGATATGACTGACTGGGCAGAAGATTATCTCGTAGTAGGTTGCCATTGATTTCTGCGGTAGACTGCTTGCCAGTCAAGGCTATAAAACCTAATCTGTTTTATTATTTAACCCATAACTGGAGTGAAGAGACGGATTAATATCTTTCCCAGGCGTATTTGTGCGCAAGTGAATGCAAAGAATTCAATTGGAATTCGAAATCGGCTCTCTGATTTGTCGTTCCAAGTCGCTATCTACTGCACCACAACGCACATTCAAACCATACATATATATATATATATATATATATATATATATATAAACTTATTTATAAATGAAACTTTGTCTGTGTGTGTGTCTATTCGTTACCTATAGACTCCGAAACGGCTGAACCAATTTTCGTAAAAATTTACACAGTTGTATTATAAGCGTGTTCGTAGCTAGATTTTGTGTCGGGGTACCCCCGATAAATATCGATAATCGAAAAAATCGGGTTATAGAAGGAGTGCTCCGATTTTAATCAAATTTGACACGCTCATAGACAAAGGCATAAGAAACGATATTCAGAAGTTTCAAGGTTTCAGTTTTTACAGTAGTGCAGAAAATTTGATATCGATACAAGGAAATCAAAATTTGACTTACATCCATTCATTTTTCTTTCAGTCTACGGTTTCGCTTTAATTGGAAAGAACTATTGCTTTTTAGTCTTTCGTGCCAACTTCAAAAGAGTCTGAGCTCCAGGATCATGGATTAGTTTTAAAGCTTTCATTACACCCGAGCAACGCCGGGCTATACTGCTATTTTATATATATATATATATATATATATATAATATTATAACTTCTTAATAATCCATATTATGGTAGTATTCTTTATATTTATAATACCCGATATATTATATAATAATTTAATAATTAAATATTAATAAACAATGTTTTAAATACTGTTTTCTATAATATTCACTATATTATAGTGTGGAATCTTTTGTTCACTAAAAGTCCCCTAACATTTTACCGCTTTGCGAAACCAATCTTAATTCCTGAATTCCCTCCTCTGATTTCTCTATTTCTGGTTACCTTCCTTCTTAAGGAACGACTTTGTTGTCCACACGTATGGTCTGGGTGGTTATGTCGGCGAACATCTCCCTCTCCGTCTGGTGAATTCTCTCGAATCTCCTAACCATGCATACATGTCGCATCGTCTTTCAATTCTAAAATCAGTCAGCTATCTTTTCGTTCTTTACAGCTCTCATTCCTCTAATGACTGTTACTTGCTAGTCAGTGTCGCTGACAATATAGATAAAGCTCTTTACTTACACCTGTTTGCTAATCTATGTGTGTGCAATGATTTTAATGCCCACCATGCCAAGTGGTTAAAAAACTCTCTCACTGATCTTGCTGGCATCTACATCATTAACTTTGCAAACATTCAATCTCTTACTTAATTGGTGGATTTCTCTACGCTCTTCCCCAGTATATCTAAAGAACACGCTCCTCTGCTTCAATTCTATCTCTGACTCTTATCAAGCCATGCAGGTTTGCTCTGTTGGAAACTCTGATCATGCTGTGGTGTCCGTTAATATCTATTTCCTCATACACTCTCTTTCCAGGTACCTCTTACCACAGAATTTCTAACTGCTTACAAAAAGCGGACTGGTATTCGTTCCGGGATTTTCTATGTATCGTCCCTTCGAAAAAAAGTGTTTATCCTCCCCGTTGAGGACTGCATGTCTAAGGTTTACTCCGGGGTGAAAGCCGGCATCGTTGTTTTTTTCCCAGCTAGGAAATTCCGTCCTAGGGCTAACCCGTCCCCCTGATTCTCTCCTGCTTGCTCGGACACTATTTTCCACGGGAATCACTTCTTCAACTCTATCGGAGCCATGCGCCTAACTATAGTAGGCGTTTTTATGTTTCTTTTCTTAATACGTGCAAGAACATCCTAAATAATGCTAAACCGTTGTTTGCTAATAGACTAAAGCAACGTATAACAGCCTGCAAATTAAGCTCCAAAGACTACTGGCGACTCTGCAAGTGTGTTGAACAACATTAAACTCTCCACCTTTCATTGAATCAATAAATTTGAGGTCCTCACAGTCACGGCGGACAAGGCCGAGTGCTTTGCTCACAGACTCTCTTTCAATTCCCCATTTGAATCGCCTGGAGTATCTGCACCTGACTTCCCTCCTAGAACTGAGATTCAACTGAGAGACGTATACATATATCCCTCTCTGGACTCTAAAATAATTTCAAAGGTTGACCCTCATAAAGCGAATGGAGGTGACAGAATACTAATCATTGTCCTGAAGAAATGTGCTCCTGAACTCTCATCTATCCTCTCTAAACTCTACAACTACTACCACTCTGCTTGTTGCTTTCCTGCCTGCTGGAAGTTCTCCTTTGTGGTTCCTGTATTTAAGGACTCTGGAGAACACTCAGACCCCGCTAATTATTGCCCTATCAGTCCTCTACCGATTTTTGGCAAAGTGTTCGTAGCTATCATCAATGATGAAGTGGTTCAACATAGTGGTCATAAACTTTTCTCCGACAAATAGTACGGCTTCCACTTCGCCAGGTCTACCACTGATACGCTAACGACCATCACCGAATAGATATAACAGGCTATCGATAAGTACGGCGAAACTCGAGCTGTTGCCCTGCATGTCTCCAAAGCATTTTACATAATCTGGCACTCTGGCCTTCTACGCAAATTACAAGGCTATGGTGTTACTGGACGCTTATTTGATCTGATTGAATAGTTCTATTAAATCGGGTAATGAAGACCGTATTGAACGGGCATGACTCCAGATCATATCATACGAACGCAGGTGTTCCCAAGCCTCTATCCTAGGTTTTACGCTTTTTACTGAACTTCATCAACGATCTCTCTTATGTGATCATATCCTAACTTCCGTTGACGACAACACTACTTACTCCCGCCCGAGTAAGTAATTTGCCAAGACTGACAAAGATAAGCCTGTTGCTTATCTATGGTGGAATCGGGTAAGAAATCGCTCGTAAATTTTAATAGTTCAAAATGGAAACTGCTATCCTTTAACTACCATAGAAAATCTTTGCTACCACCACGGATCAAGGATCACGCTTATCTCCTCGAAATCCTTGGCCTCAGTCTCTCATCGGAACGACTACATTGAATGAATAACTGTTTTTCTTGCCCGAACCCATCTTACACATATACAAATCAACTGTTCATCCGTGAATTGAACTGTTGTCAGATCTGGTCGGGCGCCCCTGAAAGTATTCATCTCAGGGCTCTCTTCAAAATCCAAAGGAGAATCATCTCGACTCCAGTCGCTTTCTAACCGACAAAATGTGGCTTCTCACTGTCTCATCTACAAATATTTTCATGGCTTCTGCTCTGACATGCTAAGCTCCCTGGTGCCCCCTCTATATAATGTTTCTCGAGTATTTGCCGCCCTTTATCAATTAAAACAACCAAATGCAATCACCAATTATCCTCTAGCAACTTATTTTCTCGCACCTTCCGCTCGTGAAACTCCCTTCCGTATACTTGTTTCCCTGATAGCTAACATCAAGAGTTTGAATGCAACGTCAATTGCAAACTCCTTCAGTCCCATCCTTTCCCTGAGATCTCCTATATCTTGTTCTTCTCATTTTTGCTCCACACCCACATGACTCTCTTTACTCCAGTCTTCCCATCTGTCTTATATCCATTCACTTACGCCCCCTATAACCTGTCCCTCCTTGTCTTCTCTCTCACTTTGTGTAATCTTACGTTCTCTTCTTATCTAACTCCCTGCGCACCAGTGACATGACTACGTTGTTTGGGGCGAAACGATTATAAAAATACACACACAGATAAATATATAACGAGAAGCTGTTAACAATATATATATATATATATGTGTGTGTGTGCGTGTGTGTGTGTGTGTGTGTGTGTGTGTGTATGTGTGCGCATGTGTGTGTGTGTCAGATTAGATAAGTTGCAAACAATATGTTCACGGATCCTCTTTCGCGTATTACAATCAAAAGTTGTCAAAAATGAGCTGTAACGTTAACAGATGTTATTTTCATTTATTTCTCAAGATATGCAAGTTCTTTCAACATTTTTCGGAGTTCATCTTCAGGGGTGTGAGTTATGGTAACAAATGTAACGCGAAAACTGTATAACAAAAAATTGCAGTACATTTTCTTCTGCTTCAAATATAACGGGTGACAAATTAATATAAATATATTAACATGAACTCATAGATAATAAATAATATAATGCTTATTGCAGCTCACAATATCAAAATGTGTAAAAAGTGTTGACAATACGTCTCCTCGTTTCCTCATGAAATCATTATATGTAATTGGTGATTCATTGAGTATGAAACTCTGAGTTGTACTATGCACCTAGGATAACATGTATATTTATTGATATATATTAATATATACTTCATAGCTCTGTTATATTATATTAAAAACTATTTTAGCAACGCCAATAAAATATTTATATAAGTACGTATATTTGTGTGTATATGTGTATGCATATTTATTAATACACACACACACACGTGTGTGTGTGTGTGTGTGTATGTGTGTGTGTGTGTGTGTGTGTGTGTAAGATATATATTGAATATGGGATAAAATATGATTTTTATAGAATATTAGATTTTTTTTAATTCTTGGTTAAAAGATTCTGAAGTAAAAATCTGTCAAGTTTTTAAATAGGTTTCCATCACCGTAATTACTTTGCCGGTGGATTATGAATGATTACATATCGAACGTGGTCTTAAAATAGCACAAAACAATCACTTAAGAAGGTTCTCATAACAAATTGAACAAGTGATAAAGAAACATTTCCAACAAAATTTCAAGAAAAGTGTTAGTCTTTAAAAACGTAATACAACAGTCCACAACTAGTGAAGTAAAAAGATTCGATGAATTCGTTTGTTTGAGACATTTTATAGGAATCTTTGAACTATATATATATATGTAACTCAAAGATTACTATAAAATATATCTTGTGGTGCGATGAACAAACTTCGGCTACGTTACACAATAATAAAAATAATACTGACATTTTATTTCAACAGATATATTTACCAAAATTACACCCAAATATCTTAAAATACTAATACGTAACTATGTTTAATAAAATCACCGTTAGCTTCAACCACGGCCTCCAGACGACTTCAGAATCCTCTACAACTCTTCCGGATGAACACCTTTTTTCAGTTGGTGAAAGCTGCCATAATCATTACCTCCAGTTCGTCTTCTGTGTTATAATGATTTTTGCACTTCTCTCGCTCAATTACACCTCACACATAATAATCCAGGAAGTTGGTGTTTGGGAACGTAGCTGGCCAGATCTATGTGTTGATCTATTAAATTGTCTGACAGTTATGATTGTGTTCTAATCCTTGTCTGACATGGTGCAGAGTCTTATTGCCAGATATATAGTCTTTCAGCAGCCACACTCTTGACCCAGAATAGCATTAAATTCTCAAGGCACTTTATTTAGGACTCTGTGTTACGTCCGAGGTCATCACCAACAAATTCGTGAGATACTTACTTATCAGAAGGATCAGGGTGAATTTTTCAAGATGCGACATCTTTTAATCATCATTAAACTACCAAGCACTATGAAATATTCGTATTAGACTATGTCATTTTAGAAATTCTGGTGGAAGGAATTACGTCATCGTACTTTTTTCACATGGACGTTGGTCAAATGAAACTAGTAATACTGTACAGTCGTCAAAATCAAATACAATAACGTGCTTGTGTGAAATTAAAATGAATATGACGAAATTAAAAATATAAAATATAGATAGATAGATAGATAGATAGATAAATTTCGAGCTCTCGCGCGGTGTGACGTCATAGAACCGCATTACAAATTTACAAGCTGCGTTTGCTATTTGGTGACTGTTGTCGTTGCCTAGCAAAGTTTTATGTCAACACAAGATAAAATTGTATTTGATGGTGGGTGTTTTTATGCTAAAATATATACATTGATATAATAACGCGGTTGAAAATGGCCAAGGGTGTTCGTGGGTGAGGGACTCAGATGATTACAAGCCCATAACTGCTAAACACAGAATTAAAGATTTTAGCTAAGATCCTGAGGGTGCGCTTGCAGTCAGTTGCCGAGATTCTGTTGGGACAAGAGCAGACTTGTGCTGTGAAGGACCAAACAATTCAGTCCAACTTGCATCTGATCTGCACGGCCATAGAGGTTGTAAAAGACGAAGAACTGGCCGCGCTGATCAATTTAGATCAGTTCAAAGCACTTTATATGGTTGATCATCGGTATCTGCCTGCTTTCCTGAAGGCCGCTGGATCAGCATGCTGTATCGCTCCCCCAGTGACTTGGTACAGGTAAACGTAAAGCAGTCGGACGCTTTTGCGCTGTCTCAGTCTGTTTATAACGCTTTCCCACTCTCGCTCCTACTTTACGCTTTGGCGTTGGACGCACTCGTTTCCAGCTAAGAAAGAGGGCGTGCAGTCTGGCACTACACAGAATCTATGTCCATGGTGTGTCTCGAGCCAGAGTTTCTGCGTACACCTACGACGTATTCATATTAGTGTTGTGCCGTGGTGATATTGAGGTAGTACAGAAGGTGCTTTAGCGGTACAAAGACATGACGGGAGCCAAAATAATTCGAAACAAGTCTTCCAAGGTGCGGTTAGGCACCTGGAAGAGAATAGCGCTTCCGGAGCTCTTTATTTGAACTGACGGATCAGATTCGGGCCTGATCTCCAGCTAGAGAACAATTGGTTGGAGGTACTGGTAAAGGTCAGAGCGTTGGTTGAGACTTAGCTTGACAGTGGTTGTCTGTGAAGAGGAGGACTTTTCCCTCATCTTTTACTGGATGTCGTTATTCCCTCTCTGTGATGACTCTAGGAAGGCGATCGAGAGCTTGTTGTCTACCCTCTTGTGGAGAGGACGCAATCATCAGGTCCACAGACGTGTCTGCGTCAAACATCAGTGTCACGGTGGCGGCTAGGAATGTCACACGTGGTGAATCAACACGCCTCGAGGTTTGCTTTTCTATACCTCGAATTTACGGGGAATTCGATTTTAAAGAGGAGTGTTAGAGACGCCGTCCCTAGCCTTATTATCACCTCCTTTGGAGGCTGAGCGGCGATGTAGGCCTCGGAATCAAGATCAAAAGTACTAAGGAAAAAAAATAAAGCACTTTTTCGCTACAAAACATTTTTAAAGAAAAAACATTATAAAGTTATTTATACATCTGGAAAAAAGTAAAATAGAAGATTTTAAAAAAGAGTTTTTGGAAATTTTAAACCAAAAACAACTACAACAACGAAAACAGCAACAAGAACAAAGGCTCGAAAAATTCTAGAGATTGTTTATGAAAGAGCGAAATATTTTTTAAAGTAACATTACTATTTTTACATCATATTACCGCAAATCCGAAGACATTTCAGAGGCGAACTGGATAAATTGGTCGGATCTGGAAAAGATCAGACTGATTTTACAAACATTAGGCGATGTCGAACATACGAAGTTCATGGATTATATTCTACCAAAAAATACCAAAATTCTACAAAAAAAAAGTGTAGGAATTTCCTGAAAAATAACGAAAAAGACATCACTATGTTCTCGAGTACTATGAATAATCAGTGTGAAGAATTATAATTGCAGACCTAAGCCCTTGACAATTTCAAATGTTTAATATTTACGAAAGGTTTAGTGTCAGTTAAAAGAAGAAGGTTCTAGATCAACTCGAAAACTAACCTAACAGAACTCTACAAAACGTAGAGGAAAATTGTCAGACATAAAAAAAAACGTTCGGCAGGACGCTAAAAATATCAAAATAATCGCTGTGTGGCACATTAAATAGGTGCGCTACAAAAATAAAAACATAAACGCGAAGAAGAAAAACAAACGTTACGTCAAACCACTGCTACCCTTGTGGAGGACTACATTTATATAAGGTTTGTTCAATTAAAAAAAACTAAAAGTTTTCGTTGTGGAAATATGGACACAAAACTCTGCATGACGAAGATTAAAAAAGCGAGTTAAGTTTTCTGTTTGAATGACTAACGATAATGCATCTTCAGATCAAAATACGAGTACAGGTGAAACAGCTATCTTCCATCAAGTTACAACTAGACAGTGGTTCTGATTTAAACATAATTAATGTTTATACTCGGAGTAAATTAGCAAGACTAACATTAATGATTTAAAAAAAATAAAGTTCGTTGTCTCACAGGTGAGAAAAATAATTTCGTTGACGAATTTATTGTGACTGTAACGTTAAACAAAAACGTTAAAACTGAAAATATTCCTAATGAAAACCATGCATAATATTTTGTACAGATTGAATGGGAAAATTAAAATTATGTAACAGTCTAAACAATTTATTTTGCCAATAAGTGAGTTCATTCAACAAAACAGAAACTCTAAAAAGGTAATTAAAAATAATTTAAAAAGTTCTTTTCTGACAAACTTGGTAGGTGTAACATGTTAAAACGAAATTTGAGCTGAAAGAAGGCGTACAAACAGTTTTCTAAAAAAAAAAAGCAAATGTACCATTTTACAAATGAACGACGAGCTTGATAGACTTGAATAAATCAGTGTTTTGTCCAAAGTGAAGAATAGTGACTGAGCTTTGCTGACAATATATATTATTAAAACATATGGAAAAAGATACACGTCTGAGCATATTTTTCAACGGTCTGTAAAAATGCTCTCAAAGATTAAGATTACCCATTTACGAGTCTGGAAAAGGTTTCTGTGCAGCTTAGAGGGCATTTTTCAAAAACAGAACTTATCAACATATATCTACAAATTAAAAAATTCTTGAACGTAAATACACACAGAAGATTATATAAATTTAATCGTTTAGTCGTTTGACATTAAGTCGCTCCACTTACCTTCCATCGAGTAATGGACACGATGTTAAGTGATCTCGACTTCACAGTCGCAGTCATTTTGGTGATAATTTGCTGAGAAGTAAGAAAACAGAAGAACATAAGGAACAGGTGTTAAAAGTCTTCCAGAGAAATCAATATTGTGGATTAAAGCTAAGGGGCGAAAAGTGAGAATATTTTATATACAAGATTAAATAATTGGGATGTATTATTGACAACGATGCCAGAAGACGTGATCCAGCGCGTGCTAGTGCTATTAAGAGCATGCCTGTTATGGTGCAGTCGATAGTTGCTCGGAACGAGAAATCGGAGAACCGAGTTCGAAATCGAGTTGAATTCCTTGAACTCAATACGCGAAAATATCCTTGGAATTTGCGTTAATCCGTCTCTTCCTTCCAGTTATGTGTTAAATAATAAAACAGATTGGGTTCTATAGCCTTGGTTGGCAAGCAGTCTACCGCAGAGAGCAAACGGATACCTACTGCGGGATAATCTTCTACCCAGTCAGTCATGTCTCTTTTTGTACATGATCGCCCAAATCGTGTATGCATCGTTTTGGAACTCTACTAGATAACTTCTGAAGAAAAACTCAAAATGGATTTTGATATCGGAATGCTAGGAAGCATTTCAAACAAATTAAAATTTTCTTAACTTCAGATTGATTTTTTGCACTACAATCCTTAAAAAAGAATCGATCGAGGCAAGTGACGCCAGTGCGTATGGTATTATACCGAAATTCGATGACAGCTATTAAACCGAATACACGTGCATCCAGGACACTTCTTCCAGTGGAAAAAATACTCAGTGATTAAGAAGGAAAATTTAGAGACTATCTTTCTTCTTAAAAATTCCATAAATATATTCATGGGAGAAAATTTACATTGCAGACGAAACATAAACCGCTGTCAGTTATTTACGGGTCAAAAAATGGTTTATCAACTGATATGTCTCTTATATTGCAACGATCGAGAACCATTTTTCTTTTCAGCTATGAATTTAGAATTGAGTTTTGGCTGACAACTAAACTAAGTCATGCGGACGGATGGTCCAGACTGATTCTAAGTAATAATGAAAGTATCGAAGACACATTCATTGTGGCTCAACAATCAGAAGTAGAAAATAAAAATATTTGTGCAATACTGTGCAGAAACTACCTGTAACGTTGGAGGATAAAAAATAGCACTGAGTTACAAATTCATTATTGAAATGAAAAAAATAAATTAAAAGACAAAATAAAATAAAATGAGTGTAGTGGTACTTCTAGCACTACAAATAAGAATCCTGGAGAAATTCCACGCAAAACACTCTGTTATATCCACCATAATGAAAAACTATATTTATAGGCGTAACATGAATAGTGACATTGAAACTTTGGTAAAGTCAAGCAAAGATCGTGCTTTGGCGGCTAAGGCACCATTAATTAAGTTTAATCCATAGCCAGAAATTGACCGTTTTTGAAATCAACAGAGATTTTCAGATAAGAGTACAACCACACAAGTAGTAATACAGTTTTTACACAAAATGTTCGTGAGGATTGAAGTTCCAGATTCAAGTGTTCCTGATAATGGTACGCAGATTACCTCGAGAGAGTTCAAGGAATTTTGAAAGCTGTTTTTGTGAAATGACTTTACAATATCTCTTTACCATCCAAGAAGCAACGGCCACGCAGAGCTTTTCCTTGATACGTTCAAAAGAGCTTTAACAAAAGCCAGTGGTTGATCCACAAATACAGGAATAGAGCAATTTCTGCTGATTTATAGTGTTACACTGAAGAGAAACGGGCCTTCAGATTTGACTCTTACTGCAATTATGTTTGCGAATAATATACGATCAGTGTTTGATAAACTGATTCCTAACAGTAAAATAAGTATGAGCATATAAAAAAACTGGGGAGGACATTTACAATATTGTTCAAAAGGATTGTTACCTTATGTCAGTCAGTCAGGTAAGTGCCATATGTTATACACGCCTTGGGCGATCATGTCTCAAAAGTGACATGACTTACTGGGCAGAAGGTTATCCCGCTGTAGTTTGCCATTACTTTCTGCGGTAGACTGCTTGCCTACCGAAGGCATAGAACCTAATCTGTCCTGTTATTTAAACCATAACTGGAGAGACGGATTAATAACATTCCCAAGGATATTTGCGCGTAAGTGAATGCAAAGAATCCAACTAGAGTTCTAACTCAGCTCGACAATTTCTCGTTCCGAACCGATATCTACTGCATCAAAGCGCACATCCGCCTTATGTAGCGGGTAAATAAGAAGTATCGGGAAGTCAGTACTATTGTTCAAAGAATCGGAAAAATTATATAACTCGTTAAGGGATTAGATTTAGTGCATAAAAGACATTATAACCAAATAAAAAAGAGGCATGATAATCAAATGTGGTGGAACTTATGGATGATACAAGCGACGTACACATCACGCAAAAGGCTTTTGAAATAAAACTGTAGAAAAAGATAAAGATATTAACTTTGGAAAGTGCCAACAAAAAAGGGGTTTGTATTATAACTCCCTGTATATAGGAATGGGATTTTCCTATTTTCTTGTATACGTGGACACGATTGGAGTCGTGCAATTATACCGACGTGAAATGTTCGACTATCCTCTTGACCAAGTCAGACTTGTTTCTTGTGATTTTGCAAAGAACTTTATTTCATATTACAAAAGACTGTTTTTTGGGGTTTTTTTGTTAAACTATTGTTTGTAATAAGTTTATTTATCCTTCCAAACCTTTGTCCATTTTTGTTTTTGATTTTTCCTATCTGTTTTATTTTTAGTTTTAGTCCTTTATTACGTTTTTTTTATTGTTCGGCTTTGTCCGTCATATATTCTTTGCTTTTCTTTTTCTTACGAGACTACTATTTCGTATTTTTTAATTAATTTTTATTTAATTTTATTTCAGTTTTTCTACTTGGCTTGGTCGCTATATTCGTTTTATTTTAATTATTTAAAATGCCATCTAATTTTTTTTCTGAATCTTTGTTTTTCATACCCTGCCCTAAGTTCTTTCTTTAATCACCTTTTAATTTACGTTTCTTTGTAATTTTTTTTATAAAGTTTAGTATTTGTTTATTTTCTTTTCAACCTTTTTTCGTTGTACCTGTCAAGGTTACTTTTTAATTTAAAGTTCCCCAGAAGCAACTGTTTGAGATGAATTTTTGGTTAAATTTAAATCTTTTTTTATTTGTCGAAATTTATTTTTAGTGTATCTTTTTTTTAACCTCTATATTTATTTTCTTTTAATCATTAAATATGTGTTTGTTTTATTTTGTTTGCACCGGAAGTAACCTTTTCAGAATACTTTTTATATTTTTTCTCTTTAGTGTAACTTTAATTTTAAGTCAATTTTTTCACTTTTCCGGGTTATTTATTTTGAATTTCCTACTCTTTTTATTCTACCATTTTAGATTTTTCTGTGTTTTCATGACTGTGTAAATTTTATTTGAAATAGTTTTTGTTTGTAATTTTTCTTTTAACCTTTCGAGGTTTATTTTCTGCATTGTGAAGTTATTACTTTTGTTGTTAAGTTGTTTTTTCTCACCTCTCGCCTATATTTAATTTAAGATTTTTAAACCTGACAAAATTTAATGAGACTCAAATATGGCTGACAAAACCGGAAAATTTATTTGGCACTAACTTAAACGATACTCCAGATAAAGGTGCCACACCAAATGACACTCCCCATAAGGTTGCTGCTTGTAATGACGCTCCCATACAGAGAACGTTCCTAAGAAGCCTTCCCAAGAGAGTGTATATATCAAAGACTCTCCCCAAAACGGTAACTGGAACTTACTCATAAGGGTGCCACGTCAAAGTTCTCTTTCCATGAGGATGTTGCGCAAAAGCACTCCCCTCAGGAGTGTTTTTCTAATTCTGATGTGACTGTTACCTACAAGAATGCATTAAAAAATTGCCAAAGAAACAAGACATATCAGTTAAAATAAACAAAATGGAACAAAATGATACCAAAGTTTGGGAATAGCCCTGTTGCTGGAAGTCCCCCAAAATGCATAATCAATATCGTGGTGTTATTGTAGCTGGCTATAAGACAGGCTCATTTTATGAAAGAAGGTGGATTCTTCCCCGGAGAATTAAAAAAAATTAAAAACCGAATAGTGTGGGTTTCGTGGTAGACAAGCGTTTGCGTAAAATCCGTCGCTTCACGAAAAAAACAATGGTTAAATCACTACAGTTTGTGAGGGATGAATGACTAAAGTCAAACACAGCCAGTGCGCGAAGAGTAAGACTCCGGCCTAGAAAGCTGCTTCATTTGAGGATCTGTTACAAAGATACGACCCAGGCCATTAGAGCAGCGAGAACATCAAGCTGCTCAAAGAGCAGAAACCTATGTCAGTCTATCTCGCCTCTCGACTTTTACCCGGTTCCCCCTGGGAAAATTACATATACTAAAATCTCATTCATCTCAGCTCCCTTCTTATAAACATAATCCTCTCAGTAGAGACACTAGCCCATTTAAAAATTCTTCTAGTCCTGTTTCCATTCCATCACCTAATAAACAAATCCTACCACCAACAAAAAGACTTTCCGCTGAAGATAAATAATCCAAAAAGAGGGCTACAAAACCAATTTACAGTCTAGGAGATGAATTCGGCCACTTTTCAAGGAATGAGCCAAGAATTACGGCCATAGGTTAAAACAACCGAAATACCAGTTATCAATGGGAAAATGTGAGGAAAAGGACATAGAAGACCCTCTCAACTTCAACAAGGCCTAAAGATTACTAACAGTTATCCGCTGCGCTCGAGGCCATGGCACATATGGGGGATGGTCAAGAAGGCAATCAAATCATTCAAAACCACTACACTAATTGCCATTTTACACAAGGAAGAAATCAACAAGATGGGTCCCAATTTGTTTCACTCCTCTATCTATAGGGCGCTAAAATTTCACTGGTTAGCAAGTCTAAATGCCTGGGGCGGGGAGTAATATCAAAGTCTCAAAGTGTGAGAGATCTTCAGCGCCTCCGACTGATTGTTGTTTGCAAGAAACCCGGTTTTAACTGAATTTGAAGCCATGCTGTCTAGGGGGTTTGATGTCTATTCAGTTTGTTTTGTTGGAGGCTCTAGAGATGTTTCCTGGCTAGTGAGTGAGTCTCGAAAGCCAACGTGTGCGCTTTTCTCGGAGGATACGTCGAGTAGGCTTTGAGTGTTGGATATTACCAAAAAGGATAAGGCTTTTTGTTTCGTTGGAGATTCTGCGCCCAGTGTCTGTGCGGAGCGTCACGCTTTGTTCTGGAGAATCGAGTCGTTCTTGGGGACATCTCGTCCAGAAGTCTTAGCGGACGATTGGAATGCCGTACTTAACCCTAAGAAAGATCGCATAGGGGAAAGATCTGGTAATAAAAACCAGTATGTGAAACCATTTCGGTCCTTTATCGATAAGAATGTTTTTGTCGATAAGTATTAGAATGAACAACCTCAGAAGGAAGTGTGGACTTGGACTAATAGTATCAGCTCGAACAACGACCGAATTCTGGTTAATTAGATAATTTTCGGACTTTGACTATGTTGAATATTGACTTGAATATTGTAGCCAAGATATTGCCCGACTGTTTGCAGGCTGTCATCGATAGTCTGATTAGCTCTGAGCAAACTTGTGCTGTAAAAGGACGGACTATTCAGGTAACCTTCATTTGGAACGCCTGATTTTTGGGAAGGTCGACAGTCAAGCTGCGCTAATCAATTTACATCAAAACAAAGCTTTTGATTAAGTTGGTTTATTGATTCTGTCCTTTCCACCGCTGGTTTCAGACCGTACTTTTGCTACGGGACACGACTGCTATATGTGTCACGCGATGCGCTGGTTGAAGTGAATTGGGTAATATCAAAGACTTTCATATTGTCTCGCTACATTGGTCATGGTTGCCCGCTTTCGTGTTTGTTTTACTTTCTTGCTTCGGATCCCTCCCTTCGCAAATTAAGGGCGAATTCGGTCCTGCTCGAAATTTCTCTACCTGCTGCTACACCCACGGCCAGGTACTCTGTCTATGCTGACGACTTTTCGGTTCTTCTGTAGAGCAGAGTCAAGATTGAGGAAGTTGACAAAGACATCAGACGGTATGAGACGGTGACAGGGGCCAAAATCAACCGAGATAAGTCGGTTAACTTGCAGGTGGGCGCGTGGAAAAGAAAGTTCTCTTCCTGGACCCTTCCTCTGAACAGAAAAGTCGCTCAAGATTCTCGGCATCTGGTTTGGTCCCGATCTCTTGTTGGAAATAAATTGATCTGAAGTTTAGTGAAGGCCGAGGTCACAGTCTCTTTGTGGCCTCGGAGGAGCCTTTTCTTGAATCGGGGAGCGGAAGTATGTGCTTTACTGACACCACTCCCATGTGCCATTCAATTAGAGTTTATACAGCTCTTATTCTCCTTCTTGTAGGCAAGGATTCCAACGTACGTCGGGAGATCTGTTACTCCACCCTTCTGAAGGGCTGTCTAGGCATGCCAAGCGTTGAGATTCGTCAACACACGTTTCGTATAAAGTTCCTAAACCGGATTCGTATGCAACTGGATGATGAAGGCGACTTTAGAAAGGAAGACATCCATAAAAAATTTCATTCTTCAGAAATGTGTACTTGTCCCTGGAGAAGAGTGCTCTTTCTATCCCGAATGTCTTTTGGTTCTCAAGTTCATTTGCGGGCGACGGCAGGCCTCTCCAATGCCCAGCAGATATCTAGTAAGGCGTTATATTGTGTATTTGTCGGTGGAGGGGACGTAAAGAATAACCTGGTAGGCGAGCTATTTCTGACAAAGCAGAAGGTTCGCTCGATATGGTCTTGGACACACGATTTGAAATGTCTAACTAATGATTACGCATCAGACACCTCTGGGTAGGTAAGAAACATTGTACGGGGGGCCTGCATAGTTTCAACCTGAGTGTGTTGTGGGTTTTAGACGGAACATGCCTTCTTGTACTGCAGCGTTGTTCTGTCGTTGTGTAATTTTGTTGAAGACATCATCATTTGTAGGTTTCGTGGAAAGTTCTTAGTTCTCGAGGACAGTTCTGTTTGTAGCAATGTCTACCTCCGTTAACTTTTTAGGTGTTTTTTTTTTTTTAATCATCTCACCCCAAGAAAGGCATTCCACTGCCACTAGTGCGCATGGGGCTACATAGGGGAAGGTAAAGAGAAGGAGTGGTTAGACATAGGGAATGTCAGGAGGAAGGTGACAGATGAGTAAGGATACCGAGGATGAGGGTTGGGCAGATGGGAAGAGGGTTTGATAGAATGGGAGCAGGTTAGTGTGTTAGGAGGTGTCTATTGACCTTACATTTAAACTCCTGGAGATTGCAGCCGTCGGGGAAGCAATCGTTTGGAAGAGAATTCCACAGTCGGGAAGTGCGAGGAAAGAAACTGTTGGAGTAGAAGTCACGGCTGCATTTTATCGGTTTCACTGTAAAAGGGTGGGATCTAGTTGCTAATCTAGTATCTCGTTCAAATACGTATTTAGGGGGCACTAGTGATCTAAGTTCATCGGAGCAGAAGCCGTGAAAGTATTTATAGAAGAGACACAGGGAAGCCACGTCGCGCCGGTGGGAGAGAGACAGCAGGCGGTCTGCCAAGTCAGTATCTATCACATTACAGACCCTCCTCTGAACCTTATCGAGAATCCCAAGGAGAACAGCAGGGGCACCCGACCAGATATGGCAGCAGTATTCAATGCACGGGCGGATGGTAGATTTATAAATGTGCAGGATAGATTCAGACGGAAAAAACTTCCGGGCCCTACACAGAGAACCGACTTTCATAGCAGCGGATTTAGCAATGGATTCGATATAGTCATTCCATTTGAGGTCCGCTGAAAGTGTGAGACCAAGGAGGCGCAGTGTTTTACTCTCTGAGAGGCAAGCCTGGTCCATGCTAATGGGAGGTAGGTGAGATTGTCGATGATGGTTAATTGAGAGTAGCTTCGTTTTAGAAGCATTAAAATTTACTAACCATTTCTTACCCCAGTCCAATATGGATTGGAGGTCTTTTCAATCTCGGCTGCGAGGTTAGCTTTGACGCCTACACCAGATTTTTGTAGGAGGCGAGAATAAACTGTGGTGTCATCGGCGTACAAACCTATTTGGGCTCTTATGGAATCAGGGAGATCATTACTGTATATCAGGAAGAGTGTAGGACCTAAGATGGAGCCTTGGGGGACACCTGCGTTTGTATGGTAGTTCTGAGAGGCATGTCCGTTTAATACCACCTTCATTGTGCGGTTAGAGAGGAATGACTGGATTAGTTGAAACAAATGTCCAGTTATACCATAGCTCCGCAGTTTACATAGAAGGCCAGCATGCCAAACTCCGTCGAACGCCTTAGATATATCTAATGCAACTGTTCGGGCTTCGCCATTCCTGTCGAGTGCCTGGTATATGTACTCGGTGATGGTCGTTAGCATATCAGCAGTAGACCTGGTGAAGCGGAAACCATATTGCTTGTCCGAGAGGAGCCTGTGTGCTGTGAGATGCTGAACCACCTCGGCGTTGATAATGGCTTCGAACACTTTGCCAAAGATCGGAAGAAGGCTGATAGGGCGGTAATTTGCAGGGTCAAAGGGTTCTCCAGTGTTTTTAAATATAGGAACTACAGAGGAAGATTTCCAACAGGCAGGAAAGCAGGAAGCAGATAGGCAGAGGTTGTAGAGCTTAGAAAGGACAGAGGAGAGTTCAGGGGCACATTTCTTTAAGACTATGGTTGGGATTCCGTCACCACCGCTCGCTTTGTGAGGGTCAAGTTTTAAGATTATCTTAGAGACAAGCGAAGGTGTAATGTGGACATCATTCAGTTGTGCCTCGGTTCTAGGTGAGAAGTCGGGTGTCAAAACTCCAGACGAGTCCAGACTCGAATTGTTCGAGAATCTGCGGGCAAAGCATTCGGCCTTATCTGCTTGGGAGGTGTGGACCTCAAATTTGTTGATTAGCGGGGGTATTGTGGACTTGCTCTTGTTAAGTACTCTTTTACAGAGTCGCCAGTAGTTTTTAGAGCCGAATTTAGAGCATGCTATGCGTTGCTTCATTCTGGCAGCAAACAACATCTTAGCTTCGTTAAGTATCCTTTTACACTTATTACGAGCTGAAGTGAAAAGGCGCCTGTTTTGGTCCGACGCGTAGTTACGATAGAGTCGGAAGAAATGATTCCGGTGGGCAATGGCAGCCGAGCAAGCGGGTGAGAACCATGGAGACGAATGAGATTTAAGCTGGAATTTCCTAGCAGGGATGAAGGCATCGATGCCAGCCTTAACCCAGGAGGAGACCTCGGATGCACATTCTTCGATGGGAAGACTAAAGACGTTGTTCCAAGGGATGTCACAGAGGAAGTCTCGGAACGAATCCCAGTCTGCTCTTTGATAGCAGTAGGATATTCTACTTGTCTGGGTTTCATGGGTCGGGCGGGAGTGGAGTGAAATATTGACGGACACTACAGTGTGGTCAGAGTTTCCGAGTGGGCAGAGTTGTCTGGTAGTGCAAGAGTCTGGGATGGAAGAGAAGCAGAGGTCTAGAAGTGAGTCCCTTCCGTTAGGGTTGTCGGAGAAACGCGTGGGGAAGTCCACTACTTGCGTAAGGGATTGGGTGATTGAAAAGTTCATGGTGTGGACACCAGCAGCGTCAGTGACAGCGTTCTTCAGCCACTTGGTGTGGTGGGCGTTAAAGTCACCAAACACGAATACATGGGCAGAGGGATGGGAAGAAATGGCTTTGTCAATATTGTCAGAAATGATGTCAAGTAACGAACAGTCAGGGGAGGAAGGAGAGCGGTAGAGAAAGAAGAGATAGATAATCGAGCTGAGAAGTGAGAGGCGGAAGCACATGAAAGAATGATCTGGGGATTCAAAAGATGACACCCTAGCTAAGGGAACGTGTTCGCTGACATAGACACCTAGCCCATGCATATGAACATTGGAGTCCTTCCTGAAGAAGGGAAGGTAGCCAGGAACGTAGAACTCAGATGAGCGGATAGAAGGGTTAAGATTAGTTTCACATAGGGCTAATATATCAGGTGAGTTATTATGGAGGAAAAAATCTACGCTGGGGAAGTTGGTGCGGATGCCGCGTATGTTAGTGAAAGAGATGCAGATAGGTTTGGGCGTTTTCAAATGAGCTGGTTTAGTTTTGCTATTATGTTTGCTTTTTTACATAGTGATTCAGTTAAGGAGAGGTCTTAGAATAGAATCAGTCGGTCAATCATTTGCAACTTGTGAAGGATGGAGACTGGCGCGGCCTACAACATAATGTGGCCTCGGGGTTGCCCACCGAACGTTCATGCAGGGACGCCCGTCCATGCGCGATATGGCACTACAAGAACCCCGGTATTATTCAACTGTTGATCAGAGCAGCCTCTCAAGACGCTACGCAAGAGTTCGGGCTCCTAACTACCATTCGGAAGCAGCAACCAGGAAACTGCCAACCCGGTACCCTCAGAATATAAAGACGTTGCCACCATACTCCGTAACTGCAAAGAGCTTCCAGCTGAACTAACACTAAGACCGGAGAAAGGGGATGAACCGGGAACCCCTTCTTAAACAAGAAACAAGGCGATCACCTCTAAACTCATTCAAAAGAAGGGGCTGGAGTGTGAGACCGATCGATAGTAGGAACTATCTACTCCAATTAAAAAAAAAAAAGAAAGAAAAAAAGTGACTGAGGTTTACAAAGTTTTAACTTAGTAAAAGTCAAAAATACCCTTGAATTGCAAAATAATTTACACAAATTAAGTGACGAAAATAAATAAATAAATAAATAAATAAAATAATTTCCAAAAAATTACACAAAAAACAGACTGAAAAATAGACTGAATTCCGGTTGACTTACCACAAGCAGCTAACACTGTAAAGTTGATTTAATTCAATTTCTGAAGACAAAAATAGAAATTAAACCGTTTTTTACAGAATATAATCGAGTTATTCTATGGGGACGAAAAGAAGAATTCTTCCCAACTGATCTTGGACCTTTGGCATCAGCTTGAAGTCAAGATTAGGACGAAAATGAAACGATTCCCTCCATTAGAATTTAGCAAAAGGTGAATGAGTTTTACTCGAAACTGTCGACTAAAAGGTGCTTACTTGGAGCGGCTGCCTGACGCTCTATAGGCATTAGAATATTGGTTTTTTTCTGAAAGGAACACGGGCAGACACGCCCAAGTTATGTTAGTTTAGGCTACATTTGTTTTTTTTATTATTTTTCCAACCAGTAGACTTAGGTAGGCGATGTATGCTCATTGGCTCTTGTTTGTGGGGGGGGGGGGGTCCTAGTTTTCCCCATTACTAGCCAATTAGGTGACCAGAAATGTGAGTTCTGTGGTGGATGTGTGACTTTTCGTTTTTATTGTTGTGTTCACATGTGTGAGTGACTGAGTGAGTACTTTAGATAGAATGAGTGCTGTTATACTTTAAAGTTACGCATTAACTGATGTTTCTGCCACAATCTAAGCGTTTTAGGGGGTTATTACTAACATAATTTTGTACATTGGGAAAAATTTTAAACGTTATTATTTTTGCCCCTGCTCTCCACAAAATAATGTAAAAATGGGGAAAATTTTAGAATTCATAGAGTCACTGAGATATTATGGTAAATGTAATAAGAAGTCAGATAGCATTTTGGTGCAACGATTATTGCGCCGTTCTAGGGTCAACGATGGTGCCTAGCTAAGTTAAAGTTTATGACAGATGATAATCAGCCTTCTCATCCCCATTTTAGACCTTCTGCAGAATTGTTCTTTTATATAATGAATACTGAGTGATTATAGTGACAAGGGAATGATTAATGCGAGTGTATTTTTTGCCTTGATAAAGTTCAATGGATTAAGACCTCACCGACATTTTCAGTTATACGTTTTCATTGTAAATTTAATTTCTTTTCAGTTGAAGACGAAACTTAAAGTTAAGTTCTTTTTATTTTATTTTCTCTGTATTTTTTTTTTGTTAATTTTGTTTTTGTTTATTTCTATTCATTTCATTTTTTAACCCTCCTTTGGATTTTTTGTTCATTTTTTTTCATGTACTAAGTTTGTATATTTTCCCTTTTTTATATTGTCTCAATATTTCGTTTATTATATAATTCTCTATATATATTTAAACCCATATTTAATGCGTTTTTTGGTAACAATATATTTTAATAGCAAAATTGTTTTATTTCTGTTTCTTTTTCATTCAGCCATCTTGTTTTAGGCAAAACTTTAATTTTTTTAAATGTGCATTTTTTATTGTAGTAATTTTCAGTCTTCACTGTTTATATTTCTGTTATTCTAATTGTGCAAACTTTTCAGAAAAGTATAGTTTAATTACCTGTCTTTTATATCTTATTCATTCATTTTTCGTTACATTGTTTTAGGTAAACCTTTTTCTTCAAAAGTGCCTCTTTAATTGCATTAGTCTTTACCGCTTCTATTTCTTTTTGATCTGTGTAACTTGTATTTAAAAAATTCAATTCAATTGCGTCTGTTTCATTTTATTAAAACCTTTTTCTCTACAGGTTTTTATTGTTGAATACTTTACTTTAATAAATTTAATTGGTCCCTTCTTCACGGTAATAAGTTCTTATATTTTCTGTCATTTTTTTATTTTTCGTGTCGTTAAATTACTGTTTATCATTTATTTATACCTTTACGTTTAAACAAATAATATTATTATATGTTCTCCCCCGTTACTCTGGTTTGCCAAAAAAATAAATATATTTCTAAAAAGGAGGCTGAACAAACAAATGTGATGAGAAAAGTCGGCCCGTTACCAAAAAGGAAAAGACCAACCGAATAATGAAACAGAAGACAAAGAAATGGAAAGAAATGGAAGCTGATAATGGCTCAAACACTGATATTGAAAAAAAAGAGAAAAAGAATGAAAAGATCAGTGGAAGAAGAAACGTCAATTGAGCGACTCTGGAATCGCCCTCTTGCTGGAACTCTCTTTCAAAGTGCATAATCAACATGTCGGGTTTCTTGGAGACAGCCAAATGTTCCGCACATCTTACCAACGAAGATGGATTTTTGGTAGACCAGACCCAAGAATTACAGAAGGTTGAGGAAAGAATTGTGTCCATCTTTATAGTTGACAAGTGAACTCGCAACATTTGTCGTACCACAAAAGAAACAATGATCAACTCGTTGACATCTCTGGGGGTTAAACCCTGAAGATTGACTAAACGGAGAGGCTCTTTGACATGGAATGTTCTGTCCCTAACAACGCCGGCTGATTGCGAAGATTCTTGTAGCCGTAACCTAATAACTAAAGATATTACAATATGGACCAAATAAAAAGGAAGACGACGGAACTCGCTCTATATGACTTTCCTCCTCATGACTTAGGAGAAAACTTAGCTGCGTATTTGATCATATTTTGATCATATTCTCAGTGCTTCTTTTGATGATCTGATCAGGGGGTGGAGTTTCGAATTATTAATAGACCAACAACCATTCACTTGGTCATTGTGTCCGAACATAAACCAACTTACTAGAAGTATTTGGTCTTCTGTTCTCTTTCTGCCCAGGGAAGAAAACATCTGGGGTTCTGGTATTCCTTTCTGAAAGTCATCCATGGTTTGCTGCTTTGATTCTGTGATAAGTTTCACTTTTTAACTATTGCTTTCAGGCAATTAATCTCTTAAAATTTTTTCCTGTTGAAGGGGGAAAATATTGACCTTCAATTTCCTTTTTACAGTTTTTTCATGCTATCTCTTTACTTTCCAAAGTTGCAGTACCAGCAGATTATCTGCGATAGTGTTGCCAAATTGTTTGTGGTCGACCTGCGTGGCACTATGGTTTTTACGTTGTTCTGTATGAGTTCTGTTGTTGTGTTATATACGTAAGTTTGAATCTTCCGTCAAGTTATTGTAGCGACTTGTGTTCGAAATCTTCATCGCAAACTTGTTGCGATGTACATATACGCGAGTTCGAGTCTTCGTCGCCAATTTGTTGTGAGGACTTATGTACGAAGCTTCGCAGCCAATTTGTTATGGCGACTCCGTGTATGTGAGTTCGAGTCATCGTCGCCAACTTGTTGCAAATTCGGGGTGAGGAACCGCACAAAATAAGGAACAACAAAAACAGATATGGAGATAGAAGTGTACGATTACTCTCTACTGCCAACTGCAATGGTATATACCCACCTTCCCATGTAAGGCGAGATGTGACACAAGATCATTTTAATGTATGTCTTCCCGGCCATATAACCAGGCCAAAAATATCTTTCTATTTTTCCCCAGTCGTGAACCTACCCTTCGGCGGAACCACGACTGGGTTAGAGCATTCTCCCCGAAAGTAGAGAGCGCTCTCCACCCGAAGGCAGAGAGCTGACAGTGTCATAGTAGCAGAGGCAAATGCCAGCTGCGACTACTTTCCTCTCTATGGCAGGAGTATATGCACACTTAGTCGAGTCCATTATCATATACAAAAAGGGGATATCCCACAACAGCTGGTTACTGTAAATTCAAGCGGAAAGAAATGTCGAATTCTGAAAAGAAGACGCCAACAACAACTTTCCGTCCCAAAAATGGAGCACTCGTGCGAGGAAGAAGCCCACCTTTTACCACGGGGTTAGTGCTCCTTCTATCACTCAAGTAGTTAATACGGGAGACAGATATCATTTTCAACTTCCTGATATTGTCACTTCAGGCATTATATTGCGTACTAATATGGGGGTCGGTTCAAGATGATATGATTGACGAGGTCGCTCTGTTAAAGTAAGAGGCTGACACTATATGTTCTTGGGCGCCCGGGATAATATGACCCACTAATAACAAGACATCATTGATCTGGCTGGTGATGCGAAAGGCTCTCTTTGTCGTGCAAGAAGCTTTCTTCAACAGATTTGGGCAGTTTGCCTAACTGCGTCTGCTGCTGTGAGTTGGTGGCCGAGAATCTGTCTCAGGCTTTTTTCTACTGCATGTTCGTAATCCCTTTGTGCAAGTGGCTTCGTTGTTCGCATGCTGCGCAGGAAGTTCTTTGTCTTCTGTTTGTATCAATATGGTTCCGTCGTTGGTTAAAGCTGAGCTTCATGTGTTCGTGTGCTTACTAGGTGTTATGAGAATCTTTATATCGACGACACGACAGAAGGAATTCTAGGGGTACGAGAAGGTTTGTTTTTCTCTTCTCAACTGATCTTGTTCTTTAATCATCGGATTAAAATCAAGATCAGGACGTGAAGGCGACTACTCCCACCATTAGAATTTAGCAAAAGGTGAGTGAGTCTTGCGCACATCTGTCGAGTAAAAGAAGTTGCCTTGGCGTGGCATTCTGATACCGGTTAGACATTATTGAGGATAATGTATTAAACATCGTCAGCCACATCTGAAAGTATGTTAGTTGAGGTTTGTTTTCCTTTTTGTTTGGCCATGTTTAAACTTAGCTAGCTATTTACGGTTAATGGATCCACGTTTTATTTTTTGTCCCCACTTTCTTTAGTTTTATACCCGACCCGTTACCCTGTAGGCGACCAGAAATGATAGTTCCCTTGTAGATGCAGGGTACTTTTCTTTTTCGAGTTTGTTTATTTCTTGTTTATTTCTTATTTGTTGTTGTGTCTGGATGAGTGTGTATGCTTGAGCGAATGAGTGTTTGATTTATACATGTCCCGATAAATTTTTTAACTAATATTTTTGTTTAGATGTTGTAAATAGTAGTATCGTTTGTACAAATATTTATCGGGGTTTTCAATTTTAAATTGTTATTCTCCACTCCCCACAAACAAAATATAAATATGGGAGTAGTTAAATTTTAACGGAGGCTTTGAGTCCTTAGGCTGTTTGTAGTAGGAATGGTAAGTAAGAATGTGCTGTTTTGGATTAATTGATATTGTAAAATCTGCTTGGGTTAGGAAATGAGGCTAGCTAAGTTAATTTAAGGCAGAGGAATTCTAGCCTTCCCCAATCTCTAATTATTGCCTTGTGCCACATTCTTAAAATTTGATACAAAAATGAATATAGAATGATTATATTGATTAGCAGTGTATCTTCCCCACGCAGAGTGCGAGTCTTGTATTTGTGATAGACTATTTTCCCCTACTTCCATTTGGTGATTATGCCCGCAATAAGCTTTTAGGGCTACAACATATATATATATATACCTACGGAAATTTTCGCACGTGGATGTGACACTTGTAGCTTGTTAACATGCATATAGTTAAACCTCAGTCTCCCACCCCACTTAAAAGTTTTGACCTAAAGAAAATTCAAATTATCTTAAAGCAAATACTCTCTTCCTCACTGGGTGCACCGTACTTTCGGCCTTGTATCACATTTGAACTGCGCGTAGAAGATCACCATACTTTTTTCTTCAAACGTGAAGAAAGGGAATATATACACTCTCTGAAGACTGCTTACAACAGCCATGTCGCCGTTACTGTTCATTCTTCTTTCATTGATATAGAAAGATTTCATCAATATATTTATATATCAAATATATGTGTGTGTGTGTGTGTGTTTTTGTGTGTGTGTGTGTGTGTGTGTGTGTGTGTGTGTGTGTGTCTGCTGCTCGATTTTAGGCTTCTCTTTCTTTTCCTCCTCTTATCACTATGTGGTCATCTCATCTTGCTACGGACACCGTCTCACCTCGCTGAGTTTTCTGTTGTAGTTACTACATAAAAATCATTTTTTCGCTAAACTAGTTTAGAAATCGGAATTTATTTCGCCTGGATTGCTTGCCAAACTAAGTTACAAACCAGTTATTTATTTCTTGCTATTTAACCAATACCTGACCGAAGAAAAGAGATATTCTTAAATTGCCCAACAATATGAGGAACCGCACATTACGAATTCAGCAGGTTTTCTAATGTCCGATAACCTCTGCACTACAAACAATTTCTCTTTTTTTTTTGCCGTTGTTTTTTTCTATTTATTTGTATTTGTTGTTTATTTTATCTTTTTATTTACGCACAAAGATAGTTAGGAATTCTAATTTCCGGTTTTTGATTTTCTGAAAATCATTCAGAAGCTTTCTTTTATTGCAAGTTGAAAGAAGACAGATGTCTCACAATCTTTATTTTCACACAGCGAGTAAAATCTATTGTAAATTTCACTTTTTGTTTTTAAGGTAGATATTTATAACCTTATTTTTGTTTATCTTTCAGTTCGTCTATATAAGTGCATATGCATTCACCCTTGTATACACACACACACACACACACACACACACACACACACACACACACATATATATATATATATATATATATATATATATAGTTTCAAGAATCCATTTTCTTATGTGTGCGTACCGTGTGCATAATGTATATTAATGCTTCTGTTTCAGGCCGTATAAGTTCATTTGCTTGTTTGTTTTTTCAATATTTATTTTCTTTCAAAGAGGAGTGAGTCCGATTGCTACAACATGTAGTGGTGTGCTCTCTCCAATATTTAAGAAATATGCATGTTTGCTGTTCATTTCATTTAGCATATTTTCCTTCGTTTCAATTTTTAAAACAGATCCAGACAAAAAAATGTAAGTAGGGATGATTGCCTTCAGATAAAAGAAAACATTTGAATTTACATAAAAATGTTTCCTAATGGAATTGAATTCTAAGTCAAGGCAAAAAAAATGAAAAGAGATACTTAGATCTTTTGGTCTGCTTTCTTGTCGACGAAATTTCTTTTAGTTGGTCTCATAAAAGATGTACATAGATATGATCAAATTAGTGGACTGAATAGGAATGATTGGGTGAATCTGCATCACATTGACTTGGAGTGAATAAAAATCAATAGAAAACAGATTAAAAGCCTTTTTGGCTTTTGCATCGTTTATTGGTTTGCTTCTTTGAATTCGGCCATTCGTTCTCTATATTTCTTTCTTTTGAGCATTCAATTCTGCTACTTCTACCGCTTACCCTCATACACACACACATACACAGACACACACACACACACACACACATATATATATATATATATGTATGTATATAAATCATACAGTGTAGATATAAATATTGATATGTATATTTGTTTTGAAATTAATATACAAATATATGCCTATTTGCCTCTGTATATTTAAATAAACTTATGTGCGTGTCATGACCATTTATTAACAACAGACGAAATGCGTATAGACTTTGAAAAACAGTAGCTACTCTACCAAATACGCATCGTTCATTCAGCAATGGAGTAGAACACTCAGCTATTAGGCGTGTATAATGATAATATACGCGCTAAAAAGTCAACCTTCTTCTACAGAGCCCCCATAACTCAGAGGTAGAATCGCCTACTGACGCCAATTTTCAATTTTAAAAGCAATCGGAGTCTAACCGTACTGATGTGCTGTGATACAGCGAAACAGATCTGTCTGCGAATGACTATATATATTTTTTCCATTTTTAAACGAGTTATTTCGCTATTCAAACATTCGAAAGTACTACAATATTATTTATATATATCATACAATATAATAGATAGATAGATGAATATGTTTATTTTTAAACGAGTTATTTTGCTATTTAAATATTCAAAATTTCTACAATATAATTGTATAGAACACATTTTGAAAAGATGTGTACTGGTCTAACCCTATTAGGACCAAAAACTAAGTATTAAACAATATAGAGATATATATATAGTCATCTGCAGAGAGATCTGTTTCCCTGTATCACAGTTAATCAGTACGGTTAGACACCGATTGCTTTTAACGCAGGATTGAAACCCGACCGATCTGGCGTCAGTCGGCGATTCTACCTCTGATATATATACATATATATATATATATATATATATATATATATATACATACTAGCAGTATAGCCCGGCGTTGCTTGGGTGTAATGAAAACTTATATATATATTATCGATTTTCTGCACTATTGTAAGAGCTGCAACGTTGAAACTTCTGAATATCGTTTCTTATGTCTTTGTCTATGAGTGTATCAAATTTGCTTAAAATCGGACCACTCCTCCGATTTTTCGATTATCGATTTTCGATATTTATCGGGGGTACCTCGACACAATCCTAGTTAAGATCACTCGCAGACGCTTATAGTACAACTGTGTAAATTTTCAAGAAAATTGGTTCAGCCGTTTCAGAGTCTATAGGTAATGGATACGCATACACACAGACAGACACAGAGAGAGAGAGAGAGACAAAGTTCCATTTATAAATAAGTTTATATATATATATATATATTTGAATGGCGAAATAACTCGTTTAAAAATGGAATATATATATATATATATATATGTCATATCACGTTGAATACACCGGTTTCTGCTCGATCATCGAAGTTAAGCAACGTTGAGCCTGGTCAGTACTTAGATGGGTGACCGCTTGGGAATACGAGGTACTGTCAGCGTTAATGGACGGATGTGCGTTGTGGTGCAGTGGATGTCGTCTTGGAAGGGGAAATGGGTGAGCCGAGTTCCAATTCCAGTCGAACACTCTGCATTCACTTACGCACTGGTACCCTTGGGAAAGGTATTAATCCGTCTCTTCTCTCCAGTTATGGTTTAAATACATGAGGTCTGCTGTTCATGCTATCTGTGGCGAACCTCTGCACCGATTGTTTCTTATCAGAGGTTAAAAAAAAGAGAGAGGAAAGCAGCAGGTAACATATTTGAAGGGTCTGAGCAGGTAAATGACTGAACGGGTGTTGTGTGGTGCTACAACAGAAAGCGTCTTAAGAGCCATCAGGGATATGGAGACGTGAAATGCCATGATAGCCTACGTCCTGAATGGACAAGTCACATAAAAGAAGAAGAAGAAGAAGAAGAGATAGATAGATTACTAATGCAATTAGAATGTCACGTACTGGTTTTTGTTATATTCAGCACCTCTACCCCGGAGTTTTATAGACAGACCCATTTTTGAATTGTTCAGTCAGAAGTATTCACCAATTATCCCTTCACCGTTTCTTTCATTTTTCGTTACCTTTTCGAGGTTCGGCTGAGAGGTTTATTGACTGACGAAGCTATTCTCTATGACCAAATCAAGATAGTTCGTATTAGATTCCATACACTTATAACATCTGCGTTGCAGTGCTTGTATCCAGTAGTGAAACAGATACGTCCTTATCAAACTGCGATACTAGTTTCAAGCCAAGATTTGTTAATGTATTAATGATCAAATTATAGTCAGATTCGCTTACATTAGAAGAATAGGGAGGATGATTAACCAGCTCAAACCGGTCAAGCACAGTCGCCATTGAAACCAAGAATTTGTGTCCTGGAGCATTGTCCTGGTGAAACAAAATCACTTTCATCAGTTTTTCTGGGTGTTTGTTCTTGATAGCCTATTATTACCGTTTCGGTAATTTGGCATAGTACTCTTCATTGTTAATGAGGCCTTTTTGAACACAGTCATTAAGCACAATGCCTTCTTTATCGAAATATAAAACTGAGGCCATTACCTCCCTTGCAGATTAAATGCCCTTAACCTCCTTTGGAGCTGGTGATTAGCTGTTTCCATTTCAAAGATTGTCTCTGTCTCTGGATTAAAGTGACGAACACAACACTCATGATGAAATCAACCTTCATCAAGTTTACTGTGCAAAATATCTTTAACTCTCTAACCGGATTGGCTGTTTGATTTATCTGTCTTCTGTCATGCATCACTATATTCTGATTATAATCAGTGTTCTCACTCTTGGCAGTTTACGGATATCAAGACATTAAAAACTCTCCCTTCATTCTCGCAGGCAGTTGTCTACTTTTGCACTTTTAATAAAGCTGGAACATCATCCCCTAATGTAGCAACCATGTCCTCATGAATGTCTTTAGTGCCGAAACCCTTTCATAGCGTATATGATATCGCTCCGATAGCAAATTTTATCCACTTTCAAGTGAAGTCAATATTAGTTACATTTGTACATTTGAAGACATGTGCCTGTCTGTCTGTGTGTTTGTGGGTGTACAACTAGATTTAGTAGAACATATGACAGGAATGGGCTGTAGTACTCTAGTACCAACCCGTTTAATGTGAACTGGCTTAGAAAATCAGCATGTGTATTTTATGTGTGTTTGATTTAAAATTGAAAACAAATTGCGAAATCTGCTCTTATGTAAGATACATTGACAATCTCATATATACATCGATCAAAGAGTATATTCCCGCACACAGAACAATCTGTATCTCGCAATATGTGTACCTCTTTCTCTCTCTTTCTCTCTCTCTCTCTCTCTCTCTCTATATATATATATATATATATATATATATAGTGTATCGAGGTAGCACATAATCTGGAGATGGCTCATGTGAGCCGAAAGCTTAGATCTAACTAAATAAAAAATTATCCAAATGTTGGAGAATTTTTGTCTTTATTTTCACTTGAAATTAAAACGAAAATGTGATGCTTAGAACGGCTCATGATTAAACATAATAAACATTCATTGTCTCTTATATTTAACAATATATATATATATATATATATATATATATATTACCAACTTCATGGATAGTTTCTAATCCAAACATAATTATGTCTGCATATTGAAGAGAAGTAGAAAATAATCCAATTCGCAAAGTTCCATTATTATTTTTTCTTTTGATGGGTATGGGTAGGCGCCATATTGTTTCTGCCGAATTCTTTCGCCTCTTACCAAATTTATTCATGTTTTCATTTCACTTTTTAAAAATACATCCTCTTTCTAATTTTTTTTCCGTTTGTTATTCAGTTTCGTTTTTTAAGTATAAATTTAAAATTCTAAATAAAATGTCTTGAATAAACTTAGAAATATTTTGCATTACCGCAACAACAAAAAAAGGAAAGAAATGAAACATGTGCTTTTTTTCCTCAACAGAAAACTAAATGTGTATTGATTAAATTGTGTTATCCACCATGCCAATAAAATTCGTTTAAACATATAACGGTAAACAGACAATCCCCAAATATTAGAAAAAATAGTAAATATCAAGCAAGAAATAACTTTATTTTGCAACTATGAAAATATATATTATTCTTATTTTGATATGTTAATATGTAAGACTAGAATGAGAATATAAAGTTTTACAATAAAAAGCAACTGAAATTCAGATGAAAGAAATACTCATGAAAATAAAAATATTAGTTTATATTTCATATCATAATAAAGATAACGAAATAGGCTGCTTATTTTTAGCGATGTAAATTTATTTATTTTTCTTGCGGTTTAAGTTTCTTATGCTGATTATTCCCATACCTCGGATCAATGATGGTACACTTACGAAGATTCTTCGCCACTATTTTTGTTGAAATGTAATTAGCAATAATCAAAAACACCTGAAAATTTCTCATATTATGGCGAGTTCATCTGTTCTCAAATATCACGGCGAAGAAATAAGGCGAATTCTACTTCAGTCTATCTTCTTTATTCTTTTTCTCCTTTTGATATTGCCATGTTTTTTAGGCCGAGTGATGGCGAATTACTGATAAACCTTCAACTGATAAGCGTTCGTTCTAAAGGCAAACTCATAATGTAACAGAGATCATATTTCAAATTTCTTTACTCCAGAAGGACTTTTTTGTTTCAGTTTTGTTTTGCGAGACTTCGCTGCTGTAGTATGCTACAGAAATTCAAAGACAAAAAGAGATTAAGAGCATTATTAATTTGGAGCGAACAATTATTTTTATTCAAACTGACAAACAACTTTATTTGTTTGTTAATGTCAATTGATGCATAATTTATGAGAATCTCGGATTCGCTCCTCTTTCACCGTTAACAAGGATTTACGAAATGTTTTATGCATTTCCATCTAGACTTTTGCTTCTGATTTATACCCAGAGATTATAGATAAAATTCAGGGAAGAATCTGTGATGTTATCAGTCCTCATCTGGCATCTGCATTGCTGTTATTTTCCTTGCGCTGTAATGTAGCTTCACTTTCGCTTTCGCGAAATTATTTTCGCGATCATTTCTCCTTTGCTCCGTTGTTCTTTAAATTTACGTTACAAATTTCCACACTACGAGAGATTGGCAACCAGTTCTCATAATATAACTTTGACTTCTTTTTAACTGTAACCGTAAGTTCTAAGTTAATATTTCCTTCCTTAAAACCTCTCGGTTTTGGAAAACTCTTCCCGCTGTTAACCGATCGTCTTTGTTCCTATGTTTCCGAGCTTTTTACTAGCTACAGAAAAATGAAATTCAATTCGCAATTCATAATTCTAATCACGCACACAAACACACACGCGCGTGCGCACGCACGCACACACACACACACACAAAGGAAATAGTTTAAATACAACATATTTTAAATGTACTTGTCTGAACCTTATTTTAAAAGGATAGGCATTCAAATATTAGCTGATAGAACAAACATTTGTCTCTATTCTCGAAATATATATGTCTGCTCTTTTTCATACATTAACGAAAGACATTTTTAGGAAATGTATTGAATTCATTTATATATATATATATATATATATATATATATATATATATATGAAATTATTTGTTTGAACATTATTTTTAATCGTATTTGAGTAGATAATTTGTTTTCAATCAAACAGTTCTACCGGCCTGATTATCCACGAAAAAGTTTGGTACGAAAATGTTTATCATTCGGCATGATTCGAACCCGCGACTGCTATCAACATAGGGGAAGCCACCAATTTTTCGTGGATAAACAGGCCGGTATAAATAAATACGAGTATCGATTAAAAATAATGTTTAAACAAATAATTTCAATATGTCGGTTCTTGGGCCATTTCGTTAATCTTCGGAATTTTCCTTAACACACACACACACACACGAATACACACACACACACATACACACTGATAGATAGATAGATAGATAGATGTGTTGTGTATATGCATATAATTCTTCTGTTCTGCTTTCGAAATATGCAAATATATCTGAAACCGAATTCTGTATTTACTTTTCTACAATCTATGAGAATTGATACCACTAAACTGTTAAAATGATATAATTTGCACAATCTTAACTGAGGTTCCATCAGACAAATAATTGGCTCCCCCGTGACGTCCATTAACATTTGTTTTAAATGGACAGAGACGATTCCTCCGATATACAAAGTAGTCTCCTCCACAACTCTACGAATCAAGCAACAAAACCTTTGCTCATAAAACGAGAAGTTACGTTTCGGGGCACAAACGTCAGATTATTTCCGAGTTAAAATATTTATCTTTTAATTTTTGTCGTATTACTTACATAATTATCTCTTTAATTCTCTAAAATGTAAATTATATTTCATTTTAAATTCGAAAGAGAACGAATTTATTTTTTTATTTAGAAATGTTTTAGTGTTTCTTCTGATGTTCTCCTCGTTTGGCGAAGAGAGAAATTTTGATTTATTTGGACATAATTTGCTTTACTATCGTTTCTATTTCCACTAATTGACATTGTTCAAAAGGTTGTACTCTTTTGCATTGCCATATTCACGACCATTTGGCCATTGTACGCTTCAGCCTTTTTCAGGTGACTCTAATTTTAAACTAAACTCTTCATTTTCTCCACTGGGGTCGACTGTTCTAGTTTCACGCACCATGCCACTTCCGGATATCTCAGTATCAATTATCTACTATTAATTCAACTCTCAAATATTTGCTCAGCTCTGCTGTAGTCAAGTAGTGAACTCACAACTCTTTCAGTTTTAAACTGATATCAACTGAAAAAGGCTATAACTCAACAACGGCCGAAACGGCGTGAATATGGCAACGAACGTGAGGACAACAGTTCGAACAATGTAAATAATATAAATTATTACAAACGTTAATCACAGAAATATAGACAACAATCGGTTTTATTGTGTTCTTTATTATTTTCATGCTGCTTTCGTATAATCTCTCTCCTTAAATGCAGGTACACTTTTATTTACAGCTGTTGCCTAAATTGTAATTGATGTACTTTTCATGCTGCAATTAAAGCAACTGTTTCTATTTCACATTTCTTTGCCTGGTTCTTCTATCAGTCTGTATGCTTATCAGGAATATACTTTCTATTTCTATGTAAATTGTTACCGTTCTTTTTTCTCTAATCTTATCTTCCATCATAATTTGTTACTTTTCTTGTGGAGATGCAGTTTTTGTAAACATCAATATTTCTGCCGCAAATTTCACTGTTTTCTGTTTTTATTAATCACCTTCTTCTTTTATTTTTCTTTCTTTATTTTTCTCTTTCTTTTTTCCTTTTCCTTTTTGACTACGAATTTTTTCTCCTCTTTCTTCATGTTGCTCTTGTTGCTCTTGTTGTTGCTCTTGTTGCTCTTGTTGTTGTTACTATTGTTACAATTATATAATTGATTTTGTTCTTATCGAATGGACCAGATAAAAATAATTTAAATTTCCTTAAGGTTATAGCTTTCTCCTCCGCTTTCGAATTTTAATGCAAAACTCTTCATAATGCTCCAGTAATGATGGACATAAACTTCACCTTATTCTTTGAGTTTTGTTTTCTTCTAAGATAATTTTATTTTGTATACCTTCCTCTTTTTTGTGTGTTGTATCGTTTCTTCTAATTTGGCTGAAATAAACAATTCCCCGAAATCCTTCATTTTGTCTTCAATCTTGCACAGTTCATTTGCTACAACTTTTTAAAATTATTTTCATTTTCATGACTGTGTCCACACCAGTTATATATATATATATATATATATATATATATATATATATATATATATATATATGTGTGTGTGTGTGTGTGTGTGTGTGTGTGTAGAATCCTTGAAATTTGGTAAGGTAAATTCCAACAGAGACTAACTCTAAAGAGAACTCAATGTAAAAATGTATTGTTAAATTTAACACAGTATTATAATGAAGAAACAAAAGTTTGGATATTTTTACAAATCCATTGGTAATATATTTTGCCGCTCCCACAATACGTCAGACCAAATTTATACAACAATGAATGGTTCAAATTCATCCAAACAATGTTAAGTTAAATCGGAAAAAGAAAAAAGAAAAAAAAAATTAAAAAATGAGAAAGAAAAGGAGAAGAAAAGAATAAGTGGAAATGTTGTTTAACTTAATGAATTTGATCGTAGTGTCACGCACCGTTTTTGGCCTCGATTAACAAAAACCCTTCGTTAATGAAAACAATGAATTATGAACCGACTTGCCAGTTGTCTGTTTTAGATGCATGACATAGAAATATAAATTTAAAAATTTGGGGTTGAATTTACGCTAGAAAATTTAATTGTTAGTTTTTCTTATTAATTCTAATCGTAATAATAATAGTAGTATTATATTATTAATCGTAATAGTAGTAGTATGATATTAGTCGTAATAATATTAGCATTATATTATTATATTCGTAGTGGTAATAAATAAATATATATATGTGTGTATATATATATATATATACTTAACACAATTTATTCATCTGTAGATAATACAGCAGCGAGAGTTCCGCTGTTCATTACACGCTAGATTCTGCTATTATTGCCCTAAATTCATCAGTTATAGACACCATGAGAGACTTTTCATTATAATTTTTATCAGATTCGAAGTGTTTTTCCTTTAATATTGCATCTTGTTTTCTGAGTAAGATTGATTGATGTACTTTATACGAACTATTTTCTAAACAACGCCTTTCATCTGCACTATTAATTTTTTTCATTATCATCATTATTATTACTACTATTTTTTTGTTGTATACTAATTTCCTTCCAGGATTCAGTTGGACACCTAAGATCAGAAATCGCATCATGGCTTTTTCTACTGAAACTTTATTTTAAATTTAAAAACAACCTAATATTACATAACTTTTACATATATAAATCTCCTCGTAAGCTGTGTATTTGTGAGAAAAGGTTTTTGAATTTATTTAAGGCATGAGCTAATAAGGATCACTGTTTTCCCGTCATACAGAGTATTTTAACCACAACTGAAATTATTGATGTCGTCATGTGCCGCAATTCTATGATTTCCACTTGAAGGTCCTTGTATTTTGATATCTTTTAGAAGAACTTCAAAGATGTATTATAGTCTGCCGTTACTGTCATGTCAATAAAAAAGCAGATTCTGTCATTGTGCTTTTGATCAAGATATCTTGATTAGCTTTGGTTATTCTGTCTGTGTATTGTAAAGTCACATAATATTGTTATAGGTCTAATCTTTATCATGGACTCAGGATTGAATTCCTGCAAATATCTTGCATTTTCTTCCCTTAAAAAAAACTTGTAGATATTCCAGTGCAGATATTAGCCAACGCTGTTATGAAAAGTTTCATATTCATTGGATGTCAACACCATGAAACCTGATACAATTGTTCTTAGATACTTGATTGCTGGTTAACAGTATGTGTGTGTGTGTGCGTGTGTGGTAATTTCTAGTTAGCAGTTAGTCCTGTAATGTAAGAATAAAGACTTCAGATTCAGCTTTTAACCTTGCACTAAGTAATTCTACGGATGAGTACGGGGTTTGTCCCATCTATTTCTATCTTTCCGACAGAGAATTGACCATGAGGAGGCTTATCTTGACATTGTTTTTGCATTTCGTACATTGCATTTGAATTACTTTTAGATTCTTTGCAGCTGCAGTCGGTGTATTTTGGTTTGTTCACATTTCTTCACCCACAGGAAATTTCCTATTGATTGTTTTGGCTTCTTTTATTACTCAATAAAGTTTAATTATTTCATGTTCTTTACCACAGAGCAGCATTCGATCTTGTGTAATTTCCCGGTATCTTTGGAGACATATTGTTGCGATTTTGTAAGCCAATTCTAGTCAAATTATTTCTCTACCTCCTTCGGATCTGATCATACAGATGATCAACATCAAATTTTGGATGATCCATAAGGTGGCAAGTGAGGAGCGTTCTCGTTTTGAAATCGATTTAATTTAAGCTATTGTGAAAGTAAGGATGTTGAAATGTTATTTCACCACACGGACAGCCAAAGTTTTTATGGCTAATATTATATTTTGTTAAAGAACTCGGTATTCAACACCAGACGCTCACATTTGTTGTATTTATTTCTTACTTTCTTCTTTATTTGGGTATGATGTATTCCAATTCCTTCGTTGACTCTGAAGTATTTATAGGAGGTTTATTCTTTCAGTTCTCTAATATATGTGATAAAATCAAATAAATGCTATTGATATTTGCAATTATATAAACCTCTTCAACATTCCCCCGTTGCAGAGGAAATATATTGTTTCTTATCGAGAAATGAGTAACTAAAGATTGTCAGAACAGACGTAATCAATCTATATGTAATATGGTATTGGCCAATAATTTTGGGGATCATTTGCTTCACCCGTATTTATTAGCAGATATGTAATGAGTTTCAATGGGGTTATTAATTAGCATTTATAAATTTTGGGCAGTAGTTTTATGGATTAATGACAGATGATAAAGGCTAAACTTTGGTGCCCTTCCATGTCCTGCGGAAGGTTGTTACTAAATTATAAGGGTACAACAAAGAGAGGCTAGCGATCACAGTTATACATTCTATAAAGAAGATTGAACATCAACATATATTGTTGTTATTATTATGTAATTTTTCATCATATTTCGATTTCTGCTTTGGTCTCACTACCAACCAAGTCTACGGGGAGACCTAAGTCAGGTCGTGGCGTGTTGTTATGGCCCCATTTCATGTGTTTTTCTATCTTCCCTATCATCCCTAGCGTTACATAGATAAATTTTTCCTTAGTGTGTGGGGTGTACTTAATAAGACAATTTTTTGTATATTTCTTAAGCTGAGGTTTCCAGGGATTCTTTCAATGTGTTGTTTTGTTCCATTTTTTATCATTCCAAGTGCACCTACTATCACTGGCACAACTCTTGTTTTCAATTTCCACATTTTTTCTATTTCAATTTCCAGGTCTTTATATTTTGATAGTTTTTCAAATTCCTTGGTTGCTATGTTACAGTCCGCTGGACAAGCCATATCAATTAATAGACAAGTTTTCTCTTTCTGGGTTTTAACAATAAAGTCTGGCCTGTTTGCTTCAATTTCAATTATTATTATTATTATATCTGTTTTGTTGGCTTATACAGTGCTCTCCGCATATATGCTAAAGACACAGATTAATATTTTTGCCTTATAACACTTGGAAATAATTCCGATTCATTTCTTTCCCTCTATACATTTTTAATTCATTTGAGACAGGGGTAGATCTTCCAGTTATTAATTCAGTATTTGAACGAATGCCGTATCTTTTAATTTCTCTAAACATGAAGAAGAGGTTTTTGAGTAAAACAACAAGTGTGTCCCTACAGAAGGATACTATGTAAACCAGGGATTAAACATGTTAGCAAATGACGACATTTCAAGGAAACAAAAAATGTTTGGAATCATAAAGAAACAACTGAAATTTCTAGGGCATATATTGATGGGAGAGTACTTGGACAATATGACACACAGAGGACATCATCAAGGCAAGGCAGGGCAGAGGAATGAAACGCATGAATGTCATAATGTGATAGTGTAAATGCTTTTGAAAATAATTAGGTCGTAGAAATTCAATCACTTTTCAGGGCTAGTAAGGACAGTATGCTTTATTTAAACTTATCATATTATTATTATTATTATTATTATTATTATTATTATTTGTAGTAGTAGTAGTAGCCTTCATGTTTTCCTTCTTTTATCCACAGCATAATTTCAAATGTTTTTTTCTTTTTGTGGTAGACCAGTCCGTCAACTTCATTTGAATGAAAGTTGGGTAGAAAGACTTTTGTTAATCATTTCACCCCAAGCATGGCGGTAACGCCACTGATGCGCAGTTGACTACATAAGAGTAAAAGATTAGATAGGAGGAGAGTAAATAGAAAGACGAACCAGTTATAGGGGCTATCAGAGAAAGGGCAAGAGAAGGATGTTAATACAGGTGTGTTGGTAGATAGAAAGGAAAAGATATACAGGGTGATGTAGACAGACCTAAAGTCAAGTGGATAAGAAATGGGCATTGTATTTAAATTCCCGGCCGGTTGTAAAGCAAGAATATGAAAGAGAGTTTCACAGTGGGTAAGTGCGAGAAAAGAAGATGCTAGAGTAGAATTGTCGGCTACCTCTGGTTGCTCGAACTGTGAATGAGTGGGACCAAGTTGCCAGTCTGGTTGCACGCGTAAACTACTGTGGCAAGGGCACCAGTGACTTAAGTTCGTCGGAGCAGAAGTAAATCTTGGAAAATATTACGATGACTAGAGAATTTTGTTTTCAACTTAGTGAAGTTGAAAATATAAGGTAATTGTGTAATTTCTTTGTAATTTTTATGGAAGAATTGTTGTTGTTGTTGTTTATGCATCCTCATATAGGTTCAAATTGTACGACACCTCCATGGTTTGAAACGATGCCAGAAAATCTCAGAATGATTTGTTCCACAACTGCTAAACGCAGTGCTAGTTAGTGTGCTCGAGACAATTGCGAGAATGTAATGCCTGCGGAGAACGATTTATGAGGAAGAAGGTGATGGGCGCGGCAGCAAAGAAAGACTTTCAAAAATTGTGACATTAACATTGAAGTCACTTGATCATAAATTTTCAGTTTGTATGAAAAAGTTAAAGGCTCAAGTAAAATCAGCAGTGGGACCAGCTGGAATTGTAATCGAGATGCTGGCAGTTTTAGATGATTTCGGCATTGACAAAATTACAGGCAAAATAAAATATGCGACAATTGTGATATACATGAAGATCAAAGTAGTTCAATTTTCCTAGCGCTACCGAAAAAGCAATATTCTAACGCATACAAACTCCATCAGCCATACAACGCAAATTAACATCCTAATTTTCATAAATAGAGGGTGTACCAAAATTAAATCAGAAATAGTAAATAAACAAGGCGGTTTCCATAAAGGCACTATGAAAAATGCTATATTTATGTTCAGAATGTTATCAGAAAAATAAAATAAAAATTCAAAAAGGTTTAAACCTATTTTATAGATTATGTAAATGTGTTTTATACGCCACAAACTTTTTTAAAAATTACTAGGTGAGCTTGATTTTATTATACCGAGAGCAAATTGCCTGAATTCAATAAATACATAGAATTAGAAAGTTTCGTAAAACAATGATGTGTCTTCTTATCGGATTTATTCAATCCTTGAAAAAGGCAGTTCTGAAAGAAAGAGACGCCTACCAGGATTTATTAACATTGAGCACAATCTTAGATTCATAGGATAAGCAGATAATACAGGGTTGATAGGAGACACATAAATTAAACTACAGAAGGTAGTAAATAAAAGCAAGAGGAAAGGGGTAATTCAATTGTAATAACAATAGAATGTATTGTTATCAGTAAACAGAATAAACCAGAAAGGTGAGGTAGAATTTGAAAGACCAAAAAACAAGCAAGTACAAAAATTTAAACATCAAGGAAAGTGTTATGCGACCTACCCTTTTGGGAGTATAATGAACTTTTCCTATTATTGTGAATACCGGGAGAATATTTCTCTCGGGGTGGCGATGAGTTGGGTTGAGTCACTCCGTTCTAATACTTGGCAGTCAGACTGACGTGTAACACTCTTGGATTTGTTTTCGGTTTAATATATATGTTTCACTAATTCCCGAATTCGAGCTTTGTTCCGGACCTATTCTGGGTCCAAAACAGAAATATTTAAAGAAGATCAAAGATTATGACACCAAAATTTTAAAATGCACTGGAATAGTGAAAAATGACTTCTCAAAGTGATAATGTAGTAAGAAACAAGAAGATTTCGTCAGAAGCAAAAAAAAAAAAATGAAGAAAAGAATAAAAAGAAAACAATTCTGGACAATATTCTATCTGATGGAGAAGATATTTGAGGCACCAGAAACGTGGCTCTAGATAAGGATACTGAGAATTCCGTGGTTTTTATTCCGTGATTTATTTTTCAGAAAAATTGAAACAAAAGGAGTTTTATATTTAGAATAAAAAAGAGACAGTTAAAATTTCTCAGGCCTATAACAAGAAAAAAGAAGTTGAAAAATGTGGCAAGCACTGGGCGTATTGAAGCCAAGAGAAATAGAGTATAATCATTCAAATGAGCTGATGTAAATAGCAGAAGAGGAATTTGGAGAAATAACAATGACAAAACTAACTAAGAGCTAAAAGGACAGAAAGTTTTGGAGAACCATTATATCCTACGTCTTGAAGGGACACGGCACATAAAAGTAGAAGATATCAATAATGAATTGCTTGAAAACCTTTTTTATTGCTTAAGATTTTATAAGAGGAATGTATATTTTACATTATAATGTAAATGTTCTATTAAAATATCGTATGCATAATTTTTAAATCTAGCTTATATTATCAAAAATACGCAATGAATGAAAATGTTATGTTTCAGCTTGTGATAGGGGTTAATGAATTTGATCTGACTCGTTGCAATAATGTCTATCTAATTTAATATTTTACTGCTCTTTGTAGTTCGAGTGGGAAAAGACTTAACAGAAAATTATTTCAACGAGCAGTTATGTAAAAGCAACTTTCTGTAGCACAGTTTTATCAATTAACAAAAGCAAATACATCAGCTTTACTTATATAATTATCAAAGAAATATAAGTATGTTAGTTCTGTACTCACTGTTTGTCTATCCGTGGAAATATTTGTAGAAAAATGTACTTTTCGCGTTTACAAAGATTAGGTTGCCTTTTAAGCGAGACCTACGTGTTTTTTTATTCTGATTTTTTAAATCATTTACGTCATTCTTAACATGAGAATGCAGTCGTTTTCTTAAGAATGCTTAAGGCAACAAACAAAATTCTTCCTGTTTCTTCCCAAATGTCCAATCAGACAGTGTTGACACTTTTCATTTCTCGGCCCCAATCTTTTTTTCCTGTTTTGTTTGCTCACACCTGGAAAATATAAGTCTGATCCCAACATTTCAACACCTACAGTCAACAGTTTTAAAGTCAAAATAAATTTTCTTAAAACATTGCATGAATATGTGTTTCTTTCGTACACATGTGCCAGGCCCATTTTCGCGTCAGGGTCAAAATGTTTAGAAAAAGAGGAAGATGAGAGAATGTATTTTTTTAACATGGAAGTGTGTATGCATATATCCTTTCAGTTGTATATGTATACGTGTTCGCATAGAGGTACTGATGTTATTCTTGCTTTAATTACAAAACCTGAATGTTTTTCCTTAAACACAAATTCATCATGATGTCTGGAAATAATATATCATCATTCTCTTCATCATCATCATCATCATCATCATTGTTACGAAATGCTGAAAAGTTCTTGACCTGATTATGAAAACATTTAGAAAATAATCTGGTGTTTGGTCATTTAGTAGGGTTTAGGAAAATAGATCGGCTCGAAATGTCTCCCTTTAAAATAAATAAACATTCACATTTGAAACCCGTTTTCTTTTAGCAAACTGAAATTATAGTTTGTATTGATAAATAACCTGTCAAGAGAAGAAGCTGAATTATCAGTCTGTGACGAGCAGTTACTGGTAAATTATGAAGGATTTACTGAATTCTTTTTTTTTGTTTGTTTTTTAATCATTTCATCCCACGCAAGGCATTTTACTGCCACTGTTACTCAGAGGGTTACATAGGGGATAGTAATGAGAAAGAGGGGTTAGTTATAGGAAATGTCAGGAGAAGAGTAATAGATAGATGAGAATACCAGTGTAATAGGGGTGAAGTGGATGAAGAAAAGAGCTTAAGAGAATAGATGTGAGTTAGTCAGATAGAAGATGTCTATTGATTTTACATTTAAATTCCTGGAGATTGTAGCTGTCGTGGAAGCAAATATATGGAAAACAATTTCACAGAAGGGAAGTGCGATAAAAGAAGCTGATAGAATAGAAATTGCGGTTACATTTTTATCATTTCCACTGTAAAGGGGTGGGACCTAGTTGCTAGTCGAGTAGTTCGTGCAAATTCATACACAAACGATAATGTTAGAACCATTATGATTACTATTATTTTGTCTAAATATCAATCTTATATTTTTATGCAAATCATTCTGAGATAAAATATAAGAGATGGAATTAATTTAAAGTGAATTATTAAACAATAACTTATATAGTATTTGATCTCCAATGAGCAGGTTTATTTTAGATTATTTAAGACTGAGATGCTGTAAGAGCAGATGTGTAAGGTTTATAATATTATGTTGTCCCAAAAGTTTGCAAACGCTTGCGAAAAATTGATTTTTTAGACGATGTTGCGTTTATATTGTTATAGTGATCTTCATCTTTGTATTCCAATTGATAAAATTGAGCTGTGAGTTTTGATTCGTTACTCCTGGAAGCGAGGTCTTTCAACCAGAAAAGCTGCAGAAGAGATTTGTGCTACCGAAGGTGAAGGAACAATTGCATATGTGGAGGTCTCAAAAGTGGTACAAGCGTTTCTATTCTGGTGACATGAGTCTTGGAGATAAGCCTCGTTCGGAACGGCCGTTAAAGTTGGATGATGGAGACTTGCAAACCGGGTTGGACATTGCCACACACCGCCAGGAAGTTTGAAGACAAGTTTGAAGAGCTGAACAGCGTCGAGGTTCTGCCACATCCAGCCTAGAGTCCTGAATGTGCTCCATCAGATTACGGCCTTTTCCGCTTAATGCAACACTTTCTGAAGGGCCGTCGATTCGACTCGTTTGATGAAGTCGAAGAAGTGTGTCAATAATTCTTTGATTCGAAGCCAGCTGAATGGTACTTTGACCAGATACGAAAGCTTGCAGATCGATGGCAGAAAGTCTTGGAAAATGATGGTCTTTATTTTGAGTAATAAATTTTGTTGTTTTTGCGAGTAAAATTTCAATTTTTTGCAAGTGTTTTCTGGTAATCTTAGATTACTTGGCGAGTATAATTTTAATTTTTTGCAAGTGCTTACGAATTTTGGGGACAACCTAATACAAATGTTTAACAAAATATTCACTAACAATTTGTCATTCCGTGATGATGTTCAGTTGAAGAAGTAAAGCACCAAACTGAAACGTTTTGGTTAAATTGTAAAAGAACAATAAAAATTTCCTCAAGGTGTTTTCGATTTATTCTGCGTAGAGATAAGCAAATGATTCCAAAAATAGCGTTGATTCAAGTTGGTTTTACTATCGGACTGGGTATGATGAAGCAGTTTTCATATTCTTCAAATTTCTATCTTCCCCATGTAGGACACTCGGTGATGCTTGGTAAATCGGCTTTGTGCGAAGTCTACATATCAGAAGGTTGAAGGTTGGATGTTGAAATGTGAAAGGATAAAATATTTAATTTGTACATTAAAGTAAAGATTTCTTAACAGAAGAAGAAAAATATAAATGAAATTTGGTTAACTGAACACTATAACATTTTTATGAAAAGAAAAATGTTCATTGAGAAAATTCATGTAGTTTTGTAGATAAAATTGTGAAAAGGGAAATGTAAGTATTTAAAATGTCCACAGAAGTTTAGAGTTCATGGGTGTGTAGTAGCAGAAAGTAAAGTCTAATGTTCCTTCCCCCTTTTTGCTAGGTTGGCGACAGGGTGAGAAAGAAGAAATAAAGAAATAAGACTTAACGTGTCCTGTTGTTTTTATTGTTGCTTTCTTTGGCGGCGTGGAGTGAAAAAGAAGAAATAAATTGAACGGAGAGGTAGAATGGATATGCGCTCTTACGTCCGGGGGGTGTGGAGTGAAAAAGAAGGAAAGAAAATTGACAGGAAAGTCGAGTCAGCTTCAAGTTTCCTCCTTACATTGTGGCGAGATCCTATCAGATACCGCTCTCATTCTGACTGTTTTTGAAATGTCTTTTGTTACATTGCCACAAGGTCCGGCTGCAGAAAGCATTTTAACTTAGGTGTGAAAAAAAGATTTGACTGACGTCATATATGAATTTTCTATTTGCTATCCAATTAGGATCCAGAAATTTGCTTTTCACACTGATTTGTGAAATTTACTTTGATCTGGATTTTTCCAAAATATTTTTATTCGTTTTGCGGGTGTGCAATTTTATTTGTGTGTTTTAGTTTGATTGATGATATAGGATTTGTATTCTATACCAGTCTCTCGTTTTCTGTCTTACTCTCTAATACCTAACTACCTACCTAACTAAGTAATTAACTAATTAAGTTTAACACAAATATCAAATTTTCACTCAGATGATTGATGTTGCCTTCAGCACTATAACTCCAGTGTTTTTTAAGCGAACCCTGTTTTGTAAATTTTGGCCCAATTATCAAAAAGGTTGTTGATACCTTCTACGAGTGAACCGAATAGTTACAATAAATGAGAGAAAACTCTTGAATCATGCTGTTGAAGTTAATATCAATTAGCTAAATGACAAATTTCATACTTGTATTAATCCTATTAATGCTTTATCTTAGATAGAGAGCACTATACTGCAAAGACTGCTTGTCGTAAATGTCTTTTCTTATAGACTGATTGACATTTTTTTCTATTATCACATCTTATCGCTATCATTTTTTAAACAGAATCGTTTTCGTTCGCGTTCGAAGAAGACTTTGTTTATAATTTCAACTGTGAATCCAAGGATCTACCTGCAAAGATATCTTCCTACGTATGATTCTTAACATACTTTCTGCGTATTTTTATTATTTACTTATTCATAGGTAACTTCCCATATTTCACCAGTAAAAAGGCGTCAGCAGGAAGCTTTACCGTCTGTAAAAAAAAATAAATAAATAAAAACACACACATATATATATATATATATATATATATATATATATATATATATATATATTAACGAAACAAATTTTCTAAAATGCTAAAAGCTTATATTTTTTTTAATTTAACTTTATTGTTACAGAAAAAAAATATTTTTCAGAATTTCATATAACACGCTAAAATTTTTTTAACTCTAATTTCTATAACAATAGTAATTCTTTTTAAATGACAACACCTAACATATTTAAGATTTCTTTTCGTTTCAGGATCGGAAATTTTAATTTTCAAAGAAAATTATTCTGTGATGACCTCGGATTATTTATGGAACATTTTCCAAACTTCCTTTATGTATTTTACATTTTCTTGAATTGCATACAAACCTTACATCTTTGTAATTCTTATATCTTTGCATGTTCATGTATACACGTAGATATATTTTAAATATTATTCATATATCTTCCTAATATATATATATATATATATATATATATATATATATTGTCTAATTATATAGTTTTTGGTCATAATAAAATTAGACCAGTGAACATTTGTATTAAAAAGTCTTCCATAAAATTATACTGTAGAACTATTGAATATTTTCCATTTTTAAACGACCTAGGTTTCTACCATGAGTGTAGTCTTCAGGTGATTTTCAATACCTGATTTTACCTTTTACCGTTTTTTTTTAGGAACGCTCACGCAACGGTGTTTTTTTTAACGCTCACGTAGCAGGCAATTTTTAAACGCGCTATTTTTAAAATTACAAGAAATTATAAATTGCGTGTTCAAAATTCCCCGCCACATTAGCGTTAAAAAAAAAATCCGATACGTGAGCGTTCTTAAAAAAAAAAGATAAACACGGTAAAATCAGTTATTGAAAATAGCCTGAAGACACCACTCATAGTAGAAACCTAGGTCGCGTAATAACTCGTTTACAAATGGTATATATATATATTAGGAGAAAGATAATGATAGATGTGCGTGTATATGACTCAGAAAAATGTCTGCTCACAGGAATATATATATATATATATATATATATATATATATATATATAAGATATTTTCTTTTTTTTTCTCATATCCTATACCGACTAACATATCTAAAACAACTATCCACTCAGCAATCCCATTAACAGCGAAAAGAGGACGTACGCACCGACATTATCACTTCCACATCAAGAAGTTTTGTTGGCGATGCGTTGTTGATTGAACGCGCTTACAAGTCGAAATGTAAAAAGATAGAGGTATGCTTTCATATGAAGCAGAACTATTCGTTCCAAGACACGTGGAACAAATTTGAGGCTAAACAATTTGCTTTCCTTTGAAAATAAACTAAAAACACTCCAAACGTAAATGAACAACAAAAATACAGATACTTTGCAAAGGGGTGAAAGCTAGACTTTTTTTGTTATTGTTGTTTTAAGATGGAGGCAAATAAATTTTCGTACATTTGTGGAATCTTTTCTCTCATTCCCATTTCTTTTTTCGATTATTTATTTTTCTTTGTCATCCGATTCTTCTTTATGACTCATCATGACACTTGCCTAGCGGTTGGGGGGGCATATAAGGTGATATGAGAATCTGGATTTTGTCGATCGTTTGGAATTATTTTCGATATCAATGTGATAGACGGCGATACTTTTATAAGATCATGGTCTCTTTCTCTCTCTCTCTCTCTCTCTCTCTCTCTCTCTCTCACTCTCTCTCTCTCTTAAATCACTTAGTCTTTTTTTCTAATTTTATATTCTTCTACATACATACAGGTTTTAAATCAATTGCATCTGCTTGCTTTATTTTTTTACACAGATAAGTGAAAAGAGTTAAGTGTAGATTTCAAGAGATGATGTGTTTTATAAAGGATCTTATGAGCAGTTTTGCCCATTTTAAAGTAGCGTATATATATATATATATATATATATATATATATATATATATATATATGGAGAGCGAGAGAGCAAGAAAGAGAGTTAAATATATGAATATATGGATCAAAATCCCAAAATATGACAGAATAAAAAAGGAACAAGTTAGGAATGTTTCACCTTTATTGAAGCTTCTTCAGAGATCGAGATAAAGAATAATTTAATTTTTCAGAGATCGAATTAATTTGAAAAAAGTTTTCAAAGAGACAGTGTAGTGGAAAATGGGTTGGGGTTGATTCTGATGAGTTAAACTTAATATATATATATATATATATATATATATATATATATATATATATATATATATATTTAAAAACGCTGTATTAAACGAGAGCGACAATATAGTTCTGCAGATTTTCTTTTGTATTTTCTCATATTTTTTAATGAGGCCGCGTTCGCTGAGGAAATAAAAAGCCTCATTAGAAAATATGAGAAATTACAAAAGAAAATCTGCAAGACTAAGTTGTCTTTACCGTTTAATAAAATTAATAAAATGTGTTTAAAAGAAAAGATGCTGCCGAAATATACGTAATTTAAATATATATATATATATATATATATATATATATATATATATAATGCCAAATATTACTAATGACAACATACTTTTGTTTCGATGAAATATCGACGACCTTATCCGTCTCTGATAAGCAGAATTCCGTGAGAAATGTTCAAAAGTTCATTTCGGAAGAATGGAAATGAATGTTGGACGATATCATCAAGGAATCAAGGATGAAGAAGAGAATTGAGGAAACAGAAATGTAGTTTTACAGAAGGATGCATAGAATATCCTGGACGGACCACGTGAGCAACGACAAAGTTTTGGAGAGGATGCAAACAAGAAGTAAACTCTTACTTAACATCAGGTGAGGTCCCTGGGACGCGTAATGAGGAAAGAGGAACTAGAGAATTTAATGCTCACAGGACAGATAGAAAGAAATCGAAATATAGAAAAGCAGCGTGACACCTACTTGATATGTCTGACCAAATGGATGGCGGAGTGGGGTTTGGAAAACGATACCAATAGAAAATATATTGAGAGCGACAAGAGACAGAGCCAGGTGAAAGTCAGTGCTCGCCTACGTTCTGAAGGGACACGTCATATGAAGAAAAAGAAGAATAGTTCAAGCCTTCTTAAGTCATCCTCAACGAACACGGTGAGTGCGGCACTTTGACATGGGGTAATGTTTAGCAAGCTAGTCTCGCTAGATCAATTTCGACTGAGAAGATAATTCGATCCTCACTGTGTTCTACCATAATTTTGGCTTTGTACCAGAAATAATCTTAGGAAATCGGCATCATAAAACTCATGAGTCTGCGTTGTTTTTATTTATAGCTGATTGTTTTTCTTTTTCTTTTCTTTTTTTTTTTTTTTTTTGAATGAATATTGCTTCGAGGATCATATGTGCCTTTTTCCTATTTCAGTATGGTAGTATTTTATGCTGCTTATTAATGTTATGTAATGATACACAGATTTGATTGTTGGAAGGTGAATCGTCGAGAGGATGTGGTTGTGATATATCCAATGTAAGATATTTTGTGATTTTATTTACAAAGAAACTTTCTCCAAATTGACATGCATACTCATAAGCTTTTTTCTTGTATAGGTTGGAATTTTCTTATATATAATTTTATAGTAAATAACGATTCTGATGTATTTGTTTTCATTGACAGGTTTCATATATGTCTAGTGAGTTTTTTTATTCTTGTTTCCTCTTTTTTGTAATTATTGTGCATTTGATATGTGGTAATATATGTTAATAGCGTTATTGTCCATATGACGTTTATGATTATTGTTATAACTGTAGTTGTTCAAGTGAAATTTGATTTGCTTATCGACTATTTAATTGGGGTACCCATTATTGATAAGTGTTTATTTCATATTATTACTATGTAATTGTTATATATTCTCGTGTTTCCTGTCTGTGAAACTCCCTTCCATATACTTGCTTTCCTGACGGCTACCACCTCCAGGAATTTAAATGCAAAGTCAATTCTCATCTCATATCCACTTAACTTCAGCCCTTTCTTTGTCACACTGTGTATCTTGTTCTTTTCTTTTCTTTCTACCTTCGCAACTGTCTTCACTCCTGTGTTCACATCGTTCTCTTGCCCTTTCTCTTTCACCCACTGCAGCTGGTTCGTCTTTGTTTTCACTCTCCTCCTGCCCAATACTTTAACTCTCTTTTCTTTCTACATCACCCCGTGTATCTTGATGTTTTTCTTTCTCTCTGCCGTCGCAACTGTCTTCACTCCTGGGTTCACATCCTTCTCTTGCCCTTTCCCTTTCTCAACCTGTAGCTAGTTCGTCTTTGTCTTCACTCACCTTCTGTCTAATAGTTCAACTCTCTTATGTAGCCCCCTGCACATCAGTGGCAGTACCGCCTTGCTTAGGGATAAATGATAAAAAAAAAGGAATAGCCGATCAATGAATTTCTTTGAATATATCCTGTCTTTAATAATATATCAATATATAATATATCAGTCTGCAGGTGTGCGTACCTGCGTAATGCATTCAAAGGTAAAACTATGTTTGTGAATACCTCTAAATGTGAGCCAGCCATTTAAACTATGACTAAAGTTGCATTAATTAGTGTAAATTGAAAGCAGTGGCAGCCAGTTTCATGAGTGAACGCCATCTTCAGGCCATAATTTTTTGCTGTGATAGATCAGCTATTAATATAGGCTGATCATTAAGACATTATGGGTGACAAGATTTGACATTTCTAGTAAAATGTCTTAACCTAACGCTTATTCAACTGGCGAAAACGGATATATTTAAAATTATTCTGACAGCTACCGAATATAAAAATATTTTTGTTAACGTTCAGATAATGATTTATTATTGAGTTCTTATTTGGTATGTATATATTACTTAGCCTTTGTTGATTATTATTTTTAAAATTTCTAAATAGGTAGCATTTTGTGTATTTGTTAAATGGTTTATTATATGTTTATTTAATTTCTTACTTTATTTTTGGCGTATATTATTATTTTTTTTTTTTTGCTTAGTTTAAGGTATTGTTCATAGTAGGAAACTGATATTGAGTACTTATCTCATAAATGGAGAATACCTAAAACGAGCTTTTTTTAATTTAAATTTGTTTTTTCACATATACAATTATAAAACCAATAATTAATTTCCGCATTTTATACATCAAATTTAAATTTTCACAAATCAAATAAAACTGTTTTCTTATATTTTAATCTAGCTAGCTAGCTAGCTAGATAGATAGATAATGAAAGGACTGGAGATAGATAGATAGATAGATAGATAGATAGATAGATAGATAGATAGATATTAGATAATTAAATGACTGATGATAGATAGATAGATAGATAGATAGATAGATAGATAAGATAGATAATTAGATAATTAAATGACTGATGATAGATAGATAGATAGATAATTAGATAGATAATTAGATAATTAAATGACTGATGATAGATAGATAGATAGATAGATAGATAATTAGATAGATAATTAGATAATTAAATGACTGATGATAGATAGATAGATAGATAGATAGATAGATAGATAATTAGATAGATAATTAGATAATTAAATGACTGATGATAGATAGATAGATAGATAGATAGATAGATAGATAGATAGATAGATAGATAGATAGATATGAAGAGGATGAGCTAGATAGATTGGTTTGAACTTACTACAACAAATTTATACCCAGACCATTTCAGTTTTCGTTTTTTTTTTTTTTTTTGGTAATGCATATTTCCAGTTGCGTAGTCACAATAATCAGCTTTCAGTACATATCGAACCCGCTCATTGAAATTCGAGTTCATAGTTTTCATATTCACTCATTCAGCAAATGATTTTTGCAAATATTCATTTGATGCTTAGTGACAAAAATGAATACCTAAAATGATCGATCGATTTATAGATCTATTCCTTGATAAACAATAGAAATCTGTTTCCATGGTGATCAAAATCTATCTTCATATATATTCCGAAATAATAGATGCACATTGCAAAAGTCCCAGTATTAACCGTTTCATCTATCAGCTCATCTCCACACACACACACACACACACACACACACACACACACAGAGAGAGAGAGAGAGAGAGAGAGAGATTATGTCGGTGTAGTGTATTGAGTGTGGTGTTATTGATTGCGCTAGTACACACTTTGACGTAATTGTCTATTGTCAGTTCTTAGTTGCTTTGGTGCAGATATGCTTCATTGCTTTTTCTCCGGTGAATATTTTTGGACTTATTATTCGACCAGTAGATGAATCGCTTTATTCTTCTTTTGATTCTTCAACGAATGCTTCTTTTTGTGCTGATAATCATGGTTAAAATAGAAAAAAATAAAATATACAGCAAAACTGAAGCCTATTTCGAAGATAGAAAAGACACAAGGCGACTGTCTACCATGAGTAATCATAATGTGAAGATAAGTGATGAGGAGCTAAGTATTTTAGTTCAGAAGATGCTGAGATAGGATTGAATATATAATATTGACCTCGTATATTTAGTATTATTTTGGAAATTAAGGAAAGCAGACTGAAATCTACAGCCATGATTGGTAACCAGTCTGGGAGAAAAAAATATTTTAGAATTACAAACCTAAAATATAGAATTCACAATAAAATGCCACGCGGGTTTATGGACTGTATACACCCAACTAACTTCGAATAAACAATCTTGCATTAATATGAAAAAATACAGATACTAATATATATATATATATATATATATATATATATATATATATATATAAATGAATATTATTTTGCTAAAATAAAATGACACACACGATACTAAATTCCTGTTCTTAATACAATATAACTAAGTATACCACAATTATTTAATCTTAATTCTGACTTATACTCATAGATAGTAATAAAAAAATCTACTGTTCAATATAAAAAAAATCCAACTTCCTGATTGTGATTACTGTCTACCAATTAGAAAATTAAGTTCTTACTATATATCTGACCCAGACAAAATTCAAAAGTGACATGTCTCGATCTAAGCCATCCTGCCCACTTCCATAACCCAAATTTCGAAATTAGCCATAGTTACAAAATTCTAAATGCTGATTGAACTGTTTTGACACACCTAAATGCATTTCCTACAACTACAACTCTATAACTTACTAAATAACCAGAAATTCATCTTATATTTTGAAAAACAAATGGTTTTCAACATTTATTTTAACATATCACCTGAAGAGAAACAGTTTTGTTCTGCAACATAAAAACTTTTGTGTAATGATGTTATGATTTTATAAATCATTGTAATAACAAATTTATAATATATATGTGTGTGTGTGTGTGTGTCTGTGTGTGTGCACAAGGTAATAACGCTTTTATTGGACATTTATTTATTTATCTAGGTACATAGATAGATAGAGATAGAGAAATAGAAAGAGAGATAGAGAGATAGAAGAGGCTTAGACATAGATAGATAGATAGATAGATAGATAGATAGATAGATAGATAGATAGATAGATATGAACGGACTGGGATAGATAGATAGATAGATAGATAGATAGATAGATAGATAGATAGATAGATATGATATGAACGGACTGAGATAGATAGATAGATAGATAGATAGATAGATAGATAGATAGATAGATAGATAGATAGATATATGAACGGACTGAGATAGATAGATAGATAGATAGATAGATAGATAGATAGATAGATAGATAGATATGAACGGACTGAGATAGATAGATAGATAGATAGATAGATAGATAGATAGATAGATATGAACGGACTGAGATAGATAGATAGATAGATAGATAGATAGATAGATAGATAGATAGATAGATAGATAGATAGATAGATAGATAGATAGATCAAGGGAAACAGCGGTTGGTCGGCATTGTGACATCAAAAGATTTACGTTTAGTATATACTCTTTCATTTTATTTAAGTTTTACTTGAAGTAAAATTCGTGTTGTAGAAATTGCCATCTGTCCGTTTCTGCCTGGCGGGAAATTCCCAGACAGGAAAATCGAACTGCCTCTGATTGTGAGTAATCAATATTTCGACAATGCTTCTCTGTCTATCTATCACCTAAAGGGCTTTCTTTCTAGTTCGTAGTTTCAATGACTATTACACCTTTTTCTTTGTCATAATGAGTTCATTGATTAGGACGATATACCCTTTGACATGTACACATTGTCTGAAATTCATTGTATATGAAATAAGTTTATTTTTTCTATTGGTACTCTTATCGTGTTTAACTCGGTTATTTCAACTTTCTATTTCCAGCTACATTTTTTGTAAATTTTGAAGATTTAAAATGATTTTCATTGAGTAAATCAGTTTTGTAAAATCTTGTAACTTTTAAAGCATTGTTTTTATTTTCAGAAAGAATCTAGTCATGAAAAGAAACGCGGTGTTTAATGTATTTTTCGTAAGTTTCGTGTCCTGGGTATGACGGTAATCTGCATCCGGCAGCAAGGCCACTGATTGAGGGGTTGTGAGGAGCATGGAACCACCTCATAATTGCTGTTGTTCTCAGGTTCACCATGACCCGCAGTGGCATCACCTGTTAGGGTTCCAGCTATGGGCAAATAGTTAACCCCCAAACTGGGTTCAAAGCACTATGAAAGCATAAAAATAGACTTTTATAGAAAATACACATTTTTGAAGAAAAAATTATTACCGTAGCACATTTTTAAGGAAACACTATTCTCAGCAAAACTTTTTTGAATAAAAAACTAGAAGACATGTTCAGTTACCTAAATTAAAAAACTATAAACAAAAATTTTCATGAAAATCTGACTAAATCAACTTTCGCTATAACTGAACATTAAAAATAAGTTACATACCTGAACATTAAAAAATACCTTAAAACCTCAGCTTTTTGGCATTAATTAACCCACAGAGGTTGATATGCCGTTAAAGAAAACTGAAACTTTGTAAGTTCCTCTGAGTAAAAAAATATGTGTCCTAAGAGAAGAGTAATGCAAACAGAAAGGCACGTTAAATCATCAGAAATATAAAAAAAGAAGAGTCGAAGTGTAGGAGGAGGGAAGAGTGAGGATACGTCTATTGAACAGGTGAAGAGGCTCATCACTTGTTCCCGCTTTAGGATGTGGTTTTCGGCTTTCTCTTTTCCAATCCTTTCACTCTTACGTAGCCCCCTGCGCATCAGTGGCGTTACCCCATTGCTCGGGGTGATATGATTAAAAATAAAAAATAAAAAAAACGATAAAAGGAAGAAGGAATGAAGAAACCAGTCAGGATGAACTGATGTGCCCTGTAGGAGATCCCGTGCCTTCAGATGATATTGGACCCCAGACAAACAACTGACCTCAAGGAGAATTTCTGTGTACAACCCCTTGCCAAATATGAAAATAAAATGATCAGCTTCCTATACTCGCTCTTTATGATATCCTATATCTTTATATATTTTTTATTGTATGCGTTGTGGTGCAGTGGATATCGACTCGGAATGACAAATCAGGGTGATGCTTTCGAAATCCAGTTGAATTCCTTGCATTCACTTACGAACAAGTACCCCTGGAAAAGGTATTAATCTGTCTCTTCCCTCAAGTTATGGGTTAAATAATAAAACAGATTCGGTTCTCTAGCCTTGGCTGACAACCTGTCTATCGCAGAAAACAATAGCAACCTACTGCTGAATAAGCTTCTGCCCAGTTAGTCATGTCTCTTTCGAGACATGATCGCCCAAATTATACGAACCAAATTAGGCTGGAAATTTCTCGTCTTGACAAGAGTTGAAAAGAATAACTGAGGCCTTCTTAGAGAAGAATTATTATCCCCACTCCAATCTCTCTCCCACAGGTAAGATGTGGTGAGTCCCTCACTGCTCTATCGCTACTACCATCTCCTCTTTTCACCAGGTCTGACCTTCACGGTTAAGACCTGCTATGCTGCTTACATTTTATAAAACCACCCACACACTCTCCGTATTTCATCAGCAATAAATAAACTCCACTAAAAAATATCCTTCCCGCGAACTACGTCTATATGGAACAATCTCTAAAAAGGGCGTTTCCCCGATCATTAAAATGTTGAGCTGTTCAAGTTCGGACCTTGTACAGGGTGAACCTACAGAAAATAAGAAACACTGACGAGTGAGATTGAAGGAGGATAAAAATGAAACGAAGACAGAAAGAATTTTAAAGACAAATTCCGAATATATTAGTAAGAGAAAACACCTTTAAAAATAAAAAGCAATGAGAAAATATAAAGAAAATTCAAACGTCGATTCAGAATTCCTGGGAAGCAAATTATGAGCTATAAATATTCATAACTCATATTTAGAGGTAAAAAATAAATAAATATCTGACAATAGAAGAAAATATTTTAACTTAACATCAAATTATGTCTTCATGTCTAACTTGAACCAAAAGCAAGTTTACTTTTGGAGAAGTGTTTTTCGCAGCGAAAATGGTCGCGTATTTTCAAGTAGTCAAATATCGAGGAAACCGTACGAGTCATACAGAAGAAAAAGAAGGTAAAGATAAGCAATTATGCAAAAGAGGAGAAGGTTTTATTTTTGTAAATATGCTGTTCTTGTGCGAGGAAGAAAGAAAATCGAAAGAAAATAAAAAAGGAAAAAAAGAAAAAAAAAGATTGCCTGAATATGCAAAATGGAAAAATACAAACAAAAGAAAATGAATTCGTAAAATAATTTTCCAAAGTTTAGAATTTAAAAATCGAAAGCGAAAAATATATGAATAAATTTTAACAAATGATAAAGTGAGATGAACAGAAAAAACTGATAAAAATTAATGAAGATATCAATTAAATTACAGACGGATTTGAACGAAAAAAAAGAGATGGAAAAAGTAACATGAAAAAATTGAATAAAAGATAGAAACAAAAAGAAAATGGACAAAACTAGAAAACGAAAAAGAAAGTAAAAAAAATAAATTTGAAAAACTGAAGAAAATTCATGGGAAAATAAAATAAAATCAGTGAAGAATAAAACAAAGAAAGAAAAAAGAAAGTAAAAAGAAAGAAAGAACGAAAGTAAGAAAGAAATATCCTTATATAGAATCAGGCATTTTTGTGCTGAACTGAAATTTTTAGACCTTGAAGATAATAATCAGTCCATGCCTATAATTTAAGAAAAGTTGTAAAAAAAGTAGATTAATATATAAAGGAATATGGACAAGAAACCGCACATTGCATTTCAGCAGGTTTTTTTTTTGAATCATCAGATATATTTTCATCCAAATTTCTTCGAATCGTTCAGTAAATACATTGTATTTTTTTTATATTGCTTCTATAAAGTATTAAAATACCCGGAAAAGATCTCTCTACAAGTGGACTGCCATAAATTCTAAATTCTCAGATAAGAACCCGTCTAAAATATGATGGTCCCTGACTTTTCATTTTTTCGTGTTTGATTTATTCTTGCTTTAATCATTACACGGAATTTAATTTAAAATTCTATCCTGTATTTGTGATTGTACAAGAAAATGCTTTTACAGTTAATGAAATGCTTAAATCACAGTAAAGTTAAAGAGAAGGGGAGAAGGAAGCAAAGATCAATATTACCTGCGTGAATTAGTGAAACACTGAACTGACATGCGAGAAAAAAAGTCACTTATTTAATCTATCAAAGCAGAATCGTTTACTTATATTAAAATAAATATACGAAAGTCTGTTGAACTTATTTTACTTCATTTTTTTTTATAAGAATTAACTACTGACGGAAATATAAATCTTCAACAATAAAACAAAGATTTTCCAGAAAGATATAAATGCATGGTCGCCTGTGCGTCCGAACATAAAAAGATCGTACAGAGAAAGAGAGAGAGAGAGAAAGAGAGAGAGAGAGAGAGAGAGAGAGAGTTCGGTGCAAAATCAATTATTTTCATTTATCTGGATCTAAAGCATAGATTTGCTTTTTCTGAAATTCGGAATAGGAGGATAAGTCTTTGAAATTTGTTATATATTTCTTTAAAAAATGCTCATTTTATTTACATTTATGTAATTAGAATTAGCTATTATCACACACGCACACGAGCGCACGCACACACATACGTTTATGTGTGTGTGTGTGTGTGTGTGTGTGTGTGTGTGTGTGATTGTAATTATTAAACAGTTATTGTTCGGAGTCAAATGAGAGGAGTAAACATTTGCATTAATAAGTGCTCAATACACATTTAAATAAAATATAAAAGAAAAATTTAATATACGGGGATTTTAAATATTAAACTTAGAAGAATCGGCCGATTACGCTACGATGATTTCAACCTATCGTACCCATAGGTTGAAACCATTTATCGTACACATAGGTTGAAACCATTTATCGTACCCATAGGTTGAAACCATTTATCGTACCCATAGGTTGAAAACATTTATCGTACCCATAGGTTGAAACCATTTGTCGTACCCATAGGTTGAAACCATTTGTCGTGCCCATAGGTTGAAACCATTTGTCGTACCCATAGGTTGAAACCATTTGTCGTACCCATAGGTTGAAACCATTTGGCGTACGCATCGGTTGAAACCATTTGTCGTACCCATAGGTTGAAACCATTTGTCGTACCCATAGGTTGAAACCATTTATCGTACCCATAAATTGAAACCATTTATCGTACCCATAGGTTGAAACCATTTATCGTACCCATAGGTTGAAAACATTTGTCGTACCCATAGGTTGAAACCATTTATCGTACCCATAGGTTGAAACCATTTATCGTACCCATAGATTGAAACCATTTATCGTACCCAGAGGTTGATACCATTTGTCGTACCCATAGGTTGAAACCATTTGTCGTACCCATAGGTTGAAACCATTTGTCGTACCCATAGGTTGAAACCATTTATCCTACCCATAGGTTGAAACCATTTATCGTACCGATAGGTTGAAACCATTTATCCTACCCATAGGTTGAAACCATTTGTCGTACC
>JBBBDQ010000566.1:2102500-2147500 GCA_037127315.1 Ascarosepion bandense | reverse complement strand
TGTCAATTGGTCTCTCAGGTCATTACTAATGAATTGTGAGTTCGATTCTCACTGTATGCCCCTTGCTTGTGGCGTCGGCCCAAATTATGTGATGCGTAGTAAATAACTATATTAGCATATATATTTCTACATGCAGAGGCTCCTTTGTTTTTCCTTTCTCCCAGTTCCATTTCTTCCACGTCAATTTATTAAGACCTTCAATACAGGGCGCCCAAATATTCCTCGGGGAAACTGCTTCTCGCAAAAGTTGAACATGAGCCTCGTTATCGAATCTTACTTCCTGTCAACATCATTTAGCACAAATGAGAGCCGCTATTAAGCGCTATCCACCACAATGCTCTGACCAAGACTCACATTTACTCACTCCCCGAACGTTTCAACCCACGACTCTTGTCGTTTCTGAATCATTCAGTCGTGTACACGTGTTGCGTGTTAGCAACGGGGTCACTCTTTACTTTTGTGAACAAGATCACACTAATTACAGATGCAGCAAAGCCGCGAATAGGTCCCAACTAATCGTTTCTCGTATTAATTACGACAGTCCCCTTGGTGGCTGATATTAGATACTGGAGAAGGTTGTTTGTAAAATGAATACTTTTGCAATATTGAGTTTTTATTTTAGCCTTGTCAAAAAATATGTATAGAACATATATCCTTATGCATTTTATATTTTATATTTATTCGATATCTTTAAGGACATTTACATTTTAGAAATGTAATGTCGCATTACAGGGATGTGCGTTGTGGTGCAGTGGATATCGGCTCGGAACGAGAAATAGAGGAATCGAGTTCGAATTCCAGCTGAATTCATTGCATTCACTAACGCGCAAATACCCTTGGAAAAGGTATTAATCAGTCTATTCCTTCCAGTTATGGGTTAAATAACAGGACAGATTGGGGTCTATAGCTTTGGTCGGCAACCAGTCTACCGCAGAAAGCAATGGCAACCTACTGCGGGATAATCTTCTGCCCAGTCAGTTATGTCTCATTCGAGACCTGATCGCCCAAGCGTGTATCACGTATGGCACTTAACTGACTGACTGAATGTCGCATTAAACTCACACGACTGTCATCTATAAAGATTCAAATGTTCAAATGTTTGCCACCAAATCAGAACAGATTAATTGTTATACGGTTTATATATATTCATTTTTATATTTTTTTTCTAATCATTTCACTCCAAGCAAGGCAGAACTGCCACGACTGCGCAGTGGGGTTACATAAGAAGTCAGCGATGAAAAAGATGAACAAGTTACAGGGAAATCAGAGAATGGATTGGAGAAGGATGAGAACACTGGTGTGAAAAGAGCTACATGAGAGTAGAGTGGAAAGGAAGAACATGATACAAGGGTTGTCTGAGAAAGGATGTGAGTAAAGAAGTCAATTGATGTTGCATTTAAATTTTTGGAGATTTTATCTGTCAAAGAAGTAAATATACGGAAAGGAAGTCCACAGGCCGGAAATGCAATTAAAGGAACTGTTGAAGTAGAATTTCTGGTTACATTTGATTGGTTTCACTGTAAAAAAAAGTGGGACCTAGCAGCTAGTCTAGTAGCTCGACTAAATTCTTCCAAAGGGGTCACAGGGGAACTGGACTCATCTGAGCAGAAACCGTAAAAGTATTTGTAGGAAATATAGACTGATTAGATAGATAGATAGATAGATAGATAGATAGATAGATAGATAGATAGATAGATAGATAGATAAAACAAAGTCTATAAGAATAAACTCCTTATGTATAAATAAAAAGAATAAACCATTACAATTTTATAAAAATTGGCATGAACGAATGAACACGCAGCGACGAATGAATTGTCGACTAAATGACACAAAAATGAAAATAACACTGACATTTCATTTTAGCAGATATATCTACCAGAATTACGCAGGCATATCTTAACATACAAAAGAGTAACTTTATTCAGTAAAATCGCTCTTGATTTTAACCATGGTCTCCTGACGAATTCAGTACTTCCTGCACCTCTTCTGGTTGGTCTCCTTGCTTAAGTTGGTCAATGCTTCCATAATTCATGCCTTTAATTTATCTTTATTGTTACGAGGAGTTATGATGAACTCTAGCTCAACTGCGCCTTACACGTGTGATATGTGATGCTATTACAATGACGCAATTAGAATGCAAAATAAAGCAGCTTCCTGCCCATCTGCATGACCCCCAACTCCATCGAGAACGTGTGACAATATTTCAAACTTAGCATCCGATCCAATGTGAATGACATCTACTGTTAGTTGAGTGCCATACGTGATACACGCTTTGGGCGTCATGTCTCGAAAGATACATGACTGGCTGGGCAGAAGACTATCCCGCAGTAGGTTGCCATTACTTTCTGCAGTAGAATAGTTGCCTGCCAAGGCTATAGAACCCAATCTGTCCTGTTATTTAACCTATAACTGGAGGGAATAGACGGATCAATACCTTTCCTAAGGGTATTTGTGCGTAAGTGAATCTCATGAATTCAAGTAGAATTCAAACTCGGCTCCAAGATTTGTCGCTCCGAGTCGATATCCACTACACTACAACGCACATCCAACACCAACAACAATTTTTGAATTTATTCTTTTACTTACAAAATGCAACCTTTGCCCTAAAATCATTGTAAACGTTTAAATACATCCAATGTAATAATTTGCATAGGAATTTGAATGACATCTGCAAATTCGTTAAAATACTAAACCTCGTTCAAATAATGTTGAGACGATGTAATAAAAATTGTGGGAATGTTTAGAAATCTAAATGCATCAGTTTCGGATAAAATCTTTTCGACTGAAATGTTTCGGAATCCTAATTATTAATAATATTTGTTTGCCTATTTGCACCTTTAATTCTGAATTTGGAATTTTACAAATAGCGAAAAATTATCTGGACACGATCCTTTCTGAAGAAATGTCATTACGTTACTGAAATCATTCATGTTAAAACATATATCAAGTAAAAGATTTACAGCTTATATTAACAGCATATATGTGTTTAGTTTTAGATTCCTCGTGTATTAAATAAGATCGAATAAGCAGTATTGCTAAACTAATACAGACGTGTCCCTACATTAAATGAATTCATGATGGTTTTGATAAAAAGAAAGGAATTCTTTCATGTATTATTTCATGCTTCGAGTTTTTGTAAAACTTATATAATCATAAAATAGAAACGAATTTCCAAATTTATATAACTGAATGTATTTGTTGTATATTTTTGATTTGCTAGAATCGCCAACAATTTTTTTAGAGTGGATGAATGTCGACACAATATTTCCCATGATAAAAGCAACAAAATACACAAAATATATTTATTGACATTTGAAATTTTAAAATATCTGTTCTGCACAGACTTATATAGACTCACAGAGACAAAATTTTGTATATATATATATATATATATATATATATATATAGTCGTCCGCAGACAGATCTGTTTCTCAGTAAGGTTGGATATCTAATTACTTTTACCCAGGATGGAAACCCGACGGAATTGGTGTCACTCGGCGATTCTACGTCTGAGCTATTAGCGCTCGGTGAAAGGAGGCAGATTTTTAGCATGTGATATACCATGTATACATACGCCAGTAGCTAAGAGTGTTGTAATTCATTACTCAATGAACGATGCGTAGATGCTACAGTAGTGTTGGGGAGTTACCCCTTTTACACACTCAATGGACTCTTCCAAGGTATACTTATAATCCTCCCTACAGACAACGAGTGTGTCTGTAGGATGTCTGTAGTGTGTTGGAGAGTTGTTGTTTTTTTACATTTTTACCTTAACTCACATTTGTGAACTTTGTAAACTTAGAAATTTAATCTCCTCCAACATTGCTTAATTCTTACATAACATCTTTCATCTCTTAGATGGATATTTGTTGAATACATTGTTGTTTATTTTTTTTTTTTTTTCAAGAATTATTACTAAAAATTTGGATTGAATTATGCGTTTATTTCTTTCATTTGAGGACCTAAATTCTATAAAAATTGTCCAAATGTGTTTTTATCCGAGCACTTTCGTCTATACTTTTAGCCATTTTCGAGGATGAATGTTATTTTACGTGTAACAAAATTGTTAGTGTTGTTATGTTTTATACGGAGTAGTGGTATGAAATATGTACATAACATATATCACTATTAAACTACGCTTACCGTGTTCGGTACACAACACAAACGTCTGCTCCATATTATACATAACACCACTTGCATTCTGTTACATATAAAATAATGTTCATTCTCGGAAATGGCTAAATCTATAGCCGAAAGCGCTCGGATAAACCAAATATTTGGACAATTTTTATGTAATTTATCTCCTCAAAAGAAAGAAATCATAAGATCACATATAAAATTACATAAAGAAAAATAACTATCAAACATTGTATGTCATTTTTAATGAAACCTGCATATATATATATATATATATATATATATATATATATATATATATATATATACGAGTATAGGGTACTTATGGATAGAATAATGTTCCTTATTTAAAGAAACATTACTCTTAAAAAAGTGCTACTACCGGCCATAATCATTAGACCACCCCAGCTTTTTAAAAAATGATGTATTTGTACTATTTTTTAATATTAATGCCAAGTGAATAATTGTAAATGAAATAGAATGTTTCTTTTGTTAATACTGCACGATAACATGTGCATCAAATGAGTTTAATCAAAATACTTCCTTTTGCCTACAAAACGGCTCCACACACTTTGGGCATTCTTGCTACAAGTTTTTTAAAATAATCCTCCGAGAACTCACTCCAGGTATCCTTTAGACACCTAATTAAATCCCCAATATTACTAGGCCGTTTCTTCATACTTCTCCTGTCCCACTCGTCCCATGCAAGTTCAGTTGGTGAGTGGCCTGGTGACTGAACTGACCAACACATAACGTTTAACACTCCAGTAGTTTCTTTTAATTTTGAATAATTTTGGCACAATTTAGAAGTATGTTTCAGGTCGTTATCCTGATGGAGGATGAAATTTTCATCCACAATACGCAATCCAGATGGAATTGCATATCTCTGTAAGATTGAATGGTACTGTTCTTTCTTCATAGTCCCCTGTACTTCAACCAAATCACCTGAACTCGTGCCCGCAAAATATCCCCAAACCATGCAGGATCCACCACCATGTTTCATCGATGAATCTACACATTCATCTTTCACTCGCTCCCCAAACCTTCTCCGCACGTACATCATCCTTTTACTTTCAAACAGTTCGAAATTAGACTCATCAGTCCACAATACTTTTGACCACTTCTGGTGTCCAGTTTTTATGCTCTCTTCCCCATGCTAGTCTCTTCTTATTATTTGCTGGCCAAAGCAAAGGCTTCCTGGCTGTCACTCGTCCAAAGAGACCCACCTCTCGACACCTCCGCTTCACTGTATTTACAGAGTTTGGATCAATCCTGTCGGTATTCACTTCTGTTTGCATTTGAGGAGAAGTTTTCCTCCCATCTCTTAGACTCTTCAATACTATTCTGCAGTCCTCTCTTACTGGCGTTTTCCGTTTTCTCACTGTTCTTTTTCGATTGGCATGGCTTCCAGTTTTGTCTCTTCTATGCAGTGCATACTGAACTGCACACCTGGACAAATTCAGTCTCTTAGCTATCCTCCTTTGGGAATAACCTTCTTCATTCAAATTTTGAATTTGTGCTCTTATCTGTACAGATTATTCTTGAGGCATGGCTAAATTAAAATACAAAACAAAAACAAAAAGCGAAAAACTACAGTGTGGAAACATCTAGCAAGAGCACCTCTTAGTTTGACGGTATACGGAAGAATGATGAAAATTTAAGGTGATTCGGACGAGTTTATCTTTGCTCCCATGCCTTGTAAAATTTTGCAAAGTAATAATAACAAAAGATATATTCTATTTTCATTTAGAATTATCCAATTGGCAAAACTACTAAAAATAGTATGAAAAATATATGATTTTTAAACCTGGGTGGCATAAAAATAATGTATAATAGGGTTTATATATATATATATATATATATATATATATATAGTCTAGAAAATTTTTTAGATATTCTACAATTTCATAGGTAATACGTATTTCGTAGGCAACCTGCTCGTCAGACCCAAACGATACAACAGTTAATATTAAAAATAATCCAGAAAAGAATTTTCTACAGACACTCACATGCTCATAACGAGAATATACATTTGTAACGGTAATCTACAAAAACATTCCCTCGCTCATTCAAAAATCACCAAAGAGAGAAAGAAAAGGAAAAATATAGAAAATTAATAAACAGAAAAAAGGGAAAAAAAAGAAAAAGAGAACGAACAATATAAAGAGAAAGGAAGTTAAAGTTAACGTCTCAGATTGGCTCCAGCGTCTATTCCAATTTATCTGCTTTCTGTAATTTATGCCTAATAGAGAAATCAATAATTATCAAATACAATAATCCAAATGAACTCCTTAATCAATGTAATGAGATGATATTTAAATGCAGGCATAAGAATAAGTATAAAATAATTTAGCTAGATCAAAATTATAATTTAAATTAATTTAACTCAAAAAGTGTAGTGACCTACCTATAAATGGACTCTTCCACATCTTTATAATATGACTACCAACCCTGAGTGAGGAGTCTCTGTGTTGTAGCCACAGAGTGAATGAGTGAATCAAGACACTGCGAGAGGAAGAACTTTCCAGTCTACGTTTACCTTTGTACTACGTTTTTCCGAGAACATACTATTCAACTTTATATCCGAGTATTTGTTATCTTTCTATGGCCCTTCAGTCAGAACACTGGCGACGAAAAATATTCGAACCCCAAAGAAAATCTCTACCTAAAGAATTCCACACAAAAGCGCTATAACACTTGCGACGAAGACTATTCGAACCACAAAGAGAAACCTCTACTTAAAAAATTCCACAGAAAAAGATTCCGCCATAACTCTGGCGGCGAAGAATATTCGAACCATAAAGAGTAATCTCAAATTTTTACGAGAAAAAGTTACACCTACAACAGTTGTATGTTAAACACAACTGATAACTAAAAAAAAAACAAAAACAAAAAATGGACACACAAACCGAATAAACAAGCAACTTTAATACGAAAATAAGACACAGATTGGGACGTCGGATATATTAGAAAGATATATCAGTCAATCCATTTTTTGTGAAGCGAACGACCCCAAAAGACTTACTAGTGAAAAGTATTGCTAAGATTTTTTCTTCCCCCTCGTTGCTTTAATCAAAAGCATTGTTCTTCGCTTCCTCGACCACACAAGAAAAAGAAAGGAAGAAAAATATATTTCCTGTTTTGCAGCGTGATTGTTTATGCAAGTTTTTCTTTTTCTTAGTTATCACCAGCCAGAGCTGAGAAATATTAAAGAAAAGAATTATTTTTCATTTTTTCCACCACTTATAGAAGGAAAATTGACTAAATTACGTTTTTTGTTTCTCTCTCTCTTAAAACATAATTGAAGACATTATGGGGGACTTTAAAGCAATCATTGTTCAGATGAAGACACAATTTGATCATCAACAGAAGACTGAGGAACGTATACTACAGCAACAACAAATGTTGGACGAAAAATTGCTTCTACAGCAAAAAGAACAACAACAACAGCAGCAGAGAGAGCAACAACAGCTTTTCTTTGAATTTCAAAAACAGCAAGAAGAATTACTTCTAAAAAATTAAGTAAAAAGGATGTTAATGAAAACAACACAATTTGGCATTCTCTGGAGACATTCACATATCTTCCTGATGAGAATAAAACATTTGAAGCTTTCAATAGAAGATATGAACATCTTTTTACGGTAGACTGTGAGGATTGGTCAAACGCTAAAATGCTCGCCTTTTTTTAGAAAGATGGGAACAGTGCGTTGATTACATTCTTCCGAAGAAAACAAGTGAATTAGAGTTCGATAAAGCAATAAAACTTTTGTCTGAGTTCAGTCAGTTAAGTGCCATACGTGATACACGCTTGGGCGATCATATCTCGAAAGAGACATGACTGACTGGGCAGAAGATTATCCCGCAGTAGGTTGCCATTGCTTTCTGCGGTAGACTGGTTGCCGACCAAGGCTATAGAACCCAGTCTGTCCTGTTATTTAACCCATAACTGGAAGGAAGAGACGGATTATTACCTTTCCCAAGGGTATTTGCGCGTAAGTGAATGCAATGAATTCAACTGGAATTCGAACTCGGCCCCCCGATTTCTCGTTCCGAGCCGATATCCACTGGACTACAACTATTCCATAAAAGATGGAAGTGTTTCAACTTGTCAAAACGGGATGACGAGGATTATCTTACATTTGCGTCCATTCTACATAAGCACTGTGACGTTTTTTGTTTGGCAAAATTGTCAACCGACGATTTCAAGTGTTTAATATTTGCCCAAGTTTTAGTCTCCGCAAAAAACTCGGAGGTAAGACGGAGAGTTCTATCAAGAACAGAAAGTGAACCAAGTCTCACCCTGCAAAAACTGTCCGAAGATTGCCAGAGAGTAATAAATGTTAAAAGCGAGGAATCAGGCAGATCGTATGTTAAGAGAATTAAGTACAAGCTAAAAAATTACTCCATTGGAAAAGGTAGAGAAAGCAAAAAGTATGCTCATTTATAACCTAATAGTAGTCGACACTTTCAGAAACAAATTACCCACAAGCCCATGCGCGTTTTGTGCTGGACAACATTGGACGGCAGACTGCTTCTACCGAAACAAGATATGTAATAATTGTGAAAAAATTAGCCACAAAGGGGCGCACTGTAGAAACAAAAGAAACAACAGAAACAGTCATGCAAACTAAATCAAATAAAAAATTAGATAAGAATCTACGAAAATACGTCGTAGTCAACATGCTAAACAAAACAGTTAAGCTTCAACTATATTCTGGCTCGAATCTCTCAACTATTAATCTCTACACTTGGAGGAAATTAAAAACCCAACGATTAAAAAGCCAAACAAAACAGCTCGTGCAGTAACAAGAGACAAAATCAAATTTGAAGTTGGGCTAACGGTACCTGTAACACTAAATGGCATCACAAAGAAACTAAGTTTTCGTAGATAAAAAATTTATTTGGAAATGATTGGATGGAGTGGTGTAAGTTTTGAGATCAACCAATCAACAACTTTTGGCAAAAGATGGAAAATATGACAACGGATGCCCAAGACCTGAAAGACGAATTAAAAGATAAATTTCCCGAAGTAAAATGTACCAGATTCGAGCTGAAAAAAAAAAAAGAAATGCACATTTGCGTCAGTAGTAAAAATAAACGAAGAATTGAACCGACTATTAAATGCGGTTATACTGTCTAAAGTGAGTTTTAGCAAATGACTGTCCCCGCTGTATATGTAAGAAAAAGGTACAACCAGATTCGCGTCTGTGCGGATTTCTCAACGGGCCTCAACGCGGCTTTAAAATATTACAATTTCCCCCTCCTCACACAGGAGGAGGTATTTAATAAACTGAATGCTAGGGAAATGTTTTCCAAATTGGATTTAAGAGATGCATACCTTCAAATCCTTGTTGAGGAAGGGTGTGCAAAACTTCTATGTATCAATACCCACAGGGGTTTATACCAGTTGTGTAGATTGGCATTCGGGGTCAAAGATGCACCTGCAATTTTTCAGCAGGTCATGGATACCATGCTGGGCGGTCTTGGCTTCTCGTGTGCCTAGCTGGATGACATTGTAATAGCAAGCAAATCTACCGAGGAAAATCACAAGGTTTTTAAGAGAATTCAGGATTTCGGGTTCAAGATAAAATAATCGAAATGTGATTTTTATATGAATGAAATAAGGTATCTCGGGCATATCATTGACAAGAAGGGAAGAAGGCCTGGCCCACAGCGGGCAGAAGCTATAAGAAATACGCCTTCTCCAAAAACATGTCAACGAGCTCTAAAGTTTTCTTAGACTTGCCAACTATTACCAAGTATTCATAAAAAAAAAAAACACGCACGAGCGACGCGCTCCACTAAACGAATTGTTAAAAAAAGAAAAAACTTGGAACTGGTCAATTGAGTGTCAGTCAGCCTTTGAAAAATAAAAACTATTAACATCAGAACTATATCTGATTCACTTCAACTCACTAATTATATATAATTTTGGCCCGCAATGCTAGCTCGTACGGTATCGAAGCGTGTATCCTACATCTTATATCAGACGGTGCCTTGTAACCCATAGCACACGCATCAAGAACGTTCCTACTCGCAGAAAATGCGTACAGCCAAATTGAAAAAGAAGCCCTCTGTATCATTTTTGCGTTAACAAAATTACAGATATCTGCATGGAAGGCTTTTCAGTTTTCAGACCGATCATAAACCAGTATTAACGATAGTTGGCTCAAAAAAGGGATTAACGGTTTATACGGCAAATAGACTTTTAAGATAGGGTTAAGATGGGGTACCATCCTTCTCAACTATAACTTTAAATTAGAGTATTTACCAACTCATAAAATTGAATATGCAGATGGTCTATCCTGACTAATCGCTAATCAAAGTCAACCAATTGAAGACTCAGTTACAGCAGCTCTTCGTTCAGACTGTGAAATAAAATCAATAATAGCGAATACCGTCCGGGATCTGCCTGTAACATTGTCGGAAATCAAAAATAAAGCTCTAGAAGATGATTTTATTTGCGAGATAAAACGTAAAATCGCAACAAAAGATAATAGCGTGTCAGACGTCTACTCACGATGCGACAATGTCTTATTATACAGCGAATGAGCAGTTAAAAAAGCTTAAGGATCTCCTCCCGACATAGGATTACAGCAGTTTTTACAAGTTTATCGCATAACAACGAACCCGAATACACCATCAACTGGCTCACCGGCAGAAACCATGTTTGCCAGAAATGTGAGATACACATTTGGCAAATTAATTCCTAAACAGTAAAAATTACGTAAAACCGAAAAAGGACCAAAAAAACCTTCTCCCAGGTCATAAAATTTTCTTTAAAATTTTCCAAAAGAATACTCCGTACTGGGAGGAGGGCACGGTCACTAGAAGGATTGGCGAGATGGTGTATATAATACATTGACCAAGACATACCCACAAAAGACACATTAATCAAATTAAAACACGGCATGAAATGAATTCCAACAGCAGACGCGATGAAGTGGAATAACCCATCGAGATTATTTACGACACATTTGACCTCGAGCCCCCGAAACATACGCCCGAACAACAAACGTCGGTGAGAAAAAGGACATTTATCGAGCCTTTAACAATCAATCCAAAAAATAAAAGGTATTAAATTTCAGGAAATCAATAAACCCTTTTACAGAGTAAGAATTAAATAAATAAATTTAACATTGAGTTCTTTTAAGTTCGTCCCTATCGGAATTTACCTGACTTAAATACCAAATATTCTACGTTTTTTATATATATCATTTATTTGTTTAAACGTTATTGTTAATGGATACTCCTATTTGAGTAGATGCACTTTTTCTTTTTTTTTTCTTTTTTTAAATCAGGCAGTCTATTTATTTACATCTACAGGCCTGAATAATCGAGAACACTTGTTGGAAAACTATGCGGTCAGTCAGTCAGTTAAGTGCCATACGTGATACCCGCTTGGGCGATCATGTCTCGAAAGAGACATGACTGACTGGGACAGAAGGTTGCCATTGCTTTCTGCGGTAGACTGGTTGCCGACCAAGGCTATAGAACCCAATCTGCCCTGTTATTTAACCCATAACTGGAAGGAAGAGACGTATTAATACATTTCCCAAGGGTATTTGCGTGTAAGTGAATGCAATGAATTCAACTGGAATTCGAACTCGGATCCTCGATTTCTCGTTCCGAGCCGATATCCACTGGACCACAACGCACATCCAACTATGCGGTACTTCAGCATAAAAAGGACTTGCGTCCCCTAAAAAGCTTAAACAAGTAAATGGTTATGTTTAAATAAATAAATGCCTTTGTTTAAACAAAAATTTAAAATTATCGGAGTTAATCCATTTCGGAACAGATTTCGTAAAGATTTCGTAAATAAATAGTCATTGTTTAAATTAGGAGACAAAAAATAAAAATAATCTAGCAAACAGGAATATATCAAACAATTGTTAAAGTGTGTGTTTAAAAGCATTATTCCGTCATCATTGGACAGTTAGTCCTGCGTGGTCGTGCCGTTAAGAAATATCAGATCTACTCAAGGCTTTCCCTTAGGAGACGCGTGTTCAAATTCTGCCGTAGAACTCATTTATTTTTTCTTACAAAATTTCTCGATTATATAGGCCAGCAGATGTAAATATATATACCGTTTAATTATAAAAAACAAAAAATATAGAATCTATTCCAATATGAGTATTCGTTAAAAATAATGTTGATTGGGTAAATCGACGATTGTTCATATTATATATATATATATATATATATATATATATATATATATATATATATAAATGTTCTGTTTGAGACATAGAATGATTGTTACTTGTAGGCTGTAAGAAAGACTGAAATTCTCCAGAGAATCAAGAGTGTAAAGTTATTGAGAGATGGGCGCACAAAGTTTGAAATTGACAAAAGTATATATATATATATATATATATATATATATATATATATATATATATCTGTGTGTGCGTGTGTACATATATAAATGTATATAAATGTCATTAAATTAAATATATATATATATATATATATATATATATATATTTAGAAACATTTTTAAAACCTTTCAGTATCAATTCTAAATACTTTCTCATAATCTTACAAACAGTTGTTATATTAAATTTTATAAGTAAATATTTAATCGACAGAAAAGTTGTAAAACATCTTCGTTAATATTTGATAATTTCAAATTCGAAGCGATATTAAATTTTGTCACGTTCTTATTCTGTTTAGCACATCACGCAGATCAAAACAAAATATTGTAAAATAAATTTCTTTCTTTCTCATGAGGAAATTTCTACCATCTGACAGTTTTTTATTATATTTACTGGAATACAGTTTTAAATTCACACGAATTGTAAATTCTGTTTGTAATGCAAACTTTAAAATATTTTAAGTGATTCATGGGAATCTAGTTTTTATCTTCAACAGATTAAGTCACTTCGATGGTAAAGACTTTTTGAAAAATGTTTTGTCCAAAAGAAATGTGAGAAAAATATTTCAAGTCAGATTTTTTGCTTTCGATTTTATTGCATATTCCGGATATTATTTTAAATGATTTTGCCTGAACAAAATTCCCTAAGAATATTTATTTGTATTGATGTAAATGTTCTATATTCATGGGAGAGGGAATCAGAGATAAATCATTTATAGATTTATGAGCACATGAATCAAACTTTTGGTGATTGTCAGTTTCAAATCCAAAGCCAACTAACCATGGTTCAGTACTCTGACCTGCAAATTCATCATAGCTCAAAAGACTAAATAATTCCCATAACCTAAAATGAAAAAAACCTATTTCAAAACCCAGCATTTTAAAACGACCAAAAATACAGAAATAACAAATAAAGGAGACATAATAATAAGGAAAGAATAAATAACTAAACAAAAACAAATATCATGTTGGGAATATTATCCACAAGGAACTGCAATAATTTTGCACTTGTCTTAGCCCTGCAGTGGACTAAATATAGAACAGGCTAAATGTAGTGGCATTGGGCCTGATGTCTAAACATGAGTCGTTATGCTGATTCCAAATTTCACACACTATATATATATATAGTCATTCACAGACAGCTCTGTTTCGCTGTATCACAGCTCATCAGTACGGTTAGGCATCTGATTGCTTTTGACCCAGGATTGAAACCAGAACGAATTGACGCCAGTCGGCGATTCTACCTCTGAACTATGGGCGCTCGCAGACTTCTAGCGTGTGATATATCAAGTGACAGACGCCAATAGTTTGGATATTCTAATTCATTACTGAATGAACAATCCTTAGATGCTAGAGTAGCTACTGTTTTTTCAAAGTCTAACATTCTTCCAGAGTGCTCAATCAGGGCGTGAGTGCGTAAATAGTCATCCACATAATCTGTTTCGCTTTATCACAGCTCAACGGTATGGTTAGACGTCAGTATATATATATATATATATATATATATCTTAGGTAATTTCATGAAATATATATATATATATATTAGGTAATTTCATGACAAATTGAAAAAATATGTGTAATGCGTTTCGCCCTCTCGAAGAATTTCCTCGGACTAAATATATTTTTCTATTGATGAAATCATATGTGTAGCAGTGGTTAATTTGAATTCAAGAGCCTGTTATAATTCGATGCCAAAAGGAAATGAAGACTTTTCATTTTTTAATTCTTGAGTTTAAAACATTTTAGTTTTAATATTTTTTTTATCAGTAGTGTTTGGTTTAGCCGATCATATATGTGTCCCTACGCTTTTGTTGTTGTTTTTTTTTTTGTTGTTTTTTAATGATACCACATAGTGATAACATATATGCCAATTAAGGATAAATGTTGTAAAACCTTGACGTAGATTTACTGTGGATGATTTTCTTGATATTTTCACATTAGTAAATTGTTTTCTCTTTTAATTAAAGGAGCCATATTACATCGAAATGACGGCCATGCATATTCTTCTTTTTCTATTTGCCAACTCCCGTAAAGACGTAAGCGATCATGGCCTTCCATGTTTACCTATCCTTGGTAGCTCTTAGCACGATTTCTCCTGTTACTCTACCCAAAACTCACTCTGCCATTCACCTGCTCAGGCCCTTTAAATATGTTATCTACTGCTTTCCACTGTCTCTCTTTCCCTCTAACCTGTGAGTATCAGATTTCTCCAAAACCTTTTCCTCATCACATGTCTCAAGAACTTCAGATGTCTTTTCCTGATGCGCAGTATTAATTTCCGTTTTGTTTCCATCCTTTCTAAAGCCTCATCATTGCTCACATGCTCGGTCCATGATATCCGCAGCATCCGTCTGTAGATTTCAATTGCTTCAAGTTTCTCATTCATCTTTGATGATATTGTCCAGTATTCCCTGCCATATTGAAGAACAGACACCACATAGCAATCCAGTAATCTCTTCTTTGTTTCTAGAGAAATTTTACTCTCTTAATACTTTTCTCAACTTTTGCAGTGCGTCCTTGGCCATTCCAATTCGCCTTCAGATCTCAGTGTCACACTTTTCGTCTTCCGTTAGAACACTTCCCAAACACTTGAATTTTTTGTTCTTGCTTTAATTGGCATTTTGGGCTCCTCCATTTGCTGATGGCCATACATTCGGTTTCCTTTTTATTTTAGTTTTAGAAGGTCCTGTAGTTTTCTTTCCGTTTCAGCTATCAGCGCTGTATCATCTGCGTATTTTATGTTCTTCAGATTGTGACCGCCAATGACGAATGCTGGCATAAGTTTTAGGCTTTTTTTTTTTTTTTTTTTTTTTTTTAATCATCTCACCCCAAGCAAGGCATTCCACTGCCACTATTGCGCATGGGGCTACATAGGGGAAGGTAAAGAGAAGGAGTGGATAGACATAGGGAATGTCAGGAGAAAGGTAATAGATGAGTAAGGATAGCGAGGATGAGTGTCGGGCAGATGGGAAGAGTGTTTGATAGAATGGGAGCAGGTTAGTGTGTTAGGAGGTGTCTATTGACCTTACATTTAAACTCCTGAAGATTGTAGCCGTCGGGGAAGCAATCGTTTGGAAGAGAATTCCACAGTCGGGAAGTGCGAGGAAAGAAACTGTTGGAGTAGAAGTTACGGCTGCATTTTATCGATTTCACTGTAAAAGGGTGGGATCTAGTTGCTAATCTAGTATCTCGTGCAAATTCGTATTTAGGGGGCACCAGTGATCTAAGTTCATCGGAGCAGAAGCCGTGAAAGTATTTATAGAAGAGACACAGCGAAGCCACGTCTCGCCGGTGGGAGAGAGACTGCAGGCGGTCTGCCAAGTCGGTATCTATCACATTACAGACCCTCCTCTGAACCTTATCGAGAAGCCCGAGGAGAACAGCAGGGGCACCCGACCAGATATGGCAGCAGTATTCAATGCACGGGCGGATGGTAGATTTGTAAATGTACAAGTTGAATAGATCCGGTGAAAAGACACATCCTTGCATTACACCCTTTCTATATTTGTATATCTGCTGAATTCGTTTCTTGTCCATATGAAGGTGGTTTGCTGTCAGTAGAGGTTCTTGTTTACTCTAATGTCTTTGCCAAATATGTCGTGGTTGTTGAATATTTCTATCAATTCTTTGTGGCGTACTTTGTTGAACGCCCTGGTATAGTCTACAAAACACAGATAAACTTCCTTTTTCATTTGTATTGCCCTTTCTGATAGCAACCTAAGCATAAATATCGCATTCTTAGTTCTAGTGTCCTTGACAAACGCACTGTTCTTGTTTTATTTCCGGTCCCATGCTGCTTAGCGCTATACTCATCAGGATTCGGACAACGAGTTTCGTTATGTGATTGAGTTCGCATTCGATTGCACCTGGCTTCTTAGGCAGAGCTATGAAAATTGATTTGCTTAGGTCATCCGGTATTACACCAGTGTTGTATACTTCATTTATGATTTCCGTAATTATCTCAATGCCAAAATCTTATAAGGCTGTCAACATAAGTTGAATGAATAATGCAATATTTGTGTTGTTTTGTAAAATGTTTCTTTTTGTTGATATAATCTTTTATTTAATCTCCTCGCGGTTTCTCTTTACTTGTGGCTGTTATGCTTTTGTTTAAATTAAGTATTCTATTAAATTAAGTATTCTATTAAATTAAGTATTCTATTATACAAAGTTGTAACAAATTTGATATTAAGCATCGATAAATTATTTTCAATTGTAGGAGTGATTCTAATTGTAATGGATTGTTTGTTGTTTTATATAGTTTTATATATTATTCTTTAAAAATTTTCTTAAGTTCTGTTTCACGTTACATATGAAATAATTAGGCTGTTAGAGAAGCTTGAAAATTATTTTCAATGTATTCCTTCAAATCACGTAAATATTGACGGCCACAAATTCTGTGTTCTCTTAAAGAGAATCCGATAATTATTCGATTAAGTTTAATACTTGATTCTTTGTCAGTATTTGTACGGTTTAGTTTGACACGAAGGAAAAGTAACAATGCTTGTTTTATAAATCAATTCCATCGTACGTTCGACTTTGTTTAGTTTATTTACACGGTCAGTTAAAGTGGTTTTGTGGGGATATATTTATGTTATGTTGTGGGGATATATTTATGTTATGTTGTGGGGATATATTTATGTTATGTTGGGGGGATATATTTATGTTATGTTGTGGGGATATATTTATGTTATGTTGTGGGGATATATTTATGTTATGTTGTTGGGATATATTTATGTTATGTTGTGGGGATATATTTATGTTATGTTGTGGGGATATATTTATGTTATGTTGTGGGGATATATTTATATGGTGCACCGACTTTTATTTTATTTTATTTTACTTTATTTTATTTATTTATTTATTTATTTTTGCTTTTATCACGTTAATGATGGGAAGTTCCAGTCGAATATCTTTGGCGTTTTCAAAGATTAATTTATACATATCCATAAGTTTTTCAACAGATAATTCTAAAATTTCGTGAGATATTAATATTGTATGCGTAGGATGAGTGTTTTTTTTTTGTTATGCATCACAGTTAAACACACGCTGCTCGCACGCATACACATATACATACACATATGCACACACACACAGATGAGGACATTGACTTCAAACCCCAGAGGTGGCAGTCTGTTTCATGCTATAGGTAATTGTCAGACAATGGGCGTTGTGTTTTTGTACAACTATATATACAAGTCAGTGATTCATTGTGGATAGTCTATTGTATTGGATTCTGGGTAGTTGATTGTATTATTCTAACGGTTATTTTAAAGGTACGTAACGGTTGTGTTTCAAATTATTCTAGGGGTTATTGAACAGGAATAACTGTGGATCCGAATGCAGTTTTTTGGCTATTTATATTGTTGCTAATTGCTTGTGCTTACCCGTGCCTGTGTGGTTTGTTTATTTTATTTTATTTATTTTTATATTTGTTAGTTTTCATTTTCCGAATTTTATGTAGCGTAGTAAAATTCCGACTTCGTTTCTGCATCTTAAAATGAAATTTAAACATTTTTAGTAGCTTGTTTTGGTCTGGGAAGTTAATTATAGGTTATTTTGTCTCAAGGCAGTTTTTACAGTTTTACATTGATGCTTTTTTTCCTTATTTTCCATTATATTTTTGGTGTGATTTAATTTTTGTTTATATTATGCCATTTATGTCTAGAAATCATTATAATATTCGTGTATTTACTATTTGTAAACGAGGTTTTGTTTGCCTAGTTTATTTGTTTCCACTGTCCTTTAGTTACTCTTATATATACTTTTCTTTGTTATCTGCTAATTTTACAGTGACTTGATATATTACATTCTTCCGCATGCAATTTCTATTTGAGGGACACACATTCTTTTTTTGGCAGGTACATGTAGGTTTAATCTGTTCAGATGGTTGTTGGTTGTTTTCCTGCTGTGCGTTTTTTATTATTTTACTCCTGTTCTCGTTGTAAATGATCTATAATAAAAGAAACATTTAAAAACACTATAAAAAGGCAAAAATTAAATTTAGATTTACAATTATTCCCAGGAAATAGGCCCTGTCATCATTAGAAACAAAGCGGCACACCAAAAGAACATTTAGAATAATACAATAGACTACCGACAACGCAATAAAGAAGATTACCCATAATGCATCAGTAAACTGTAAATATAAATAGTCGTGCAAAAACACAACGCATATGGCCTGGGGATTTCCTTTAGGATCAGACTGTCCACTCTGAGAGTTGATTTAATGTTTAATATATTTACATAAGCTTTATTCCTGTCATTAAGAACTTTAACCCAAAATTATAGCAGATCTTAGGACTATATTTTATTCTTACACACACACACGCACGCACGCACACACACACACACACACACACACACACACATATATATATATATATATATATATATATATATATTACACTTATGAGTTTTGTAACCCTATGTTCCCTTGTTATTGTTCAAAAGCAATGAAAAGAGCATTTATTTGTTTAAAACTTAAAAAGGTTACTGAAAAATTACATTCGATTTTATCATATACGCATTAGGGGTAAAAATAAACATACTGAAGAAGCTTTGTTTTTTAATTTCATAATAATTGGTAGCTTCGACTGCTACACGAGAACTAAAACAAGAGCTCAAACTTGATCCTAATATTCATATTCGTTGAACATTTGACATCTATCTATCTATATATCTATCTATACACCTATCTATCTATCAATCTATCTTGACTATTCATATCTATCTATCTATCTATCTATTTTAATCTGTTAATGTCTAGCTATCTATCTATCTATCTATCTATCTCAATCTGTTCATATCTATCTATCTATCTATTTATGTTTGTATGCATATAAGTTCAGAAGAGTACTGATTGGTTAGATGATACCTGTTATCATATACGGCAGTGAATCTGGACTATCTCCTCAAAAAACAAGAAGAGACATAAAACAACAGATTGCCGAGGATAGTAGGAACCAAAAATGTGAGTAACCAGGAGATTTTAGAGAAATTTTCGAGACAGATATTGAGGAAGAAGTACTTGAAAAATCTGATACACACAGGACTTCGATAACTCTTCGATTTCACTCTTCTACAATTTGTCCTTTTTGGACAAGTTGAGAGTTGAGAAAAGAGAGATCGAAGGAACGCCTAATATAGTGGACTTGAGTAAATGTATGGCCGAACAGGGTGTAGGAGAATTATTTTTAACAGCAAAAAAAGAAAAGACAATTGTGATGCGCCATGGTCGCCTACGTTCTGAGGTGACAAATATTTGTGTGGAGATAGATAGATAGATAGATAGATAGATAGATAGATAGATAGATAGATAGGAGACTGTAATAGATAGATAGATGCATAGATATGAATAGTCAAGATAGATAGATAGATAGATAGATAGATAGATAGATAGATAGATAGATAGATAGATAGATAGGAGACTGTAATAGATAGATAGATGCATAGATATGAATAGTCAAGATAGATAGATTGATAGATAGATAGATAGATAGATAGATAGATCATATATACCGATGGCTCTAAAGTCAATAACAAAGTAGGATGTGCTGCTATCTGTAAAAGTACTGTCCTACAAAAAGATTACCTGACAATTCATCAATATTTAGTGCAGAAGTTATTGCCATTGACTTAGCCTTGGATCTCATCCCTAAACTTACCTCAAACAAAGTCATTATATTCTCGGATTCTTTAGCAGTGCATGAAGCAATAAAGAACCAAAGATTAAACAATCCTTTGCTCATCAAACTTTTATACAGAATACATGTAATCTCACAAAACAAAACTATCAGTTTCTGTTGGATTCTCAGTCACTCTGGATTTCACGGAAATGAAAAAGCTGATGTGGCTGCAAAAATCTCCCTGAAACGTGACACAAGTAACATAAAAATTCCATAGGCTGACTATAAACCCCTAATCAAGAACTATATATTAAAGAAATGGCAAGAAACCTTGAACAACTGTCAAAACAACAATTTTTTTAAAATCAAATCCCTCCCAAAGAAACAACTACCAGAACCCAGTAAATCACGCAAAGACGAAGTGATTATATCCCGTACTCGAATAGGACATACACACATAACCCATTTTTATCTCTTAAAAAACGAAGAACCTACTGATTGCATTGCATGTCAAGAACTTTATACAGTAAAACATGTTCTACTCGACTGCAGTGACGTTACATATATCCGTCAATCCCTCTACAATGTTAACAACCTGAAAGATCATTTCGAAACAAAAAACTCTAATACTATTTTAACCTCAAAAAGGTCAAACTATACAAAAGAATATAATCGAAGTAAAGATCCGAAGATCAAAAATAGATCTGATCCTCACCAGGTGAAAAATTATAAAAGTAATGCAACTTGAAAGCAAGAGAAAAAGTTTAAAACGCAAGCCATCTTCAGAAATTCTATAAAAATAGAATAACCTTACCCAAAATCATTTGTTATGACCTTTAATGATCCCATAAGGATTGATAGGTCGTTAAACCTCGAAACAAATAATACATAGATAGATAGATAGATAGATAGATAGATAGATAGATAGATAGATAGATAGATATGAATAGTCAAGATAGATAGATAGATAGATAGATAGATATGAATAGTCAAGATAGATAGATAGATAGATAGATAGATATGAATAGTCAAGATAGATAGATAGATAGATAGACAGATAGATATGAATAATCAAGATAGATAGATAGATAGATAGATAGATAGATAGATAGATAGATAGATATGAATAGTCAAGATAGATAGATAGATAGATAGACAGATAGATATGAATAGTCAAGATAGATAGATAGATAGATCTGAATAATCAAGATAGTTATGAATAGTCAAGATAGATAGATAGATAGATAGATAGATAGATAGATAGATAGATAGATATGAATAGTCAAGATAGATAGATAGATAGATAGATAGATATGAATAGTCAAGATAGATAGATAGATAGATAGATAGATAGATAGATATGAATAATCAAGATAGATAGTTATGAATAGTCAAGATAGATAGATAGATAGATAGATAGATATGAATAGTCAAGATAGATAGATAGATCTGAATAATCAAGATAGTTATGAATAGTCAAGATAGATAGATAGATAGATAGATAGATAGATAGATAGATAGATAGATATGAATAGTCAAGATAGATAGATAGATAGATAGATAGATAGATAGATAGATATGAATAGTCAAGATAGATAGATAGATAGATAGATAGATAGATAGATAGATAGATATGAATAATCAAGATAGATAGATAGATATGAATAATCAAGATAGATAGTTATGAATAGTCAAGATAGATAGATAGATAGATAGATATGAATAGTCAAGATAGATAGATAGATCTGAATAATCAAGATAGTTATGAATAGTCTAGATAGATAGATAGATAGATAGATAGATAGATAGATAGATAGATAGATAGATAGATTTTTATGTGCGGATGCAGATGGGTTTTTTATAGTTCATGATTTTAGTTTTTCCTACAAGTTTTACTTGTATGTAAGAAGTGCGATTGTGGCATGAAGAAAATCGAATCTATCACTCCCCTTCCTCTCGTTGTACGTCGAAATCAATAAGTAATTACATGAAGAAATTGGTGTCATGGAGGTCACGTGTAATAAAGCATTCAGAAAGTATTTTGACATAAAATGAAAAAATAGAATATATAAATTATTTTAAATGGGAAATATTTTAATATCAACAAATAAATACCATGAGATTGATAAACAGGGTGGAAAATAAAACGTCATGGTATTTGTAAGATTTATGTCTTAAGGGATCATCAGAGCATATTAAGACATGAAACTGACAGTAGTCATGCAATTTTGATACAGAGTATTTGCTAATATCTACAAACACTCTGTCCCTAATATTAAGTACTCTTACTCTACAAATATCACATATGCAAGCATGCCTGTGTATGTGTCTACGCACATAATGAATAAATGCAAAATTATGTCATAAATAAGTTAATTCTTTTTTTTTTTTTTTTTTTGGCTATGAATTTTTAATTAATATCTGCAAGTAACGTTTTTAATTTGGACAGGGACATATTTTAAAGTTTGTCTGGGCGTTTCATGTTTTAACGTTTATTTTTATAAAATATCTGATTTTTATAATTATTTATTGAGTTATAAACGGATTAAAAAAAAATTTTTTTTTTAAATTTTTATGTCTCATATTAAATTCAAATTTAGTCATTTCTTTTTCAGTAGGAGTAGATAGTCTCTCCTCTCACTCGGTCGATACTTAATAGGAGTAGAGGATTATCCCTTTTTTCTTGTTTAGAAAGGGGTTACCGTTTTTTCCTCTCCTCATGACTGAATAGTGGCTCTGTCGCAAGTCTTTATGATATGTGTGGATGGTAGAATGATCTCTTCATAATGAGGGTACTGGGTTTGCAGTTTTCTGGTTGCTGCTTCCGATACTTAGGAGCCTGAACTCTTGCGTAGCGTCTTGACAGGCTTCTCTGATCAACAATTGAATAATATCGAGGTTTCTTGTAGCGGTAATTCGCGCATGGATGGATGTCCTTGCAAGTGTCTCTGGTGGGCAACCTTGAGGCAGCATTATGCTGCAGTCTGCATCAGTTCCCTTCTCACACATATTGCATTTGACGACCAACTGATACTGCTAATCTAGGTCTCTTCTTACCAAAATAACTCTACATCATGACAGCACACAATCCAAGATATAAAACTAAACCATCCAAATAAATAAACACCTAAAACCACCAACATTTTCTTTCTTTAACGTCCGTGGTATCAAATTTTGCTGTGTGGAATCGTTCTTCTATGAAAGATCCTTGACATCGTAGCTCTCTGCGAAACCAAACTCAACCCTACAATTACCTTCTCTGATATTTTTTATTTCTAGATACTTCCTTCTCTTTAGGAAGGACTCCAGTGTCCACATGCATGACCTGAGTATAATAGTGAACATCACCCTCTGGTTGGGAAGATTTCTCTTGAATTTCCTGTCCATTCCTAAATATATATCCGTTTCTCTCTACTAAACTCTGGAAGCTATCTCTTCTTTCTTTGCCTCTTCACTTTTTTCTTGACTGCTGCATACTAGATAGTATTTCAGATAATATAGACAAAAGCTATTCAACTTCAACTATTTGCTAACGTATTTGTGTTTGGTAACTTCAATGCCCAACATGCCAAGTGGTGAAAAGCTGTCACTGATCTTGCTGGAGTCCAAATGCTAAATTTCTCAACAATTTTGTACCTTATAGAAGTTGTGGATTTTCCCAGTAACCACAATGGTCACGCTTCTTTTCCAGATCTCTTCCTTAGTTTTATCTCTGACTCTTGCCATGTTATGCAGCTCTACTCTCTTGACAACTCTGACCATGCTGTAGTATCTATAAATGTCTTCTGCCAATCCCTCTTCATCGAGGAACCTACTATCAGTAGAATATCTTACTGCTATAAATGAGCAAACTGGTACTTGTTTCGTCATTTTCTTTGCGGTGTCCCTTGGAACAAAGTTTTTGATTTCCCTGTTCAAGACCGCTCCTCTGAATTCTCCTCTTGGGTGAAAGCTGGAATTGATGCTTTTATCTCGGCTAGAAAAATTTCGAATTAAACTTAATTCATCTCCTTGGTTCTCTTCTGTTTGATTGCCTGACATTGCTCACTTCTCCCTGCTATACCGGATTGACATGTCTGATCCCAATAGGCGCCTTTGTGTCCCTGCTCGTAATAAATGTAAGCGTGTACCAAATGATGCTAAGCTGTTATTTGGTGACAGAATGAAGCTACGTATAGCATCTCGCAATTTTGGTTCCAAAGAATACTAGTGGCTCTGCAAAAGTGTGCTGAACAACAGAAAACCCCCGATCTTTCTTCTATTCAATCAATTCAAAAATCTTATATCCACAGCTGATAAGGATGTGTGCTTTGCTTGCAAATTCTCGTCCAACTTCACAGTTGACGCGTCTGGAGTATCCATACCCAATTTTCAACCTAAAACTGAGGCTCAACTAAGTAATATATATAGAACCCCATCTTTAGTCTCTAACATAACTTCTAAGCTTGATCCTCATAAGGCAAGCAGAAGTGATGAAATTCCTGTTATCGTCTCACAATATTGTACCCCTGAGATGGTTCCAGTTCTCTCCAAACTCTATAAGTATTGACTCGCTTCTTACTGTTTTTCTGCTTGTTGGAAGTCATCCTCTGTATTTTGCACGATTATAAATCTACCATTCGTCCGTGCATTGCAGACTGTTACCATATCTGGTAGGTTTCCCATGCTATTCAAAAATGAAGTTCTTGACAAAGTCGAAAGATATAGCAGTCGGCCTTCAGTCACATAATCACCAACGTGATTTGTCCTTTCCCTGTCTTTTCTACAAGTATTTTCATGGCAACTGACGAGCTTTTTCCTGGTTCCATGACCACTCATGTTACTAGATTGGAATGTAGGTCCTACCTTTTTATCATCAAAACTGTTAAATGTAACCTGCTCTTCTACTCTAACGGTTTCTTTTCTCGGATTTCCCGTTTGTGGAACTTCCTACAGTTTTGTTCGTTTTCATATTGGTAGACACATTTAAGATAATATGTACACAGGTTAAATTCGTATGCAGTGGCAAATATTCAAATATAGGGTACATTTATATATATATCTTGCTTTTTATCTGTGTCCATAAAAATCAAGCAATCTGCGTGAGTGCCGATAAAATTCACTTCATCTATTTAAATAGACACTGTTATATTACCTGTAAACAACCATTCTGTAACAGTATGTTTAGTGCTCAAGAAATTTGCTAATAAGCAAACATTATTCACTTTACTTTCTCTATTTTTACGTTTTACTTTTTTGTTTTTTCTTAAATTCCGAAACGTTGCAGGTTTTCATGCTAATTTAATGTATATATATATATATATATATATATATATATATATGTGTGTGTGTGTGTGTGTGTGTGTGTGTGTGTGTGTGTGTGTGTGTGTGGTCAAATAAACCCAAATGACCTTTACGAAACCATTATTTCATGATATATTTCTATCTCCAACTAAAGAAAAATTGTATTCGATTTTTTTTCAAAATTAATGAAATAGATAATTTATAAATAACGGCAAAAATGTATCTTACGCTGCGGGTTGCTTGTTTCCAAAGAAATTTTAATAGAAAGCACGTAGAAGCCGAGAATGAGTTGGGCTTTTTGCGTAAAAATCTTTTTCCGCAGTTCCATTGGTTTAAAGACGCATCCCAATTATTTCAACTTTTGAACGATAATACACAAAAACTCTTAAAATGTCTGATTTCATTGCGAAATTTATATACAAACCGAAGTTCTTTAATTTTTCATATATTTTATATTTATTCTCATCAATGTAACGTAAGTATGACGTAAATGGTACATTAAGAATTTTCTTGTTAATCAACATTGATTATTGTAAATTGTTTCTATATTTAAGTCCGATGGATTTATTAGAAAGACAGGAAAAATATTAGGAAGGAGATGCAAGTAAGGAAAATATAAAGGTAAATATGATTTTAAAGAAAAGATTCTATCAAATAATGGTCTGCTCATCACAACAAATATCAATATTTTTTTAAGTTCTTGTTTCTAAAATCAGAATCCATGGCTAAATCTGCTGCTAAGAATGTCGGTTCTCTGTGTAGGGCTAGGAAGTTTTTCCAGTCTGAAACCATTCTGCACATATACAAATCTACCTATGCATTGAATACTGCTGCCGTATCTGATCGGGTGCCCCTGTTTTCCACCTTGGTCTCCTAGACAAAATCCAACGGAGAATTTGTAATGTGATCGATCCCTACTTGGCAGCTCGGATACAGTTACTTTTTCACCGGCTCAATGTGGCTTCCCTGTGTCTCTTCTACAAATATTTTCACGGCTTCAGCTTCGATGAACTTAGCTCACTGGTGCCCCCTATATATAAATTTACTCGTGCCACAAGGTTAACATCTAGGTCCCAACTTTTTACTGTGAAACCAATAAAATCTAAACGCAAATTCTACTCCAACAGCTTCTTTTCTCGCACTTCCCGCTCATGGAATTCCCTTCCGCTTACTTGCTTTCCCGGCAGTTACAATCTTCAAGAATTCAAATGTAAAGTAAATAGTCATCTTCTGTCTTACTATCTTGCATCCTCTCTCTCATGCTCGTTTCTCCGTTCACCACACTCTCATCAATATTCTCATCCTTCTCTTACCCACTTCCTGACACTCCCTGTAACCTGTCACTCTTTCTCATAACATTCCTCCTATGTAACCCCCTGCACAACAGTGGCAGTAAAATGCCTTGCTTGTGGTGACACGATTATATATATATATATATATATATATATATATATATATATATTCTGTCGTTAGTAAACATTTTAAAGGTTTCTTCTACTATGGGTCGTCGTATTCAGAAAAGTGAAAGTGATTATTCTTCAAAATTCTGTCTAATTGAATGAAATAATCTTTGTGTATAAACAATAGTCGTATATTCTGGAGTGAAACCCAAACACAGCAAACAGAAATAATAATTTAAACTGCATGAAAAAACATCCACACTATTCCTTTATTCCAGATTTGCTTTCTTTATCAGATCCCTGTGTTTATCAATAATAACGTTATAGCAATGATTGTTTTTCCTGTTTGCTGTAAATGTCGCTCTTCTCTACATTCTTCGAAATGGTGTTAAGGTAATCGTACTTCAAATATCATCATATAAAATTCATTTTAAATTCATTTGTCTCAGGCTTCACTGTGAAACAGGCAATCACATGAAGTTTAACTCTCTTACAATTTCCATCTGTCCCTTATTCTAATTTATCCCTTTACACATCCATTGAAAAGAAACAAATTGGATCTCGCGAATTCTGGAAGATTACCAAACAAATTATGAATTATGAATTTTTATGCAAAGCGGCTGCAACAATTATTACAAATGACCCCGAAGTCATATCCACCTCGACAGACAAGCCGATGTTTTTCGCCTCGATATTTGCCTCAAACTCGACATTAGATGACAAAGGCCATCAACTCCCCAACATCTCACATCTCACTGAGCACAATATTAGTAATAAACTCATTTAATTCAGAGAAAGCTCTAGAATTACCGAAGCATTGACCCAAACAAGTATCGATTCTAAAAATAGCCACTGGATAAGATAAAATTCCAGCGGACGTCCTTAAGAATATCAGCCCAAAATTATCCCCAATTCTAGGAAACTTATTTAACCACTGCTTGAATGTTAAATCTTTCCTAAGAATGTGGAAGGTGGAAAGCTTATGCTATGGAACCACCGAAAGGGTTTCCTCTATTATAAAATCCTTCTTAGCAGGTACATCCATGAACGTAGTTATTAACAGTTAATCCTCCGAGGACCTGGCGATTAACACAGGCGTCGACCAGCGGTCACTCCTCGGATCAAACCCCTTTCTGGTTTACATAAATGATCTACCTAAAATATATTCAGGTCATTTGTAAACAGTCGGAAAAATTGGCTAGTTACATTAAATTCTTCTGAAATCAAATTGGTTACAGTCTATCACCACCGAATTACAACCACTATAACAATCCTCGAAAATGGCTAAAAGTATAACCGAAAGCGCTCGGATAAACAAGACATTTGGAAATTTTTTATATAATTTATGTCCGCAAAAGAAAAATATCACAACACGATCACATGAAATATTATATAAACCCTAATTCATAATTCTTTGTCTGTCATTTTTAATAAAACCTGCATAAAAGAAAGATTACTGACCAAATATATATATATATATATATATATATATATATAGTGGAAGAGTAGGAAGGTAAATTCCAAGAACCTGATCCTAATCAATATTAAAAAATTTTAACATTAAAATGTGATGCAGGCAGAGAGCTCAATGTATTGAGAATACAGAACCAATATAAATTAGAGAAAATTTTTAAACTTCCAAGGTGTCGGATATACATTTCGACATAGGATCTCTAATAGAGACTCTACGTCACGTCAGCGACATTGTTTTTTCCAAATGGTGAAGGCCCTGGGTTAGAGTGTGGAGGGGCTTTAGGTTAACAATGGTCACAGAGTGGAAAAGGACAGAGCTGGTAGTCGCGGGGTTACAGGGTGTTGAAATGGCATATTTATGAAGGGGAGGAATAGGAGTTCATATTTTATAAAGATAGACAACACAACTAAATGAGTTAAATTACTTTTTAAAGTTAAGATTTTGGGCTGTTTGAAGAGGTGTATTTAGGCGAGAAGGAATGGGGTTCAATATAAGATTTTAAACATTTTTATTTAAGTTTATTTTATTAAACCTTTTAGGTAGCAGCGAGCTAAATGCTAATTACAGGAAGTTATCAGTTTAAAAATTATTAGAGAAAAAATATTAGAGAAAAAAATATTAGAGAAAAAAAAAATATATATATATATGGGTGTGTTAACCAAGGAAAAAGTCGTTTAGTAAAAGAATCCATATTTTCTGAAGATACGCAACTAAAGGAGCTTGGCATAGGAAGGTAGGGAGGGGTTAAAATACTTTTTAAGGTTAACGTTAGGGTAACATTAAGATTAAAACTTAAATTGAATCCTTTTTATTTATATTCTAACATCTAGTCAACGGGGATTTGAATTCTAAATTTAAGTATTCGAATAATTTGCCTTGTGGTGGCACTTACTGATAAATTCCCTCCTAAGATTCAGTAGCCGGTGTTGTTGCGGGTATTTTAATATTGAAATTTTTTCCAGTAAACATAGACAGCACCTATCACGAAAGTTCCTGGGAATACGGGCTGAACCTATCAGTTTTCAGCAATTTCAGGATCCCGCCCTTCCTCTTTCATTTTCCAGAATGCACGCGAAAGGGCTGTCTGGTACCTCTGACCCAGGTGATTTATGAAGCCCGCATTTTTCCATCTAACAAAAAAACGACTTCCGGACCTATATCGGTATGTCCGCCGTTCCTTTCAAACAAAGACTGTATAACCACAGGTACTCCTTTTCGAACCCCGCTCAGAGGTACCAGACAGCCCTTTCGCGGGCATTCTGGAAAATTTCGCAGCTCATCAGTACGGTTAGACAGCCGATTGCTTTTTACCCAGAATCGAAACCCGACCAAACTGGTGTTAGTCGGCGATTCTACCTTTGAGCTATGGGCGCTCGGTAGAAGAAGCAGACTTTTTGCGTGTATATTATCATAATACACGCCCAATAGCTGATCTTCCGTCTGATGAAGTCGGTGATTGTTGGCAACAACAATTATTGACTGAAATAAATTTATTACGGAAATATGACCGGTGTTTAAAGTTTTTCTTAAAAGAAAACAGAGTATATATATATATATATATATATATATATTTATATATATTTATGTGTGTGTGTGTGTGTGTGTGTGTGTGTGTGTGTGTGTGTTACCTATAATTTTAGATTGTAATATTTTTAGGAGATAATAATTTTATTTGTGTGTGTGTGTGTGTGTGTGCATTTATGTATAAAAATTTTAAATGGTCTATATAGGATTAGTCTGTACCTCGTTAAATTTAAATAGGATTAACAAAGTGTGAATTGCCGAATATTAAGTGTGACTCTTTGAGATTACAGAAAGTACGAGATATAAAGTGAACTTGTCCTAAATCAAGAAAATTATTCGATATATTACTTTTATGGGAATTATGATATTCTGACAGGAATGAGTGAAATTTAAAATAAACTTTTCAAGGGGACGATGCGAAAAATTCCTTTGTTCATTTCTTTAAAATTTCTTTGTTTAATTTCTTTAAACTTAACAAAAAAGCTAAATATGAAACGAGCTATTGCAAGAAATTAACATAAGAAAAACATCAAAATACAACGAAGAATTGTCAGCAGTTTTAAACTCGAGCTAAAGGATGTGCAGTAAAATCCAAAATAAGTTCGTACATTGCGTGTGTCCATATAGAAAATGATGTTTTTCCTGTTAATGTGGAGATTATCTTTCAGAAGCAGAAATACAAATGCAAACCACTAAACAAAGAATTTGAAACTTTTTATCTCTAATGGAAGTCTTCATGCGTCAACTCCGCGCTGGGTGCGGCTGAGACGGTTTCTGCACGACAGCAAACAGATTAAAAACGAAAAAGAAAAGTTCAGCTGCTTTTATTTGAATGTTGGTCATGATTTACAGTCTCAACACCGATAAGATGAAGCCCATCAGACCATTAGACGAAAATAAATATACCTTAATAAATAAACGGGGCATCTACTCTAATACAAATAACCACTAAATTAACACTTAATTAATAAAAGTCCAACAGTTTATAAACACACACACACACACACACACACACACACACACACACACACACATTCTAATTAATTCCCTTCAACACCAGAGACCAACACGTGAATACCAACAATCTGAAGTCCCAAAAAATTCCAACCCTTGTAAGTTCGTTGATCCATTTAAAAATTTAATATTATATCCAATTTAATATTGTATCCAAGATGAAATTCAAGAAATATCCAAATCCTTCCCAAAGGATGTTAGAGAAAGGCTATAAATTCATTAGGGACTCGAAGAAAATTTTGGTAAAGGCTGATAAATCTAAGAATATTTAAAATGTAAACCTGCCCATTAGCTTAACCTCCTACCTAATAAGATTACTAACATATATAGGCCTGACAGAGAGGGAATTATAAATGATGAGATTGAGAAAGATATCAACCCCTTCCTTTACCTAAATTAACATCTGGGCTTAGAATTTTTCCTCATTCTCTGTTCATATGGGGTTGAAGTATGCATGCCTTTAAATGACATGTTGAAAATGGCTATTTCTCCACTAAGTTTTATTTGATTTTACGGATATATATATATATTCTCTTGCAGAGATAGATAGATAGATAGATAGATAGATAGATAGATAGATAGATAGATAGATAGATAGATGTAGTTGAAGATCTTTATTTATAGGTAAAGGAGCTCATGATCATCGATGAAACGTATGTAAATATACAAGGGGATACTGAGGTTAACATTGAGCGGCAACAGGTGATTGTGTTTATTTATTGCAAAGAAATAGAGTTATATATCCGAAATAAAAAGAGAGAATTTCAATTTAATTTGTTTATTAAGAATTATGGAAAAAATAAATATACCCTTAGATTCCAATAAAATTTTCAGATAATTTTTTTCCAATATTTGAATTTTATAACCCTTTAAAAAAAGTCTGTAATAGCTAATTTTCTTGTATTCATATTTTGAAATTATTGTGTGCACGAGCTCATACCCTCAGATATACTTCAAACTTCCTGATTTTCATAGCGATCAACCAAACTCTTGGCAAATATATATTAAAATCATGTTTTTATCTTTATACTAGCAGTATAGCCCGGCGTTGCTCGGGTGTAATGAAAGCTTTAAAACTAATTCATGGTCCTGGAGCTCAGACTCTTTGGACGTTGGCACGAAAGATTAAAAAGCAGTAGTTGTTTCCAGTTAAAGCGAAACCGTAGACTGAAAGAAAAATGAATGGATGTAAGTCAAATTTTGATTTCCTGGTATCGATATCAAATTATTTTTTTCATCGTAAACTGAATTTTGAAGGCTAAATAAATCTTCTGAGTAAATGGTATCATGGCTGAGACTAAGAACTACAATTATACCTACTTAGAGTCAAACCTGAAGCAAAATCTAAATTAAAAGGGCTCAAAAAATAGCAACATACAGGAAGATAATCAGACACACACACAAACATCTTGCAATCGATTTTCTGCACTGTTGTAAGAACTGCAACCTTGAAACTTCTGAATATCGTTTCTTATGTCTTTGTCTATGAGTGTATCAAATTTGCTTAAAATCGGACCATTCCTTCTATAACCCGATTTTTCGATTATCGATTTTCGATGTTTATCGGGGGTACCTCGACACAAATCTAGCTAAGAACACTCGCAGACGCTTATAGTAAAACTGTGTAAATTTTCAAGAAAATCGGTTCAGCCGTTTCGGAGTCTATAGGTAACGGACACACACACAGAGACACACACACATACACACACAGACAAAGTTCCATTTATATATATATATATATATATATATGAGTAAGGCAATATATATATGTTTACATTTACATGAATTAATATTAACATATTCTGTCCTGTATATACGTGCTCATATGTATATAGCTTACATCCACGGATGTTTTTTTGTCTGCTTACAGTAATTTAAAGAGTAAATATTTTTATATCCTCAAATCCCTAAAAAAATAAAATTTAACCAAATCATTAACTATGTATGTATATAACAAGTTCCACCGAAACATATATATATATATATATATATATATATATATATGCTTTTCAAGCACTCACTATGTTCACGCCTCTCTACTGGATATATGCTTTGCCTCTGCACCTGACACCTTGCAGCTTTACCTTCTCGGCAACTCCGACCATGCTGTTGTCTCTTTTAATATCTCTCTCCTCTCTCACTCCTCCCAGGAGCCTCCTACTTATAAGACCTCCTACTGCTACCAAAGATGTGACAAAGGCGTCTTCCGCGACTTTCTTTGCAACGTCCCTTGGGGGAAAGTGTTCGATCTCCCGGTTGATGACTGTGTCTCTGAGATTTCGTCCTAGGTGAAAGCTGGCATTGATGCCTTCATACCTACCAGGAAGTTGTCGTCTCAAACCACATTCCTCCCCTTAGTTCTCTCCTGCATCTTCGGCCTCTATTGCACACAGGAAACACTACTTTCGACTATTTCGGAGACAGTCATCTGACCACAACAGGCGCCTATTCACGTCTGCTCGTAATGAGTGCAAGAGAATCCTGAATGACGCCAAGCGGCTGTTTGCTGAGAGAAGGAGACAGCGCATAGCTGACCGCAAGTTCGGCTCCAAAGACTATTGGCGATTATGCAAACAGGTGCTGAACAATAGCAAATCCTCTATCCCTCCTTAAATCAACGAATTCGAGGTTCTCACGTCACCAGCGGACAAGGCTGAGGGCTTTGCTTGCTGATTCTCATCCAACTCCACACTTGACTCATCTGGAGTACACCCACCCTACTTTCCTATCAGAACTGATGCTAAACTGTCTTATATATATACATTACCCCAACAGTAGTGTCCGTGTAATATCAAAACTCAACCCCCCACAAGGCTAGCGGCGGTGATGGAATCCCGGTGATTGTCCCAAAGAAATGTACCCCTGAACTCTCCTCTGTCCTCTCTAAACTTTATAACTACTGCCTCTCTGCTTCCTGTTTTTTGCATGCTGGAAGTCCTCTTCTGTCGTTCCTGTATTTAAGAACTCTGGTGAACCCTCGGACCTATCTAACTATCTCTCTATCAGCCTTCTACCTATTTTCGGGAAGGTGTTTGAGGCCATTATTAATGCTGAAATAGCTCAGCATCTTACTGCCCATAAACTCTTCTCCGACAGGCAGTGTGGCTTCCGCTTTGCCAGGTCTACGGCCGACATGCTAACGACCATTACAGAGTATATGTTTCAGGCCCTTGAGATATCCAGCGAAGCTCGTGCTGTTGCACTGGACATCTCCAAGGCTTTTGACAGGGTTTGGCACGCTGGCCTTCTATGCAAGCTACGGGGTTACTGTAATACCGGACGATTGCATGATCTGATCCAATATTTCCTACTTAACCGCATAATGAAGGTCGTCCTGAATGGACGTCTCCGCACCCTACTATACAAACGTTGGCGTCCCTCAGGGCTCTATCCTAGCCCCTACGCTCTTCTTATTTTCATAAATGACCTCCCAGGTAGGCATCTAAGCAAATGACACCACGATTTACTCCCGCATAAGTAAGAATGACGGACAAACATAATCTTGCTGCTGATCTTGAGAGGGATCTACACTCTCTGGTGAATTGGGGTAAGAAGTGGCTTGTAAATTTCAATACGTCTAAGACCAAGCTGCTGTCTGTCAATCATTACAGGCAACCTCTCCTGCCTTCCATAAGCATGGGACAAGCGAATCTCCCCGAAAGCAACACTCTGCACCTCCTCGCCCTTATCCTTTGAACAATGACTTTCCTTGAGAGCAAGACCTTGTCACCAAACAACCACCAAAAGTCATTATAAACTTCGATTCCTAAATAAAATATTTAGATTTAAAGGTAATAATAGAAATCAAGTGTTAGTTTTATGGCCACAATTATAAGGTAACTGAATGCCTTACTTAACAACTATTTTACGTCGTGTCAGCGTAAGTAAGAGTATTGTTAAGCAAAAAGACAAAATCAAGTGAGAAAATTACGTAATGTAAAGGAAACTGAAAATCTCTTACGGCATGTCGGAGGAAGAAACGCGATGAAATTGACGAAATCGGAAAAGATGTCATAGCATGTAATTTTACTCCCGTGAATTTCATTTTATTGTAGACAATGTTTTCATACAACCAAGTTTATCTGTAAAGAGGATATAAGATAGATGCAAATAGACTGAAAAAGATAGATAGATAGATAGATAGATAGATAGATAGATAGATAGATAGATAGATAGATACATGTTCCAAAAGCATGGATATAATTTGTTTTGCTTTTTTTTCTAATGTATTTGTGATTCACTGTGGGAATTAAGAAACATATTTTTCTAAATATTTTTTCAAGCTGAGGTCCTGTCTGTTAATATCACCAAACCTACTATTGTCTTGTCCACTGCGCAAGCAGAAATTAAGAAACGTACGAAGCTGAACACTAATTTTACAAAACCTTAATAAACAGGACACGGCTCCTAAAATTCAGTTCTTTATTTAAGAGAAAATCTTATAAGAGACAAATCCCAAAAATTTCGGGCTTCTCGACAGTAACGTAGAAACCTAAAAATATCAGAAGAATGACTTGAAAAGATTTAAGATTTTCCCTAGGGTTTCTTTGCAATGATTCTTTTAAACTGTTGGGAGAAGCACGCTTTTTTGCAAGCTTTATCCGATGTCTGCCGTGTTGGTCTCTCTTTTTTATCTCTTTATCCCCTATATATATCATAAACGGCAACGAATTGGTGTTAATTCCAGAAGCCCTAGTTGCGGTCACAGCGAGAACCAACTTCCAACTGACAAGCAATGTGAAAACTCGCAAGTTAATCTGTGTTAGTAGGAAGGCAATATTGGAAGTTGTTGCTACGATTTGGGCTAAAGAACAAGAAAAATGTGGGACGTCCTGCTTGGAACAGTAGACGATGCTGGTAGGAAGTGTCTTTATCACAAATAATCGGTTGTTACAACCAAATATATGGGCACAAGAAGGATAAAATAATGGTACACGGTGTTCCGTTATATATTACCGCAGGCAATTGAGAAGGCTTCTTCACAAATTTGGGCGCAGTAGACGAAATCACCCGTGTCTAAAGCAAAGCAGGAAAGCTGACTAAAGATTTTTGTCTTTAGATCACACTGAACAGACAGTAATTCTAGAGGGTCCTAGACATATTTTTGTGCAGGAGTCTGAAACTGTTCGGAGTAGTGGAAGGTAAGAGCCCTAACTGTTGGCTGTGTGGAGCCGCGAAGCACTTGTCTAAAATGTGCCCAGCCAAGAATCTGGTGACGGCACCGGTAACACTGGCAAAAACAACAGCACCAGAAGAGGTAGTGTTGATGGCAGAGATTTCGATCCAACCTGCCAGTGGTACGACAGAATAGACAGGGATTGCGAGGAAAGGAAAAAAATCTACTACTCCTCTTCCTCCTCCCTCCCTCCTAGGCGGTATTACCTGGTAAGAAGTAGGCACAGAAGGTGTCCTGAAAGAAGCAGCAGCAGCGGTAGATGCAAAAAAGGAAGCCAAAACATGTTCTTCAAGCGGTGCAGATTGATGCCGAAATGGAGATGGAGCAAATGGCTTCAACTTGTTCCTTTCATTGAAAAGATGGAAGGAGAAAAAATCACCAAGAAGGAAAAGAAGTAGATTACAGCAGGGCGGTAACCACCAAGACTCAGTCACAATCAGGCTGCGGATGAGTTAAGGAGTCTCTCTTCTTCACCCTCAAGAATTCATTCTACTCCCTCTACCAAACCCTCTCTCAACTCTTCCCAAGAAAAGAAGAAAACAAGAACTGGAACAAGGAGAAGATTTGTGAAGTGGACAGACAAGCCCTTGAGAGGGACCATTCTTACCAAGGGAGGTCCCTCTTAAGACCATTATTAAAATGTACCTTTGTGGATAGCGATTTAACAGAGGACCTAAGAAACTTTTCTGTCGCTTCCGAAGTGATCACCCTCATTAGAAGCACTGGGGGTAATCTCAAAGTGTGGAATCACATTTCGGGGGCAGGGGAGGCATTTCCAGAGCTCAGAATAGCCAAAATTGAGTCACCTAAGCTACAAAAAAATTCATTCTTCTGTGCAAAGCTCTGGTGGGGGGGATCCTGGTTTTCCTTCACTTCTCTTTACTCTAAAACTTACTTATCCAAGGGACGTTGGCGGTTTTGTCCTAGACGGACGGATTGCGTCCTAGTTTGGCACATACAGTCTTGGGACAATCCGTTGGGGTTTGAGAGTGTCTTGTATTGCCGTCAGTTGAGACCGTTTCTGGTGAAATCTTTTTCTCAGTGAAAGTCTGGAATGCCGTCCTAGACACCAAAATATACAGAATACGGAGCGCTAAGGGAAGGTTGGGTGATCGCAGCCTTGATCTATCGGCGAGTTTAGGCTCGTTGATAGATACTGGTTGATCACCCTGGCGAGAAAATGTGGACGTGGACACTTAAGTAGCTGTATACCCAGGTGGCTCGCTACCTGGGTATAATTTCGTGAGATGGGTTGATTTAGATTTACTAGATAGTCCCCACGTTCACTTATTAGGTTATTTGGACCATAGACTCGTCTGGTACTATGCGAGCGCAACCGGCGTCAGCTAGTTAAGCTTAGGTTAAACAAGATGTCTAACGAAGCCGTGAATATGGTCATAGAATTACGCAAGGAAGAAATCCATCGAGGTGGCGATCGATTCATTCGAGAAGTCAATAACCCGGCGGGGCGTACTCTGAGGTTGACCAAAGACATGTGCGAGGCATTTCGACGCCATTTCGGGAACTGAATTACCAAGGAGCCTGATGAAAACGAGTTTCGCGGATATTTGGCTGATTTTCCTCGGCTCGCACCAACTGAAGCGGCTAGCTAAGAGGGTGGAATTACAGAGGGCGAAGTTCATTTGTGTTGTGGGATCTTCCCTTTGTATATGATAACGCACTCGACTGAGTGTATATATATATATACTCCTGCCATAAAGAGAACAATAGCTGCCATACAGGGAGAGTATTCGTAGATATCCGTTACAGTTACCGCAGAGATACCGAACTTACCCAGAGACTACCTCATCAGAAGTCAGACTAGCTCTGAGCTCTACTCAGCTAAAATAATATACACGAATATACTATTTCCAACGACTTCACTTCAAGACTTGTATATATTTATTTCTTACTAATAGTATTCCTGGATTTACTAACCTACGTCCAAGTTTGTATATTACGTTCCATATAACCTACTTTTCTATCTCCATATCAATTTTGTGCGGTTCCTCATTTTGAATTCACGACAATTTGACATTGAAGAGAGATGGTTTGCCTTATGAATTGTATTTGAGGCTGTTGCACATCTTTGTGCCAAATTTGACCGTGATATTCAGCAACTGGCTCTGGTAGTGGTATGTCCCTGACCGGACCTCTAGGTGTGTGATATAGGTGTTGCAAAAGATCAAGGGTATTGGGCAGATATTACACGATTACGGGACCACAACTCTGATAAAGATTTAAATATTTTGTCCAAGACACTGACGAAGCGTTTGCAGTCATTTGATGCGATTCTGTTGGAAGACGAGCAGATGTGTGCTGTGAAGGGCCGATTAATTCAAAGCAACCTGCATCTGATCTGCACGTTCATAGAGGGCGTAGAAGACGACGAGCAATCCGCGCTGATCAGTTTCGATCCGTCCAAGGTATTTGATAGGATCGACCATCAGTATATGGCGGCATTCATTTGGGCCGCTGGATTCCAACCAAACTTCTACAAGTTGATCAGCCTACTGTATCACTATCCCATTGCTGTCGTGTAAGTTAAGGGAAATCACTCGAGCACTTTTGCGCTCTCGGTCGGTTCGTCAGCGGTGAATACTGTCGCCTCTACTTTACGTTTTGTTGTTGGAGCTTCACCTTTGCCGGATCAGTGTCAAGCGTGCACTCGGGTCCTACGTAGAATCAGTGTCCCAGATGGTGGCCGAGCTAAAATTTCTGCGTACGCCGATGATGTATCTATTTTCCTGTCATGCCGTCACGACATTGAGCCGAGGAACTGATCGGAGATACAGGCAAAGGTCAGAGTGGCGGTCCAGACTTAGCTTCGACGGTGGTCGTCCGTGGGGAGAGGGTTGAGGCGTGCGTCACATACGTCATTCTCCTACCTGTTGTCTGTACTCCTTCTCTGTAGGCATTTGAGCGTTTGTTGTCCTCCCTCTCTGGATTGTTTGCGACCAAGGTTCGTCTTTTGGCGGGAGTGGGTGCTGAGGTTACCGTTCTTATGTGGCGCGTTGACAGAGGATCCATTTTAGATGGGAAATATTACTTCCTTAGCCTTATTATGACACCTTACGTTTCGCGGGCTGAGCCTCTACGTAAGCACCGGAATTAATCGAGTTTCCTATGAGAGTTTCGAGGACCTTAATGTTAATTTCTCGGTCCACTGACCCTTTTCAGCCTTGCAGGCTATTGTTTCGTGAATTAGTGGAGCGGTCACATCGACGAATCCTCTCTGAAAGCGGTTTGGCTTGTCGACAACCGCGTAGCGCTCTTTTTATACAAGGTGCATACACTTGTGATAATGTGTTGCCCCCGTATTCCGGAGAGAAACGGCTGCTGTTACTGACTGTAGCAATAATGGTAATTTGGACGTCCCGAACGGAGGGAATTTTGCAATATGAACACTTTTCTTAGTAGCATCTACGTCAATTCTTTGAACATCTGCTCAAGATGAAGAGCAGATCTGATAAAAAGCCTTTGTTATCAACAGATTTCAACAAAAGGTTGGTAACTCTAGCGAGTCTGGTTTGCGTGAAGGGACCAAGTTTTGAGTTCATTTTATAAGTCACTTTTTGGCAAAACAGAGTGATTTCCTATGAACCCTCCTCTGGTTACCTTGTAATTTTGTGTGAATGTCGTTCCTAGGCGGTTTCCCGGTATTTTCTTTTGCTAATGATCCACGTCAAAATTTCCAACTCCCCCAGTTTGTTTTTGGCACCTTTTTTCCCATTTTGACTGGGTCAGTCTTTGATTTTCTCATTCCATTATTTATTTTATCTTTTTCCTTTCTGTTAGTGAGTGGGGTTCTTGATTTTGCCTATTGGTAGAATACAGCATCGACACTTCGTTTTGAGGGGTGGACAAGTTATACTAACATTAGTTATTTTTAGTTTGAATGTTTACTTATATGTATTTTTTGTTTTTGAACGAGCAGCCCCACCCTTCACATTTTCATATCGTATATTTTAGATATATATATATATTTTTGCACAAATAAACAGAATATTCTCAGAAAATATAGTGTATGTAAAACAAAATTGTTGAGTTTGATTTTAGACCCCACTTTCTTGCGAATATGTGGTAAGTAGGAATGTAAGATGATGGACGAGTTCTTCTGGTAAATTAGCATATTGTAATGAGTGGTTGGGTCGTGAATCTGATTAACTAAGGCTAAGATAGAAAGTATCAGCCACATCTCTCCCTTTTCGGCTATGTGTCACAATTAATGTATTCTATACATTAATAAATAATCGTTTAGCAAAATGCCTTCATCCATATACGTCACATTAACCAACTTTTCTTCCTGACAGCCTGAAACAGTGGCCACGGTTCCTGACAGTTTTCACCCTCCTCAATATTTTTCAGCTTACACAGGGACCTCTACCATACCTCTCTTTGAATCTCTATATAAAATTTGCTAATATCATTCCTATGGTTCTTTAATCTGTATTAAGTACGATTATGAAACTTTTTTTTTATTTTTAACGGTCCCTCACTACAGTTAATATATACTCTTTTGGAGTTATTATTCTTATCAAAGACCTTGGCAGTGTAAACAATTCTCTTCGCACCACACGCCTCATTCAAATGACAATTGTTCTTGTTCCTGCAGTTTATTATTTTCTTTTTTCTCTTTTCCCTCTTTCTATTGCCACGATTTTAGCTTTATGGCATTTAATAATACCCAACAAATTGCCGGTGCGACTATAAGTTTTACAGTGTTTCTATTAAACGCCTTAACCAATGCGGAGTTTTCATAGAAATTCTTATTTAAATCAGAAAAGGTATTTTACCAATCTTGCTTTTCAACTGCAGATTTCTTTCTCTTAGGCTGAGCCAGAGGTGTAAAAATCTAGTTTTTGGCGTACCTCTCCTTTTTCAGAGCCTTTTCGTAAGTGACTTACGAAAAGGCTCTGAAAAAGGTGGGGTACGCCAAAAACTTCTACAATTAAAAATCTATTTTGTGGACGAAGTATTCGAAATTCTGCATTCTATCTCGCTCGGAATATGTCTTATTACAGAGCCAGGATGATTCGATCTAGTATTTACCTAGGTTAGGGCGACCTTTGGCTTCATATAGTGTGAAACATTGCCAGCGGTAGGTGTTAAATTGGACATTTACATATTGGTCGATTTTTAAACCCAACGCGATCAAAATTTTGAAGTCTAATTATTTGAAAGCCTTAAAAGTTTCTTTCAGATTACATCATTGGCTCTTCTGTTCTCATGTGTAATCATCAGGCCACCTTCCCTGGACAAACCGTGATTGTCAAGCAAACTATCTTATTCAATTTGCCCAATGTGTAAATAACACAAGTTCTGAAATGTCCGCCCCGTCTAGAAACACTTCGGGAAAGTTAAATCCCTTCCACGGAATTCTTTCGCCCATGCCTCTCTATCATAAAATCTGCTTATCGTGATTTAATGCTTCAGTAAGACCCTTCTTGGTAATGGATGTATTATATATCGTACTTGTTGAAAACCAAATAAAAAATCACCCCGATGAGTGAAGACATCCTAACGGTGTCTTCACGAAACTTCGAAGTCGGTATGAACCTGCCCAGTTAAAGGGACATTTTTTGCATGAAACCTATCAACGCTCTACTTCACTCCGATATCGAGCAATTTACGATAAAGAAAACCTGCTTCCTAAAATAATTTTTATCAGCTAAGCTATTGAAAAACAACAATCTTGGCTCCAAACATTATCACAAAGCAAATATATATATATATATATATATATATATATATATATTGTTAATAAGATTTTGGTCATAATTAATTAAACGAGTACAAACAGAGTTGTATCAAAAAGTGCTTTTGAATATTTTAATTTGTTAACGTGTTGAAACTTAAGTTGCGAAAATAACTCGTTTACAGATTAAACACACAGACTCACACACACACACACACACACACACACACATATATATATATCTATATATATATATATATATATATATATAGTCAATAACTAACCAAGAGAACCAACGAACCTACCAAGGTTTCACCAAACTGGATCTTCAGGGAAAGTTGACTCTAGGTAATTCTATTGAGCACTATTATAACATTATAACATGGAGCGAGTGGATTTAGGATGCTCTCTTAAGTATATACCTCTTATGAATTATAGAGCTAACTTTCCCTGAAGATTCAATTTGGTGAAATCTTGGTAGGTCCGTTGGCTCTCTAGGTTGCTATTGACTTTTTTTTGCTCTACTTGCGTATTGAGCGCTTTATGTTTGAGGTTACTCGCCTCGGTTTTTTTTCTTTGGGCTGCGTACTTTGACTGATGTTCAAGTGCTTAGCTTGTTCTTTTTTTATCACCATTTTTTTTCTTCCGCGTATGCGCTCTGGGGGTTGTTCGAAACGAGTATAACGATAAGTTGACATATATATATATATATATATATATATATATATATATATATATATTCTGATGAGTGCTCCGAATAATTGCACAAAGGTTTGTCTACGAAACTCTGCTGTAGATGTGTTCGAATAAAACATCAAGCAGCTAACTGACAAATTGTATATTAATATTAATCGTATATTACACATATAATATATATATATATATGTGTGTGTGTGTGTGTGTGTGTGTGTGTGAATGTGTTTTTGTGTGTGTGGATGTGTGTTTATATATATATATATATATGTGTGTGTGTGTGTGTGTGTGTGTGTGTGTGTGTGTGTGTGTGTGTGTGTGTGTGAGGCGAGCCGGTGTGTTTGTGTGTGTATATGTTTATGTATTCTACGCTCTGTTTTCAGAATCTTGGACATAATTTCCACTGGAGATGATATTAGTACAGAGAATTCAGCTTGTAACCAAGCCGTCTAATATATAGCAGTTACATAGATAGATAGATAGATAGATAGATAGATAGATAGATAGATAGATAGATAGATATGAGAAGACTCAGATAATTCAGAATAGATTAAAATAAGTACCTGGATAAAAATCACATTGATTGATAAGGATAGATGCCGCTAGATAGCTAGATACCTATATTCCTGATGATACGAAGGAATTGGGAATTGAAACTTATGCGTTGTGGTTTTCAATGTACCCTCACTCTCTCGAAATTGATATATCACTTGGTACCAGATAAATCAAAGTGCTAGGCACGTCAAATCTCAGCTTGCATCCACATCCATAATTACAGAAACCACTGAGATAATGTGGAAACTTAAGATGTGCAAAGACGCGTTAGCCAAAGCAATGCAGCGAGAGGTCTCCACATCTGCGTCGATGCATAATTCATGGACACCTCTGCAAAATCTCAAGAATATCTGTGTGGCTGTAACGTTAGCAAAACTGGTGAACGCTTACCTCTTTAGAGAAACGTCTGCTCGAGGCTGGTTGAATCGAAATACCGAGATGAAATTAATGTTCAACAGATGGGACTCTGTCAAAGTTATTTCCAAAGTGTACGGCGAATGGCGCTGATATATGAAAGTGAAAATTTCAAATATAAATAATGGTAATTTCAAAGCTGAAGAGATGCGAAAACAAAGAGAGAAGTAGCGGAAGGGTGCTATCAAGAGTGTTGAACGAAGAAGAAAATTAAATTAATTGAAGATGACGGATGATAATATAAAATTAGGATCAGAGGAAAGATCAGAAGAAAGAAAGAAAGAAAGAAAGAAAGAAAGAAAGAAAGAAAGAAGATGTAGAAAAAGGGACATTAAAGTCGATAATGATGACAAGTCAAGAAGAAATGACAAGGAAAATTTGGACAAGTTTTACAACCCGTCCTTCTCTAATTAACTTGTAGCCGTAGGAAAATGGTTAGTGCTTATTTAATTCTGCCTTGTGTCAGACTTAACCAAACTCCCTACAGCTTACAAGTTGTAACCAGAAGTATCATCAGAATCATCAGAAGGTTTTTTAGAAGGTTTGTGTATATTTGTGGAAGAATAGTGAAATTGTGTGTGGATAAAATATACATTTTTCATGTTAAAATAGCATTTTATTAAAAGGAAAGAATAACAAGAATAGATAGCAGTTAAAAGTTCAATGAGAAAGTTAAGGGTATCACGAGTTCATAGTAGTAATTTATTGAAAGCGTATATGCGTACATATGTATGTATGTATGTATGTATGTATGAACGTTTGTTTAGTAGGAATGTCTTTGAATGGAGAAGAAGAAGTAAAAGAAATCAGCACACAAGAAAGAAGGGGAAGAAGGACAATGTTCAGGTCAACTTCAAGTTTCTTTCTTGTTACATTTATTTCTCTCTCTCTCTCTCTCTCTCTCTCTCTCTCTCATCTGACTGTTTTGACCTGGTTAAGTAGTGGAATTGACAGTATGAAAATACATTCCTGAATCTCTTATTGATGTTAATGTTGTTGATTTTGTTTTTTGTTTCTCTTCCTGGGCATCTCCATGTTCATATTCGTATATGTTGTTCTTGAAACCAGGTATTCATTCGCCGTACACAAATGAACAAATTTTTCTCAACGTTCCTTACAGGTTCCTGGTTCAGATTTTTTCAATGTCAGTAACCAGTTGCGGGTTAGTGGCTTTATCGCCTTGCTTGGGTTGAAATAATATATTCTTTACTCAGTATATCTGGTCAGTCACTTAAGTGCCATAATTGATACACGATTGGGCGATCATGTCTCGAAAGAGACATGACTGACTGGGCAGTAGGTTGCCATGGCTTTCTGCGGTAGACTGGTTGCCAACAAAGGCTATAGAACCCAATCTGTCCTGCTATTTAACCCATAACTGGAAGAAAGAGACGGATTAATAACATTCCCAAGGGTCTTTGCGCGTAAGTGAATACAATGGATTCAGCTGGAATTCGAACTCGGCTCGCCCGGTTTCTCGTTCCAAGCCGATAACCACTGTACCACGACGCACATCCGTATATCTGGTATTTGAACTTAAAATCATATCGCATATTGTAGAAGACCACAACAATATATATATATATATATATATATGTGTGTGTGTGTGTGTGTGTGTGTGTGT
>JBBBDQ010000566.1:1150000-1347500 GCA_037127315.1 Ascarosepion bandense | reverse complement strand
TAACTAGTTTGTACTCCTCACTCTTTTCTAATTAATATTTTTACATTTATGTAACCCCCTGCACATCAGTGGCGTTTCCGCTTTGCTCGGGGTGAAATGATTAAAAAAAAAAATGACGGTATTTACTGATGAATTCTTTTCTAAAATTCAGGAGTAAGTCCTGGGTACTTTAAAATCAGAATCTTCTCCAATAGACATAGACGGCACCTATCACAAAAAATTTTTGGAATACAGGCTGAGCCTATTAGTTTCCAACTAATTACAGGGTCCAGCCCTTCCTCCTTCATTTTCCAGAATATCCGTGATAGTGCCGTCTGGAATCTTTGGTTTGGGTTCGAAAACGAGTACCTGTGGTTGTAAAGTCTCTGTTTGAAAGGGCCCGCGGACATACCAATATAAATCCGGCAATTGTCTTTGTTGTTAGATGGAGAAATACGGGCTTCATAAGTTACTTGGGTGGATTTACATTTGCCCTCCAACGGGCAGGTATCCACAGAGTTACAATTGCATTTATCTACAATTACGGATTTGGAGTCGGTACTATTTAAGTTCATTAAAATTTGTCTATTATGGGAATTAATAATATCGTCTATATTTGAGGTGCAAGAGTAACTGATTTTTAGAGTGTATTTATTAAAAGAATTTTTATTAAGGGATTATTATTATTAAAATGTTTATCGACTAATTTGAGAAAATACTTACCAATATTGATATTAGTTAGTTTACAATAAGGAGGATTAAACCAAATTATCTTCCTTTTTCTACATTTTCTTGTGTTTTCAGTTTTAGATGATTCTGGGTCTATAGCAGGCTTAATATACGTTAACTTGTTAATTAAACCGCTTTTCTGAAGGGCTTTATCGTAAATTTCTTTACTTGCGTTGAAAGTTTTTATATTAGACGATAATTGGTTAACTCTATTATTTACTATATTGGGTATTTGTCTTATAATATTTTTGTGGTGGTTGGATAAAATATTAATATAGGTGGGAGAACTATTTTCTTTGAGAAAGGGTTGGTAGGATCCATCATTTAAGTTAAAGGTGATATCTCACCTTTGATAATTCCACTTGGACGAAAGGGCCTAAAGATAGTTTCGATGTCCCTATGGGAGCGTATGATTCAGCCCAAGTAGCAGATCTAACAGGTATATATATTTGAGATATTTTAAGTAGATTTTGAGATCCTAAACTAATAGACCTATATCGGGATGATGGACTGATATGTATCCCCAATTCCAATGCGCTTTATACAAATAGAATACATAAGAAAATTATCAGAGCCCTAGATTTTCTAGGTTTTAAGGTTGAGATTACTTCCAATCTCAAAATTGTAAACTATCTAGATATCACCCTTAAATATTTGAGCTACAAAAATTCCCATATACAAATTATACATATATATATATATATATATACTCACACACACACATACATACACAAACACAGATATATATATACATATACACATGTATACATATACACACACACATATACATATATATATATACATATACATACACTCACATATATACATATAAAAAATATACATATATATACACATACATATGTACAGGTATACATATCCACACACACACCCACATGCACACACATACACACATACATATATATGTATACACATATATATATATATGTATACATACACACACATATATATACATACATATACACATATACACACACATACATACATACATATACACCTATATATACTTATGTACACATATACACACATACACATACATACCCATACATAACCATACATTTATGCAAACACACATATTTATGCACACACACACTCCCACATCCACACACACCCACACCCACACACACACATACACACCTACACATACATGCACATATATATACATATCTACATACGCACACATATATATATATATATATATATATATATAAAGTAATAAATTTATAAATATTAAGAAGGGAAAGGGAAATATAGGTAGAGCGGTTAAATTGCTAAAAAATATATATATATATACATACACACATATATATATATATATATATATATATATATATATATATATATATATAAAACTGAAAATCAGAGTTTAAAACTTAAAATCTAAAATCCGCCCTATGACGGCACTTACTGATGAATTCTTTTCTAAAATTCAGGAGTAAGTCCTGGTAAGGGTACTTTAAAATCAGAATCTTCTCCAATAGACATAGACGGCACCTATCACGAAAATTTTTTGGAATACATGTTGAGCCTATTAGTTTCCAGCTAATTACAGGGTCCAGCCCTTCCTCCTTCATTTCCCCGTGATAATGATATGTATACATATATATATGTATATATATTTGTGTGTGTGTGTGTGCGCGCGCGTGTGTGTGTGTATGTATACATGTATATATGTATATATATGTATATATTTGTGTGTGTGTGTATATATATATATATATATATATATATATATATATATATATGTGTGTGTATAATTTGTATATGGGAATTTTTAGCTCATCTATACCTAGCGGTATCTTTAATTAGTTTAAATTATATGACCTATTTTGAAATTTAAATTTTAAATCTCATATCTTTTTATTCCCTTTAAAATAATATTATTTTTTCCCCTAAATATACCTTTTTAAATAAAAGGTTTTTTTTTCTAATACTTCAACATTTTTAGGAAGTTAGGTTTATTTGAATGTATCTAGCGTCTGTAATAAGAAAAAAAAATTTTTCTATCTTTCTCTTCTTTTTCCCCCCACCTTCCTTTATCTCTTTTACCTCCCACCTCCTTTCCGTTTTGTTTAAACTAAAATCAATTCAACACGCCGTCTGTTCAGTTTACTTTACTGTCCTCTTCCCCTTTTTGTGAACCCAGACGATACCATTTTTTTCCCTTTTTTTATTTTTTATTTTTTATTTTTTTACAATTCTGTCTATGAGTTGAAAAGAGAAAATAGACATACTTTACTTCAAATTATCTCCAGTTTCGGGATAGCATTTGTTGCTGAGGTGATGTGTTATCCCTTTCAGGGATTTCATGTCGAAATATGCATTCAACATCTTTGAAAAAAATTTAATTTAATTTTATATATATATATATATATATATATATATATATATATATATATTGATTGATTGATTGATTACTTAGTTTTTGGTCATAATAAAATTATACCAGTGCACATTTGTATAAAAAATGTTCAATACAATTATATTGTAGAACTTTTGAATATTCTTCATTTGTAAACGAGTTATTACGCGACCTAGGTTTCTACCATGTGGTGTCTTCAGGCAATTTGCAATAACTGATTTTACCATTTACCGTTTTTATAAGGACGCTCACGTAACGGTGATTTTTTTTTTTGGAACCCTTACGTGACGGGTAAATTTTGAACGCGCAATTTTTAAAATTACAAGAAATCATAACGTTTTAATCCATGGTTGTATGAACCTGATAGATATATTTTAGTCCGGTTACACTTAGTCATAATTTCCGTTCATTCATTTAATAGTTCATTTTTTATTGTGAATAATATAATCGCTAACTTTTCTTCCTGTCACAGTCGATATATTTTGCCGCCGTTGTAAGGCTTGACTGTTTTCACTATACGCCACGTTATGTCTGTTTCTTTTCCATATTTTGATTTCAATTTCCACACGTGGCTAGACAATTTTGTAAGTTTTTTAAGTTTTTATGTTTTGAATGTAGACTTGTTATTGAACCACCTGGTCTTAAAAGTGTCTTTGGTTGATCCCAAATATATTTTGTTTTGACCATTTAAGTCATGTACTTTTACTTTGTAAATGGCTTCTTTTATCTTACAAAGTCCTTGAAGTGGGCATTTATTTTTTTTCCTTGAAGTTACAGTCTTTATTGATGATCTTGTTTTGTACAATGCTATTTAAATTTCTGGCGTTTTTTATGAAACTTTTTAAATTACTAGTACAGCTATAACTTAGTTTGATTGTATTCCTATTGAAAACTTTGTTTAGTTCTGAGCTTTTTGGAATGTGTTTATCTATCAGTTTAGAAGATATTTGTCCTATTCTGGTTTTTACCTCTAAGTTAAATTGTGGGTTGAACCAGATAATGTTTCGTTATCTATCATCGTTTTTTGTTTGTCTGTTTGATTGAGAATTCTATTCTAAAATGTTCTTATGGCCAGATTTTCTTAGTGCATCTTCATAGTTTTTTTTCTTTTCATCAAATATTGTTTTGTTTGACGAAGTTTTTTGATAACCTATGTTCTATTTCTTTACGCATATGCATAATATGCTTTTGTGATGGTTGGATCTTGTCTTTATGTACTTTAACTTTGTGCTGGTTTTCATGTATGGAGAGACTTTACCAGTTGTATATTTAATTGCACATCTAAATATTGGACTATTTTTCTATTTGTTTTTACTATTATCTCTAGTTTTTTTTTTTTGAAAAGTTCATTCCTTATTTCATCATTTTCTCTTTTGTTGTCTGATGCTATCAGTAATACGTCATCTCTGTATAATCCTTGGTTGTCTATATGGATTATTTTGTTGAATTTATTTCAAATGTACATACCCATCAATTCTAAAATTGCTGATCCGTCATACGATTCATAATGCGAGCGAAGGTGATGGAATCCAGGTGATTGTTCTTAAGAAACGTGCCCCTGAACTCTCTAAACTCTATAATTACTGCCTTTCTGCTTCCTGTTTTCCTGCATGCTGGAAGTCCTCTTATGTGGTTCCTCTATTTAAGAACTCTGCTGAACCCTCGGACCCAACCAACTATCACCCTATCAGCTTTCTGCCAATTTTTGGGAAAGTGTTCGAGGCCATTATTAAAGCTGAAATAGTTCAACATCTTACTGCCCATAAACTATTCTCAGGCAGGCAATACGGCTTCCACTTTGGTAGGTCCACGGCCGACATGCTAACGACCATCACGGAATACATGTACCAGGCTCTTGAGAAGTCCGGTGAGGCTCGTGTTGTTGCCCTGGACATCTCCAAGGCTTTTGACGGGGTTTGGCACGCTGGCGTTCTATGCAAGCTACGGGGTTGTGGTATCACCGAACGCTTGTTTGATCTGGTTAAATCTTTTTTATCTAACCGCATAATGAAGCTCGCCTTGAATGGGCATGCCTCTACGTCCTACTGTACAAACGCCGGTGTCTCTCAGGGCTCTATCCTAGGCTCGACGCCCTTCTTTATTTTCATAAATGATCTCCGAGACATGATCGTGCCAAGTAGACATCTACGCAGATAAAACCACAATTTACTCCCTCATCAGTAAGAAATCCGGCGTGGCAGACAAACATAACCTTGCTGCTGATTTTGAGTAGGATCTACATTCTGTGGTGCAATGGGGTAAGAAATGGCTTGTAAATTTCAATGCATCTAAGACCAAGCTGCTGTCTGTCAATCATCACAGGTAACCTCTCCTGCCTCCCTTAAGCATGGACCAAGTAAGTCTCCCTGAGAGCAATACACTGCGCTACCTCGGCCTTACTCTCTCTTCCGATCTCAAATGAAACCATTACATTGAGTCAATCCACTGCTAGGAAAGTTGAGTCACTGTGTTGGGGCAGGATGTTTTTCTTCCTGAATCCATCTTGCATATATGCAAATCAATTATCCGGCCGTGCATGGTATACTGCTGTCATATGTGATAAGGCTACCCGCTATTCATCTCAGTGTTCTCGACAGGCTCCAAAGGAAATCAATAATGTGATAGGTACCGACGTAACGGTTCGACTCCAGCCACTTTCTCACCGACGGGATGTGGCTTCCGTTTGTTTGTTATATAAATATTTTCCTGGCTTCTGCTCCAACGAACTTAAATTACTGGTGACCCTGCCACAGGTGTTTAATCGTGCAACCGGACTGGCAATTGGGTCCTTCCCATTCACAGTTTGATCAACCAAACGTAGACGACAATTCTACTCCATCAGCTTCTTTTCCCGCACTTCCCGCCTGTGGAACTCTCTTCCATGTTCTTGCTTTCCTCCAGGAATTTAAATGCAATGTCAATACCCATCTCTTAACCACTCGACTCTTTCTACACCACCCTGTATATCTTCTCTTTTCTCTCCACCTTTGTAACAGTCATCACTCTTGTATTCCCATCCTTGTCTAAGACCTTTCGCTGACACGCCCTGTAACTGGTTCATCCTTCTCTTTACTCGCCTCCTATGTAATCTTTTACTCTTATGTAGCACCCTGCGCATCAGTGGCGTTACCGCCTTACTTGGGGTAAAACGATTAGAAATAAAAACAAGAGAATAATCTGATAAACACATAAATTAATAAAATAGTTTATAAAAAAAGCAAAAGACTGAAACGCGAAAAGGTTTTCGGTCATTATTTTATTTTGTTTCTTTTTTATTATTTATTTTTTATTTGTTGTTTTACTTTTTATGCATTTTTTTGGCTCTTTTTCAACAAAAGTCGAGGATGAAGAACACAACTGACAGCAGTTTGTGAAAACTGACTTCCTGTCGGCTCTACACTCAAAAGCACCCATGAAAAGATTGTGATTCAAAAGGGTGTGAAATGAGTGGTTAGAGATACGTTGAATTTAGTAACAATACAAATATGCACACACACTTCCAGAAACACACACACACTCTCTCTCTTCCTTTCTCTCTCTCACACAAACACACACACACACGCGCGCTCGCGCTTATTTGTTCATACCACTCCATCCAGAAGAATAAACAAACGAAACAAGACCATCATATGAGTATTTGTGATCCACAGAAAAAGTCAAATATCACTTTCATGTACTGTTCTGTTATGATCCACCAGATAGATAGATAGATAGATAGATAGATAGATAGATAAGGAAAAGACTGGCATAGATAGATAGATAGATAGATAGATAGATAGATAGATAGATAGATAGATAGATACTGACTTAATTGCAGGTGTTTGCTAACAGTGATTTTTGCGAATTCTTATGTGTTCGTTGATTTCAGATACAATTTTGAATTTTCATGACTAGCAGACCTTCATTACTTGAATTGAAAGAATGGCCTTACATAATCTTCCTGAGACCATTTTCTTTCATAATTCCTTGCTACTGGCCCAGGATGATTTTTAATAATTTGTTGAATCTTACTTCGGTAAATACTTCATTATGCACCGACATCTCATACACACGCGTGCGTCTACGCATGCCGACATTAACATACGCACAGACAAATAAAAATTCACATTGCAACCTTGATCGATCAAATTATTTAAAAATATTGAACATTTTAAATACGTTTGATTCTGTTTCTTGCTTCTTGGGTTAGGGTTAGGGTTAGGGTTCTTGTGCTACAGTGGCTATCGGCTCGAAACGAGGAATCAAAGAGCTGAGTTCAAATTCCTGTTGAATTCGTTGCATTCACTTACACACAAATAACGTTGGGAAAGATACCATCTCTTTTCCCTTCAGCTGTGCTTGAATAGCAGGACAGATTATTTAGCCTGAGTTGGCAACCAGTGTAACGTAGAAAGTAATGGCAACCTACTGCTGGAAAATCTTTCTGCGCAGTCAGTCGTGTCTCTTTCGAGACATGATCGCCCAAACGTATGTCACGTATGGCACTGACTGACTGAAATCTCATCTACCATTTATTACAATGCCGTAAGTTGATTTATTGAAATTCCTTCTTAAATCAGCTGGACTTCAAGTAATGTTCAAAAGTAATGCGTTACTTCGCGCCTGGCTGGGCAGTCAAAAGACGTGGTTGGGGTGGGTGACTTCCAGGGTTTATGACCCACAACGGATTCGACTAAGTTTCAAGCTGTTGTAGGTCAACTCAATAATGCGAGTTAGTGGAAGAAGATTGTGGAGATAAAGACGAAAAGAGCGAGCAGCGAAAATGAAAAAGACTTGGAAGATCTTAGAAAAGTAAAAACAGGAGGTGGTTAGTTTTATAGTTACATTTAAATTTTCACGTATATTTTACAAGAACCCTAATGTACCGATAACTTTTGAGACTGAAAGATTATACAGTCTAGAGTGAAATTTTCATTCTATTTTCAAATGCTATACGAATTAGCATTCAACATATAATATATGTTTATCAAATTAAAACAGATGAAAAAATATACGCAAATTTCATGCATCCATCTTGGCACAAAGAAGACGTAAAGACTGAACTGAATAAGATTAACAAAATACACGACAGATAAAAAAACGAATTGTAAAGACCACTGGATGCAGATATCCCTTAGGAAGGCTGAATATAGGCCACGGAATTTAAGGGCCTAAAAAACACATGAATAACACACGAATAAGAAAAACAATTACGGCCAAGAAGGGATTCAAGAAAATTCTGACTAGTTTTCATTATGGTCAAATTTTTGGTTGTGGATTGGGCCGAGAACTTTCCAGCACATATGAACTCAGTCACTTAAGTGCCACACGTGAAATACGCTTGGGCGATCACGTCTCGAGAGTTTAGGCACACCAAATTCCATTCTCTACAACCACCACTTACATCTGACATTCTCAAAAATAAATCGTTTTCATTTAATTTCAGTTTCTCATATCACTCGAAGAGGAGCGGTTCTGCTCCGAAACAGGAAAATCTTTGTGTAGTGATCAGTCAGTTAAGTGTCATACGTGAAACATGTTTGGGCGATCATGTCTCGAAAGAGACATGACTGACTGGGCAGAAGATTATCCCGCAGTAGGTTACCATTGCTTTCTGCGATACACTGGTTGCCAGCCAAGGCTATAGAACCCAATCTGTCCTGTTATTTAACCCATAACTGGGAGAAAGAGACGGATTAATACCTTTCCCAAGGGTATTTGCGCGTAAGTGAATGCTATGAATTCAACTGAAATTCGAACTCGGCTCCCCGATTTCTCATTCCGAGCCGATATCCACTGTACCACAACGTACATCCGCTGTTAAAAAAAATTAGAGAAAAACTTCGAAAACACATAAGATCTAAACATGGAAAAATGATCTTGAATATCTTTCCTGATAATAAGTAGGTGATGGATTAGTAACAAAATGATGCCACATAATTTGATAGAAATGAAAATGATCACCTTAAAGAGGGGGGGAATCAAAAACACCCCAAAAATAAAAGTGAAAAAATGATGCAGCAGACTGGTCCATTTTGCCAAAATGTCATTTAGAAACTCAAAATGATTCTCAGTAGTTTGTGTAGCCCCCACGTGCTTGCACGCATGCCTGACAACGTCGGGACATTCTCCTAATGAGACGACGGATGATGTCTTGGGGGATCTCCTCCCAGATCTGAAACAGGTCATCACTGAGCTCCTGGACAGTCTGAGGGACAAACTGGTGGTACCGGATGTACCTAAACATAATGTCCCAGAGGTGTTCTATTGGGTTTAGGTCAGATGAACGCGGGGGCCAGTCAATGGTATCAATTCCTTCAACCTCCAGGAACTGCCTGCATACTCTAGCCACATGAGGTCGGGCATTGTCGTGTACCAGGAGGAACCCAGATCCCACTGCACTAGCTTAGGTCCTGACAATTGGTCCAAGGATTTCATCCCGATACCTAATAGCAGTTAGTGTGCCATTATCTAACCTGTATATCCAAAGATATGCCTCCCTAGACCATCACTGACCCACCACCAAACTGGTCATGCTGAATGATGTTGCAGGCAGCATAACGTTCTACACGGCATCTCCAGACCATTGCACGTCTGTCGCATGTGCTCATATTGAACTCGCTCTCATCGGTGAAGAGCACAGGGCGCCAGTGGCGTAGTTACCACTTCTGGTGATCTATGGCAAATGCCAGTCGAGCACTGCGGTACTGGACAATGAGTACAGGGCCCCCTACATGACGTCGAGCCCTCAGGCTGCCCTAGTGGAGCCTGTTTCTGATTGTTTGATCAGAAACATCAACACCAGTGGCCTGCTGGAGTTTATTTTTTCGGGCTCTGGAAGTGCTCATCCTGTTCTTCCTTGCACAAAGACGCAGATACCGATCCTGCTGCGAGTTGAAGGATCTTCTACAGCCCTGTCCAGCTCTCCTGGAATAACTACCTGTCGCCTGGAATCTCCTCCATGCTCTTGAGACTGTGCTGGGAGACACAGCAAACCCTCTTTCAACGCCACGCATTGATGTGCTATCCTGGAGGAGTTGCACTACTTGTGCAACCTCTGTAGCGTTCAAGTACTGCATCATGCTATGAACAGAGATGTTGATCCAAGACAAACGAAAAACCATAGCAGTAGAAAGTCAGTCAGTAAAAAATCAGCCAGAAGAGATGAGAAGGGAAAATAAGTATCAGTGGCCTCAACCCTTCCTGTTTTGGAGGGTGTCTTATTGTTATCCCTCTGAAGCACCTGTTGTTGATTTCATTAACAACAAAGCAGTTGAAAAGTTTGACTGATAGGTTGCTATACTCTGATTAAAAAGTGTTCCTCTAATTTTTTGAGCAGTATATATGATTATATAAGCATACAAAGAGGTGAACAGAGATTTTTCTTGTTAAAAACTGCTGGTAAGTTTTAGATAGACTGATCGATAAAAGAGAAGGCAGAAAAAAAGAGATAAAAAGAAAAATTAATGGAAAGTTTACGTTTGCAATTCAGATTTCTGGACAATTTATTTCTAGCAGTTGATAATAATAGTCACTGTCCATGTATTATTCATTTACTGAAATCCCGAATCCGGAAGTGAATACAAGGAATTCAACTGGAATTCTAACTCGGCACCCCGAATTGTTGTTCCGAGTCGATATCCACCCTACCACAACGGGCATCCGTATAGAAAATGCATGGCAAAAATAAATCGACGTACTTCCTGACTCAATAGAATACAGCCAAACCTTTTTCCAAATCTTCAGCAATTGTTTTATATAAGTTCCACTTGTAGTTGGGACTGAACTTGTGATCCAATAGACATTCGAAGCCAAAAAGCCTCATTGGGAGCAAAACCGTTCATCGTGACTAAATAAAACTAGTAGTGATGGTGAAACGATACTAACTTGGCAACAGAAATTATATCAACCGAATATTTAAAATATTTTTTGTGTGAATATATATATATATATTTTTTTTAATCGTGTCATCCCAAGCATGGCATTCCACTGTCACTATAGCGCAGGGGGTTACATAGAGGGATTGGGTATAGGAAATGTCAGAAGGAGAGTGATAGAGGACTTAGGATGTACATAGGAAGAGAGTTGGAGAGAGTGGGTGTGAGTTAGTGTAGAATTTTCTTTAACATCAGTTATAGAAAGCAAGACAGCGTTAGGAATCATGTAAATTTACATCGTTATCTTACGTACTTCTGAAAACCTAGAAACAAACGTCAGAATCTAGTCAGGTCCATAAATTGCAAAACTCTTTTTTGGTGTTTATTAACATGACTGCCATTCTATTATGGCATCATCTCTTTCGAAAAGATACATTAAGTTAATCTTCCTCTTTTTTGCTGTCACAAAATTCGGCAAATATAAGTTTTGCGATAGAAACGGGGTGCTGTTTAACAATTATTGCTATGGCTGAAAAATAAAAAGGTTGTTATTTTCACGTCATGAGAAAGGGGATATTATTTTCAAATTGTGTTTAACAAAAACCAATGTTGTAATATAATAATTGAGAATCGAACTCGCTACAGTAGTTATTTTCTACATGACTACCTTGCTATCATCAAATTCAACACTTACAGACATCACCCTATCTGATAACCATTGTTCCACATGGACACATCTAATCTTAAGTCTGTTATGCATTAAAGGTTAAAATTACAAGTATCTAATTAATTTATTCAGTCATTTGTTATGATTTACTAACGTGTAAATTATTGCCTCTTTTAAAAGTTTATTTACAAAATTCACATCATTCGGACTGTTGTCCTCATCTACATTGTTATATTTACAACGTTTCGGTGGTTGTACACTCCGGACTTCTTCAGGGGATAAACGCTGGAATTTAGAACGGAACCGTTTATTTGGTCCACGGGGGTAGATTGTTCTAATTCGACGTGCCATGCCTTTTATTAGATGTTTCAGTTAATCCCCTTTAGTAACTCAAATCTCCAAATTTATCTTCATTCTACTTTAGCTAAACATTGAACTCACAACTCTTAGGGATCAAGTCACTTTTTGGATGAATTCAGCCAACGCTTTTTATTCATTGATACTAAATAAACGATTCGGTTCAAAATTCCGACGTATATCACCTAAAGAAGGACGGAGCGTATAATGACCGGAACGTCGTGAATATGACAATAAAGATGAGGACAACAGTCCAAATTATGTAAATAGTTTAAATAGTTACACTAAATCATCTCAAAAATACAGACAGAAATTTCTAAAAATCTGTTTATAATTTTGTTCACGGCTTTATCCCGGAAGATTTTACTATGTTGCCTATTAATTGAATGGCCAACTAGGCATCATTTGATCGTTGTGGGCTGAGAGAAGACTTATCAGTGTTGAACTGTAAGCAATATTTCAACTGTGATAACTTTGGAGAAACGGCCGGCGAAAAACTGCTTAAATCCACCGGCTGAACAATAATTAGCTCTCGAGTGGCAGATAAGCCGCATCTAATATGTCAGCGAACAGCTCACGTCTAAGGGAATTATTGTTCTTTAACATCGGATTACAGTTCTAAACGGAGCCCTTTCATATCAGACCTCCCACCGAACATTGATTTCCGTATCCCTATCAGTTGTTTAATACGAGCGTGGAAGTTGACTTATAACCTTTTTTACACTTGAAATGTGTTTTTAGTTTGATGGTTCACTAAATATGTGTTTCAGAATCATTTTATAGTTGCTCAGAGCGATAAATTGACACCTTTAAAGAAAGGGGCTTTGAAAAATCATTTTTTTTTTACGCAGTAGAGTGTATATTAGTACATCCACTGTTTCTAGGAAAAGATTGACAATAGCGCCAAGAGGATTTTTTTAATCATATCACTGCGAGCAAGGCGGTAACGCCACTGATGTGCAAGGGGCTACGTAAGAGTGAAAAGATTGGAAAAGAGAAAGCCGGAAATCACATCCTAAACAGGGAACAAGGAATGAGCCTCTTCACCTGTACAGTAGACGTTGGTGGAGTGTGAACCGGGCGATAGTTTAGTCTATCTACTCCAACTGAAAAAAAAAGAAAAAAGAAAAGAGTGAAACGATTGTAAAAGAGAAAGCCGAAAACCACATACTAAACAAGGAACAAGGGATGAGCCTCTTCACCTGTACAGTAGACGTGGGTGGCATGCAAATCGTCTCTTGTACGAATATCTAAATATGAAAAGTCACTGGCCTTCAACATTTCACTAAGTTTTAAATTCGATCTTAGGCCAGAAGTGTCTGGTCATCGCTGGCAAATATACGATATGCCTGTTTTTTAGGCGCCATAAATGGAAATCCTAGTTTAAAACCCAAGATCATATATATAAACGATTTATAACCAAACTCGTAACTATTTCCTGGCGAGATTGATCAATCATGGGAGAGAGGTTTATTCAAGTGCTCCCTATTCAGAGTCAAATATAGCACCATACTTGTGACAATACATTTCATTACAATATCTAGTAATGCAGTATAATGATTAGTGGTTTCATGCCTTTCATTGTCAACAGGTAATTTACCGACACACATGTATTAATGATATTAATGAATAAACGCCATTATTTTTAAAATAGTTGGCGTTTAACAGATATATAGACAATTGCAATTTTCCAGTTGAAAATACAATTACATCACAGAGTCTTGTACTGGAAGAGAACAAAAATCGTCAGATTTCGTAATGGGTTTACAGTTAGTCAATTGGAATTTGGGAAGAGACGGACTGCAATCTAATAAAAACTGGCGATTTTAATATTAATCAAAAACATTCATTACTGAAGGAAAATAAACCAAAAAGTTTCTTTGAGTTTGAAACATCAAAGTGATGATCTGTACAATGAAACTGAAAATATCTTTTAATTTTTTTTTTCTTATTGCTTAACAGCATATTTAACAATTTATATCCTCATTAGAAAATAAAAAAAATGTTTTCATCACATCTATTATTGTGGTACCAATTCACAAATATCTAAACACAGTAGTCTTTTCCCCCTTCTTTTCAAGCAGTTACGTTGCAGTACTCTAGTAGTGGTAGCAAATATAATTACTTTCGTCATAAAATGAAAGTTGATATTTCAAATTTTCTCGATATCAGATACGAACAAACCACATAAGACACGATCTGTAAGAAGAATCCAGCTGAAAAGAAACATTTTCATTTTGTAAAATTTGTTTTCTAACTAATAAGAGTTTTTGAACGAATCTTTTTCACATAAAACAATGATTGTCCATTAAAGTACTTTTTAAGTTAATCTAAATATTTAAAATTCAACTTTATTCCTTAGTATGTTTTTGAGATTCTACCGTATATACTTGAGAAAATTTACGTATTTTTCGTATCTTCCATTTTCCATATTTCCCCTAATTCAAACTGAAATTAATATTCAACTATGAATATTCGTTAATTTGTATTTCTTGTGATCAACGATTTAACTTCATCCTGCCAAGAACAGTTACTACTCTAGACGCATTATCTCTTTAGTTTTCCTTTTAACCCAAAGTCAGTTTTCCTTCTGTTGTTATCATTACTATGCGCATAATAAAACACAATAAATGTAAATATGTTTTCATATTCAAAGAAATAATTTGAACTTACATAATTACATGCAAGTTCAAAGTAAGTGTGAATGTTCGAACACGGCTGACAATTTATTTATAAAACATTTAATTATTGTTGCAACCTTATTCTTAGACACTAATTTCGCATCTGTATATTTCACACAGAAATTGTACTTCAAAGAAGTTTTATTACTAATCAAAAATATTGAACCCAAGTAAAATATACAAATACGTTTACGACAAATTACTTTGTGTGATGATGTATAAAATGGGGAGTCGTATTGTTGTTTCTCATTTGTCATTGATAAATGGATTAAGATATCTGGGTGTAAAATATGTTGGGATAAAATATGAGAGGTCAAGATATAGAGTCAACCTTTAATAGGAAGAAAATAAGAAATAAATGTAGATAAAAATTGGTTTCTTAAAGAAAGATTTAGATAGTAAAATGATTTGTTAAACTATTTGTGGGTAATATCACAAGACACTGATTATTTCTAGTGTTACCTCAATGTGTGGATGTGCGGATAGTGTAATTAGTGGCTCGAGATGATAAGCTAAATTCGAATTCTACTCGGATTCATGACATACACTTACGCGTAAATACCTTTGGGAGAGGTATAGATTTATTTCTCTCCCAGATATGGGTTAAATAGTGGGAATTGCATCCGGAAAAAAACATTGTCATTCTCAAAAATGGTTCATATATTATTTACTCGCAAATATAAGTATTTTTACAAAACAAAATATGATTCAACTTTAAATAACACAAATGGTTAATAAGCCATGAAATGTATTAGTCAAAACTGACTTCAATGTAAATACACTCTTTTTACTTATTGATGAAGCGAAAAGATTGCTGCTTTATCAAATTTGGTTTCTGAGAACATTTTTATTCAAAAGGATCTTGTCATTAATTTTTAATCTTTTGTTTCTCGGTCCAACGCCATTTCTGAATGTACAGGAGATTCCAGTAGTTCATGATGGATCCGGTTTCCATCAATACAGATGGCCAGAAAGCAATTTCGTTAACCCTTTTTTATTCCTCTAATAAGACAATAAAGCAAATGTAAAGATGCGATCAAATATTAGTAACGAGGAGAGAAGAGAAAATCTTAACATTTTCTTGTTAACCACTAAAATGTATTAAAAATGAAAGAATTTTCTATGAAAACCAAATATTTTTCCCACCTTCTTCTATCTCCTGAGTTGTTCATAATTTCGACCTCCTATCAAAGGCGCTTATAACTCATTTTCTTTTCCCTAAATATTCCGTCTTCACTTTGGCTTTGTAGAAACTTCGAATTAAAATAATTCTATTCATCAAAGTTGAATAGTAAAAGTTAAAACCGAACAAATTTCTAAGTTTTTACTTTTTTCTTGGTTTAATTCAACGATAATTAAATTTAAAAAAATAAATAAATTAGTTAATTTTTAATATAAAAATTCAAAGAATTAGGCATCTGTCACAGAGTGATGGCTAATGAGTGGGGTCTCATTGAGTAGTGCTTGGTTGGATTTCGATATGATGTCTCTTCATGGGGACTCTGTACCAATATCTTTTATGTTGATTGGAAATTTTTCTGTTTGAGAGGAAAATATTTTTAAAAACTTAAACAACTTCATTTTTTTAATATTTATTTCGTTAAATATTTCACTATTTTTAAAATGAAAAATACATATATTCACTTGATTCAGTAGTCCTCGAAACTTTAAGATCGCCAATCCCATATCGTCTCTGTCAACCAATCAACTTTCTTGCTGCCATTTTTCAGGTTAAAGATTATTCATTTACAAGTCGAATGAGATATTTTGAAAAGCGGGAAATAAGAATATGCCTGTGCCTCCTTTTTTTGCTGCCAATTCACAGAGGTTGACAGCAATAAAATATGAGAAATTTAAAATAACCGATAAAATTTTCAATTTAAATTTTATATAGAGAAATATTAAGGCAAAAAAGCAAAGTAGAAATGAATTGTTTATATTATTTTCATAGTTTCTGATTTTTGTGTTATAGGCACTCACACGGAAAATTAACTAAACAGAGCGAGAGCTGAAGTTTCAACAAACTTAAATGTATTTCACCCACAAGAAGAGCCATTTATGACAAAAATCATATGTCCACAGCTACACAGATACTGCCTGAAATCACTAAAAGTTGTAAATATGGCCATGATTATAGATTAGTTTAAAGTCATGATAGAAAGTTGTGCTGTTTCCAAAACATTTGAAGAGTTCATTTTTTATATCCCGATAAGAAAAGTGGGATAAGAAACAGCTGTTGACCGCCAGTGTCTGTGATTTATTATATAAACTAAAAAAGGGAATTACATATTCAATATTTTTTAAGAAAATAAAAAGGTAAGATGAACGATGGAAAGTTCAAACAATAATATATTCCAAAAAACTAATGTGTCTGTCCTAGAAGATCTCATATTCAACCTTTATTTTAATATATTTGTATGCATTTGGTGAAAATATATACTTTTAAAATGCCTGTTTTTAAAGCTATAATAAATTTTTGCGACTCAGATTATTTAATTTATTTGTCAAAATATTTCTACTTCAGTTTTTTTCTTTCTTTAATTTTTTCATATTTTTTTTATATACGCCAATTTTGCGTTAAAATCTCTAGTCTAGGTATTTCCACGAATTCGCCGAAAAAACAGCATAGTATGAAGAAAAAAAACTCAAACGAAATAAAAACAGTTTTATCAGCAAAATGTTCATGTTTTTATTAAAAAAAATTTATCTACTCCAATTAAAAAAAAAAAGAAAAAGGACTGAAAAGATTGTAAAAGAGAAAGCCGGAAACCACATACTAAACAAGGAACAAGGGATGAGCCTCTTCACCTGTACAGTAGACGTGGGTGGCATGCAAATCGTCTCTTGTACGAATATCTAAATATGAAAAGTCACTGGCTTTCAGCATTTCACTAAGTTTTAAATTTGATCTGAGGCCAGAAATGTCTGGTCATCGCTGGCAAATATACGATATGCCTGTTTTTAGGCGCCAAGAATGGAAATCCTAGTTTAAAACCCAAGATCATATATATAAACGATTTATAACCAAACTCTTAACTGTTTCCTGGCGAGATTGATCAATCATGGGAGAGAGGTTTATTCAAGTGCTCCCTATTCAGAGTCAAATATAGCACCATACTTGTGACAATACGTTTCATTACAATATCTAGTAATGCGGTATAATGATTAGTGGTTTCATGCCTTTCATTGTCAACAGGTAATTTACCGACATACATGTATTAATAATATTAGTAAATAATTTATTTATTTCTTTACTTTTTTCATTTACACCAATTTTGCGTTAAAATCTTTAGTCTAGGTACCTCCACGAATTCGCTGAATAAACAGCATAGTATGAAGAAAAAAACACAAAATAAATAAAAACAGTTTTATCTGTAAAATGTTCATGTTATTATTAAAATGATAGATCAAAGTATTTTTTAATTCTTTTTAAAAAAAAATTTAATTCTTTCTAACACGTTCAAAATTTTAGTATAAAATCTTTTTTTTTTTCGTCCGTAAGTGACGCAGTTTTTTTTCAAGGGTTTACTACGGCAAACGTAATATTACGCAAGTTACTTTTTTGCAGGAGAAAAACACATTTATTTGGAAATTCTTGCAAAAATCATATTAATTACCAGATTTTGATGAATATTTCAGGACTTATTCACAAATAACTGAAATCATTTCTGAAATAATCATTTTTAGAAATTCTTGGAAAAAATATTTTTTTACATATGTTACCCCATCACCACCAATTAATTTCCTGAAATGTCTAGAAATTGCGAGAGAGTTCGCACATTTACCTCACATGAATTAAATTTAGGAATCACTGGAGAATGCTAATCAGTTGTTTTGTTTTGTTTTTATTTTGTTTTGTTTCTTTGTTTTTTGTTTTTGGGTTTTTTTGTTTTTGTTTTTTTTGTTTTTTGTTTTTGTTTTTGTTTTTTTTGTTCTAAATTAGCCCTTTTACAGAAAATCTGCTCCGAATTGTGAAAACAAAAAAATCAATAAAACTATGCAGTTTCTTATTTAGATAAACTTTTAATTGCTTTTTAGAAACCCGAATACTTGCGTAGCGTCTTGAGAGGCTGCTCTGTTCAACAGTTGAATAGTATCAGGGTTTCTTGTAGTACCATGTCGCGCATGGATTGTTGGACCTGCAAGAGCCATCTTATGCTGCAGTTTGCGCCAGTTTCCTTCCTACACTTGTTGTAATTGATGATCGACTGATGCTACTACTTTAGGTCTATCTTTTAGCAAAATATCTCTAACAATGACGACATATAATCAAAAAGCAAAACTAAACCATCTAAATAAAAACAAACACCTAATCTCGTCAACACCTCTTTCTCGAACATCTGTGGTATCCGTAGCAACTTTTGCAGCGTTGAACCCTTCCCCCAAGTAAACTCATCTGACATCTTAGCTCTCTGTGAAACTAACCTTGACCCTTCTATCCCTTTCCCTGATTTCTACATCCCTGGTTACCTTCCCTTCTTTAGGAAGGTCTCCAATGTTCATATGCATGGACTAAGTGTTTATGTCAGCGAAGATCTCTCTCTCTCTCTCTCTCTCTCTCTCTCTCTCTCTCTCTCTCTCTCTCTCTCTAGCTAGCTAGCTAGGGTGATCTCTCTTGAATCTCCAGATCATTCTTATATGTGTCTTCTTCTCTCCCTACTAAGCTCGGTTAGCTATCTTTTCTTTCTCTACCGCCCACCTCATCTCCTAACTGCCCGTACTTGACAGCATCTCCAATAATATTGATAAGGCCATTCTATCTCATCAGTCCGTTCTTATATTTGTGTTTGGAGATTTAATGCCCACCACGCCAAGTGGCTGAAAACTCTGTCACAGATCTTGCTAGAGTATATATTATGAATTTTTCATTCACACAATCCCTTACCCTAAGTGGTGGATTTCCCCACTCGTATCTCTAATATCCTTAATAGACCTGACTCACTGCTAGATCTTTGTTTCACTTCCATCCCTGAATCTTGCAATGCCAATCAGCTTTGCCCTCTTGGAAACTCTGACCATGAGGTTGTTTCCGTTAATATCTCTTTCCACTTCCCCTCCCACGTTCCGCGATTTCCTGTGTGTCGTCCCTTTGAACAAAGTTTTTAGTTTCCCCGTTGTAGACTGTGCGTCTGAGGTTTCTCTTGGGTTAAAGCTAGCATCAATGCTTTCATTCCAACCAGAAAGTTGCGATTTTATCCCCATTCGTTCTCCTGGTTCTCTCCTGCTTGCTCGGCCGCTATCGCCCATAGGAATCACTTCTTTCGGCTTTATCAGACCCATGCATCTGACCATGGTAGACGCCTTTTTACCTCTGCTCGTAATCAGTGGAAGAGGATCGTTAATGATAATAAGTTGCGGTTTGCTGACTAGAGTGAAGTAGCGTATAGCATCCCGTAAGTTCGGCTTCAAAGACCACTGGCGGCTCTGAAAAAGTGTATTAAATAACGGTAAGTCCTCAATCCACCATTTAATCAATAAATTTGCGGTCCTCACATCTTCAGGGGACAAATCTGAATGCATTGCTTGCAGATGCTTCACCAACTCGATATTGGATTCGTCTTGGTTATCCGTACCCTAATATTAAAATTAAAATTGTTTAAAATTGTTTAAAATTATTTTTTATCACACCATTAATAACATCTCTAGGGTAACCATTTTTAAATAAGGTCTTGCGGATAAAATTTTTCAAAGGATAAGCCGTATACTGTGGAAAAATGTTCAGTATATTCAAGTCTACTTTATATTGTTTCCTGTAGTGAGCAACTGGCTAAGCAAATTACTAGAGCAGTTAATTCTTGTTATTTTTCTGCTCAGGTTAGGGTCCATCTTGGCACTCGTTTTGCTTTCCTATCAATGAAAAAGGACTTACTCCCTCCCCATCATATTTCTTCTGTTATTTATAGATTTATTTGTAGTTGTGGGAATGACTACATAGGAAGGACGTCACAGAGATTGGATTGCAGAATTAAGCAACATGTGCCACTAAGAATTCTCAAAACGGAGGTCCGTGCTGGTCAACTTGTGAACACTTTTGGGTCAGCTATTGCTGAATACTTGATAAGTAGCAGAAATTGTGTAAATGTGTTCAGTGTGAACCAATCCACTGTGTTGTCTGGTTCACATTCAGCATTTAATTTACAGGCGTTGGAGTCACTATATATCAAAACTAGGATCCCGTCTCTCTGTAAACAGAGAGAATGTGTAATTGGAACCCATATAATTACCATTTAGTGCCTGGCCATCCCTCCCCATAATATTTCCCCTTAGTCTTGATTCATCTTCACTTTTAATATTTTTAAATTGAAGAATTAAAAACGTCCCAGTTGACCCTGACGATAAACGAGATTGAAACCGGTCGGTCATTTTAGTGTTTCTTATTTTTTATTTCATCATATTTAAAAATGCCCGTAAGTATGAAATTGACTTTATTTTCTGCTGTCATAAAATTTTGTACTTGTAATAATATATATATATATATATATATATTGTTAAATTTAAGAGACAATGAATGTCTATTATGTTGAATCATGAGCCATTCTAAACGTCGTATTTTTGCTTTAATTTCAGTTGAAAATAAAGACAAAAATTCTCCAACATTTGGATAATTATTTATTGATTTTCTGCTAACCTTTCGGCTCACATGAGCCATCTTCAGAGCGGTTGTTTAAACTGAAATATTATAACATCCACCATCACCAGCGATTTTATTTTGTATTGGCATAAAACTTCGTTTGGCAACGGCAATAGTTTTGCGCTATCACGCGGTGTGACGTCATAAAACCGCATCGCAAATCTAAGAACTGCGTTTATTATTTTTAGTAACTTTTGATTAAACATAATAGGCATTCATTGTCTCTTATATTTAACAGCATATGTCTAGAAAATTACTTTCTGCCTCGATACACTATATATATATATATTAAGGATATCATAGTGTGAATAGAAAACATTTTTTCAATGAATAATGAATTTTTACAAAAATTGTTTTCATTTTTATTATTTTTTTATTTTAATAATTTATGAAGTTCCAAATTTCCCCTTCATCGTTCACGCTAGGTTGTTAAGTTAATACGTGAAAACTATATTTACTAATCGAAAATTGAAATGTTTAATACAAATAATCGAGCCATTCGATTTTTAAAATAATTAAAGCATTTCATTTGTGTGCATACTGATGACCCGTATTTTCTTTTTTACGGGTGGCCGTACATGATATATATCATTAAAAGATCACGTGTTTTAAAGATTTCGCTCCTTACAGAAAAAAATGTAAACATTTTCAACAGGATACAATTCTTTCATTCGCTTCCGTGTTTCTTGTGCCCTACCTTTCAACATTCAAAGAGCTAATCATCCTTTCAAAATTTAAAGTAAGTTTTATATTAATTCCTAGTTTCTTAATTTTGTTTTTAAAAAAGTAATTGTGAAATTCATATTTTGTGGAGGTACCTAAAAAGAATTTGTAAAATAGATATTAAAAATATAAATTAAGAAATGCCATAACATTATTTGAATTACTTCCCTCTTGAAAGTTTTTTATTATTTTAAATTTTTCATAAAACATCTTTAAAAGTAAGGCTAAAAAGTTAAAGTAACTAAAATTCTAAAAAATTCTGAAAACAAGGCTTCCGTAATTAAGAAACGCTTTTACAGTCCATTTCAGGCAGTAAACGGTTAATACTTGTTTTAAATCAAATTAAGGTGCGTTTAAATTGACATATTCTAATAAAATAACGTGACAGTAAGGTATATTTTATTTTTGCAAGATTTTTTAAAACCGAGAATTTAAATTTTTTTCAACGCTTAAATATTTTAGATTCCAATCAATATAATTTCGGTCTGAAACAAACGAAAGTATTTTGCTCAATGGATTTAGTAAATTTAATCTCTTTGTTTTCAATTACAGCTAAAAGTAAATCTTCAAAAAATTTTATTTTTAAAAATTCAGTTTAGATTTAGGTATCGAAAAATAAGTGGAGGTAGCTATTCTAGTCACTGAGAACTTGTTTTTTTTTCTTTCAAAACATACTTCTTTTTACATCCCCATTGGTAGAATCAATAAATAAAAATGAGTCAGTTTGGATAAACTATCTTACAAGATGAACTAACAGAATTCACAGTACAATGAAAAGTAACCATGTTTAATCAAACTTTTAAACTAAACGCACCTAATATTTTTCGCCAGAAAATAGAATTTTTCTTTTTCGTTACTTGCTCTTTTCTTTTCGACTTTTCTTTCTTTTTTATTTCCTTCTTGTCATTCCTCTTTACTAAACTTTTTCATTGAAACAAATTATTCCTTTTTTCAACTTTCTTTGTAATTATCTCCCTTTTCTCTTGAAAGCCGTCAACCTTCTAATCACCCTTGCCTTCCTCGGTGTTTTTCTATGCATCCGTCAATTTCAAAATTTCTTTCGCTTCCCCCACTTCATTTCTGCTTTCCTCTTGCTTTCCTCTTTCTCTCTTGATAATTTTATTTCCATTTTCTTCTTTCTTTCATGTTTCTCCCCAACCCATAATTCTGATGCAACCCGTACCGCCCACCCATTATACCCACAAGATTTGCTCGAAAACAAAACAACAAAACATCACCCGTTTCACACCCGAAAACAAAGAGATAAAACAACACAATTTTAAAAATGCAAAAGAGGGAGAAAACAAAAGAAACACACAAAAACAATCAGTCAACCACCAAAATGCAAACGTTGACAAATGGATTAGACAGCTAGGATGATTTTAGCAAATAGCTTAAGCCGCGAGTCGAGCACATCCAGTGACTGATAGACGCTGGGTTGGGGTACAGAAAGTAAAATGCCGTGTTTCTTCTCTTCCTGCTTTGCATAGGTAGAAGGTAGTTTAAAAGCAAAGGTATTCAGGGTGGCCGAAACAACGCACCTGTTTTGTTTAACCATTGAAACCAGATCTTTTCATGTCCGCCGACACACCTATCTGTTGCCCACACCTGGCACCTTCGGCTTACTGTTAGGACACACCATCTCAATTACAGTTCGAGATTCTTAACTCCAAGGACTCCAACGATGCCGACGACACAAACAACAAGAAATTGTTTTATGGCTAGATCTCGAGGCCGATGTTTAGGTTCACTGATGATAAATAAAGATTTCTTTCTTAATAAAAAAGAAATTAAAACTGATTAGAATTTAAAATTTCAATCATGACAAATCTCCTTCTCTCACAATCAGTCATCTATTTGTAAAACTGTAAACGAATAGGAATAATATTAAAACTACACTGCTACCTTAGCAATAAAATATCTCACCAAACTCGCCATTATTTTTCTCGCACGTATTCCAATGTTCGTACGAGGAAAATAAATGCGCGTTTCAGTAACAGCAGCAAACGAAGGAATTAAATCTATAGTAGAACAATTGTTATGTTTGAAATTTCTTTGTACTCAGTAATAGTCGTAGCACAGCTCTCCATGTCCTTTGTGACAACAGAGTTTTTCCCTCTACTTCTCCATTTATCCTTTATTTATTCTTCTTTACTAATTTGCATGCGATACTACATCTGCCTGAATCTGAGAGATCGTACACCCTTTTTCTTTTCTTTTATTACTCCTGACTGTTTTCGTATTTTGTTATCCTTTCTTATGTCTTTCTTGTTTTCTCTTTAATGGTAAATTTGGCTTCTTCATTATTATTTCTTTTCATTCTCACTTTATTCCATTTTCTGCTCTGTTTCACTTTTGTAACTTTTTACCTCTTCTTGTTCCTGGCCTTCCATTTCTACATCATTCAGTTCGTTTCTGCTTCTGAACGAAACTAAATGTACCAGTATATGTTATCATTTTTGATCAAGTGTATGCGTGTTGTGTCCTTCGCATCAGGAAATTTGCTTCTTCTGCATTCGCTTCTTTATTCTTCCTTGCATGATACAATTGTAATAGATTTTATATCAAAACGCTTGTCGGTTTCAAAATTGCCTTGAAATGTATTGTTTTCATAGTCGTTCTATAACATTGCTTTAAATGGACGCTGCTTTTTATAATTTAGGTCGTTATGATTCTACTCAAGAATTTTTAGGTATCAACGTAACTTCACTGCCTGCATCAACTTGCATGTTAAATATTTTGCCATTTATCTTTATTTTTTCTCTGCGTCTTTTTTGTTTATTCATTGTAAATGGTTCAGCTTCTTCTTCTTTTTCTTCTGAGAGGGTTTGAACAGATTCTACTTTTTCTATTTGCTTTTCGTATTTTTCATGTTGCTGGACATTTGTACTTGTCTCTCTCGTGATTTTTCCATAATATCTACATTTAATTACGGATTTGGTCGTGCTCGTCGTTCATGTCTCGAATTCATCTTTTGGTTGCTTAAATTTTCTAATCAAATCTAATTGTTGCAAAAACTCGACACTGGCTTCTAAACTCATTCTGCAGACATTCTAGTATTCTTCCCTTGTAGTTTTGGTCTTGCAAGCTTTTGATTAATCTAATTAATCTAGAAGTAATTCATCTTTAATAGTCATTTCCCGTTCTCAAATTCGCAGTACTTGACTCGTTCTTTCAATCTATGCAAATATTGTATAATGGATTAATTTTGTGATTGTCTTTTTTCTAAAAATTTGGTCCTTTCAGTAATTACCATTTGGGGGTGGGGGGCGTCTTATGTTCTTTTTTATCATTTTAACAATTTCTTCAAATGTCATTTGTACTAATTCGCTCGGGTAACGCATTGTTGAAAATTTCTTCACAGCTTCAAATCCAACTGTAGCAAGATATAAATTGGTTATCTTGTTTTCTCCTCCGTCGGTCTTTGTGAATCTTATTTTTTTTTTTTTTTTGTAAATGCTGCAAATGTTCTTATCCATGGTTCTATGTGTTCTGATTGGTCCGACAAATCTAAGGATCCTATCGGCGACGCCATTGTTATATTTTGCATTTCTCTGTGCGTAATACTCGTCGTAGCGCAGCTCTGCATGTCCTTGTGACAATAGGGGTTTTCCACTAATTTTCCAGTCAGTCTTTATTTATACTTGTCTAGTAATTTTCATACGATAATAATTGAAACGAAAGAAAAATAAAGAAGATGAAATCACTTTATTTCATTTTAGAAAATGAATCTCTTTCTAATATAATATCCGCCTTTGATCAATTAAAAATTTGATTCTAAACTGTATTAATTTTAACCATTATCCGATTTAATAGATTTCTACTATGTGGTTATTACAGATTTGTTTATTAATACAAGTGACTGACTGTGTTATGAAGTAATGTTGCGGATTAAATGATAACACGACACGAGAATTGATTCTTTCGCATTTAATATTACATTTTGATTTTAGTCCAGCCCATCGTCAGTCACTCTAGGTCAGTGCGTAGGAAAGGTCTCAAGTGAGAAATATCTGAGAAGCTGCTCATCTCTTTTTTGGGGAGGTTTGTATATATATATATATATATATATATATATATATATTATGTTTTAGAACATGTACATAATTTCTTCTATATATGTCCTCTTCCCTACAATCATATGTTTGTTTCAGTGTTTGGGTTTAAACACTTCCTCAGGGGAAATAAAGGTTTGGAATCATTCTCTGTTTATATTTGGTTCGTTGTTGTCGTGGGGGTTTGTTGGGGTTATTGGTAATTAAGTTAATGTCTCGTTTTGATCGTTAGACTTTTGAGGAATTTGGTGTGTAAGTGTGAAATTGTTGATTAATGGTATTATCAGTTGGAATGTATGTTTTATCTTTTTATCGGTTGGGTATATATTTGGTTAGGATTTCTAAGAGGGCGATGTTGAGTGGTCATTTTTATGGTTGGCTATCATTTAATTGGTTGATATCTGCTGTTAGTTGGCCTAATTCATGTATTTACTTTGATCTTGTGTCTAGGTTTTCATAGACGTGATAGGGGTGGGGTGTTTTTTTCTTTCCAATTTAGATTTTTTTGGTAAAAAAAAAAAAAATATATATATATATATATATACACATATACCCCTCTTCTCTTTCTGATTTTTTTCTTTCTCTTCTCCTTCTTTTTCCCTTTTCTTTCTTCTTTTTCCTTTTATTCAAGTTTGGAGTATAATTGTATTTAGGCGAAGTTATTTCAAGAAATCTAAATTTGTATTTTTTGGGAAGTAAATGCGAATTAGCGTTTTATCAGTTTTTTGTATAAAGTTGTATGTTTAATCTTAATTTTAAGTTTAGAGGGTCGGTTTTTTCTTTTAATTTTTTTCCTTTTTTCTTCTTTTTCTCCCTTTTTTCCTTTTCTCCGTTTTATCTTCTTTTTTCAATAAATTATCGTTTGGAATCTTATTTATTTCTTTTAATTTTTTATATATTTTATTTATTTAGATATTTTTGCGGGCATTAGATCTTATTTTAAGGATTTATTATATCGGTTTTTCTGTAGCATTTTTTATCTTTTATAATAATAAAAATATTTATTCAAATTCCCAGTATTTTTGGGGGGTGGTTGTAGGGTTAGATCTTACGTGTGCTTACAGTTTATTTTTGTGTATAATATAATTATTCTGAAGTAGTATATTTATTCTTGATTTTGAATGTATGATTTTGATTCTTTTTCAATTTTGGGAGCCATTTATTTAATTTTGATTTTTCTAGTACGGAATATTTTTGTATTTAAGTAAGGTTATTGTGTTAAGCAAGGTTATTGGTGTAGGCTTTAGTGATAGGCCTTCCTTTAAGGATTTATTGGATCGATTTTTTTCGATAGCATTTTTTATCTTTTATAATGAGGATATCAATCGAACTCTTTGTATTTCTTAGCATGATTGTAGGGTTAAGTCCATAATGTGCTTGCAGTTTACTGTGGTTTCGGGTCTCTGATTTAAGAGCTTGTTACTATTTATATATTTAAGGATCTCTATTTTTTCTTGAAGGCAAAGAAAGCATGGTTCTTTTATAGATTTTGCTGTTTTTGCTTTTTTGAGAATTTTCATTTGACCTTAGGTGTTTTATTTTCGTTTTTTAATTTCCAAAAGTGTTTGGAGAGAGATGTCATGTTTTGTTTTTCTTTGTTATTGAAGGATGAGAGGTGATTGTAAAAGCGCTTTTTAAATACGTTCATAGTATTCCCAATATATATTTTTTATCCTTAGGATTTTCTAAGGATGAAATCGAACACATATATATCAGAGATTTCGTCAGACATTTATTGGCCATGGGGCATTGGTTGGGGTTTCTACAGTTACAAAGGTTGCTGTCATGGGACGGACTTGTATTAGTGTTGGATTTATTTTTGCTGTGTATTTTCAATATTTTTGTGTTATGCATTTTGTTTATTTTTTCTAGATTATTAGAACAGCTATAGCTTAATTTTATGGTATTTTTATTAAAGATTTTGCTTAGAGGGTTATTTTCGGGGAAAGTGCTTCTCTACTAATTTAAGAAATTTATGTCCCAGCTTGAAATTAACTGATTGGTTGAATGGAGGGTTATACCATATTATTTTCCTGCTTCTATTTCTGCCTTTTGGACTTTCGAATTTTTCCACAAAACTGATTTTTGATGATTTATACCCGCTTTCATTAAGGATTCTATTATAAATTACCTTGTGCTTATCAAATATCTCTTTGTTGGATGAGTGTGTGTTAATGCGTAGTTCAACTGATGATGGGATGTGCTTAACAATGGATGGTGGGTGATTAGAGTTGGGGTTTATATATATTGGGTTAGCGTTGTTTTCATGTAAGGTTGGAAAGTTTTCGATACTCGGTCTAATGTTATGTCTAGGAAGTCTACTTGCTTGATATTGTGGTTAATTACTACGTGAAGGCCAAAGGATTTAAAGACTATGGATTAATTTTCTGGTTTTATCAACCTTACCTCCACTACATTTATCAATTATCATCAGTCCGTCGTCCCTATACAGACCTATCCTGCTCGTTTCTATTTCTTTATGTGCAGTTAAGTTGTACAGTAAGAATAATCCGGTTAGATCCGAAGCTTCTGAAGAGCACTGTTTTAAATTAATGTTTTGGACGGAAATTTTTTTTCTTTTTTCTCTCCTCATTCTATACTCCCTCGGATATATATATATATATATATATATATATATATATATATATATATATATATATATAATTACTTAGTTTTGGTCATAATAAAATTAGATCAGTACATATTTGTATTAAAAGGTGTTCAAGACAATTACATTGTAGAACTTTTGAATACTCTTCATTTGTAAACGAGTTATTACGCGACCTAGGTTTCTAACATGCTGTGTCATCAGACGATTTGCAATAACTGATTTTATCGTTTACTGTTTTTTAAGAACGCTCACGTAGCGGTGATGACAAGCCGAAATATGCACAGATGGGTCCTTTGCGTTGCCAGCGGATCGAGAAATGATGCTGAAGACCAATCGATATTCTTTTAAAAAACTCGACTAATTCCGAGGATTACCATAACGCTCAGCCTTAAAAACGCGTGGAGTGATGGTAAGGCTAGGGAAGACGTCATTAACACTCACCTCCAAAAACGATTCTGTCAACGCACAGCATAGAAAAACCATGCTCGAGCCGTGTCGGTGACTCCCCAAATGTGACATTTCTAATAGCCTACGACACGGACACTGGACACAGACCTCTCTGCAGAACTGGTGCTTGCCCCTACCCAACACAAGGGTGGAGAGCAAGCACTCGAGCGTCTTCTTATGGTCCTTGGAGAGGGAAAATACAGATAACCGGTAAAGGAAGAGAGGAAAGATATACATTGCGCACGCCTCAGCCCTTCACGGACAATAGCCTACGGAGCCACGTCCAGACCGATATTCTGACTGTACCTCCGACTAATTTTTCTTTAGCCGCTGCCTGGGCCCGAACCTCACTCGAATGCAGACGGGTCTGTTAGTCCAACTAAAGGTCCCGGAAGAGTAACGCCCTTCCAGACACCTAACCGCAACCTGTAGTTAATTTTTTGCCCCTCATGAAATTCTTGTGCCGTTAAAGCGCTTTCTGCATCACCTCAACGGCGTACGGTGTAAACCCTGGCTCAAGTACTACTAAGGACAGAGATTCCACGTAGCGCTGGACTGCACGCCCTGTATATTAGGCGGTGAAGGAGGGTATCCAATGCCAAAGCGTAATAGGGGTAACAGCTCTCGACCCTGAAGAACCTATCGAGACAGCACATAAGCGTGTGACCCTTTTCCATTCCCCTGCGCAACCTGTACCACTGGAGAGCGATACAGGAGATTGATCGACTTGCATAAGTTGGGTTTGAATCCAGCAGTCTGTCGAATGTCTTGCATTGATCCAAATTGATCAACTTGACTTGATCATCGTCTTTTAGAACCTCTAGGATTATCCGGATTAGATGAAGGTGGCTCTGAATTGTGGGATTGAGAAATGGCAAAGAACCGGGAACCATAATTGAGCTGACGTTTTGAGCTCAGGAGACACTATTTGGGCCATACTGAGTTTTTTACCCCGCCAAATATTCCCACACTTTTAGGATTACCCCAGTGCTCCTGATGGATGTGATGGCTATGAGGTCGTCTAAGAAATTCCTTTGGTCCCCCGTCGACTTCTCATCAAGGGAGGTACATTTAAAAAGAGACCTTAAGAGGACCCACTTCTGTATGGAAAAGTCCCTTTCGTGGGCTTACCGGTCCACGACACATTTTCCCTTTCAGATAAGCATGAGGAGGAAGAAGACAGAGTCTTAGAATGGGGATAGGGGAGGTTCCTTACTTTACCTTGTGCTTCCGGCTGTTTCATTCTTGCTGGCGAATTAGGTGCGGATTGGGTTTTCTCTTTTTCCACGGCCTTCTCTGCCCTACTTTCTTTTCTTTTCTCGTTACTTTTTCCTCTTCTTCTTCTCCTTCTCCCTTCTCCTTTTCAGCGGGAAAGATTTAGGTGGAAGCATTTTTCTACCTCCACGTATAAGACCAGCTGCGATAAATGAACCACCTCCATTGGTTGTTGTGATTGCTCGAGCTGCTGCTGCTGCTTCTGTTGTTAGAGCTATTGTTCTAGCTGCTTCTATTGCTGCTCTTGCTGCTGCACTTGCTGCCGCTGCCGAAATAGTTGTTGTTGCTGCTGCTCCTGTTGTTGGTGGTGGTGATGATGGTGTTTCTTTGGTTACTGCTTCCGTTGTGGTTTCAGTTGGTGCTACTGTTTAGTCTGTTTTTCGGAGATACAGTCTTTTCTGTGAGGCGTCATGCTGGAGAAAGATGCATCAAACTTTGTTCCTCTCCTCACTATTTCAGTACCCTCACTAGAGTCATTGAGTGCCGGAGTTCTCTTTCTTGCTGCTTCTTTTGGGGTTACTGGTGTAGCTGTTGTTGGAGTTGATGTCGGGTTCTTTCAGGGGCACACCTTTGCCCTATGGCACCACGGTAGAGGGAACGGCGACCTTCAACAATCAATTATATGGAACGGCTGCCACAGGTAAGTACGTCGGGGATGCCTAAAATTATTTCGGATCATTGTCACTATGCCGACAAAGTCGCTGATGACAATGCCCGCATTGCTATTTATCGCCAAAACATTCCGACCTGTCCATATTTGGCAAAAACACTACCAAATTGGCACCCTGTGTAAGGTAATGCGAGTCTTCCGTGTGAACATATATTCGATCTGCAACTCTACCGATTTCGTGGTGAAGATGCTTCTGGCTAAAGACTTGGCTGTTCCCTCTGTTGTCAGCAGGACGTTCAACATGGCGTTAGTACGACGTGCCAATATTTCGGGTTCAATATTGAGGATCTTTAGGGCCTCCGTTATCACATCTCTGCAAATTTCACTCAACTTCCTGTTATCATGGATATATATGGTCCTTGTTGTGATTGCCTCTATTACAGAAGGCACGGCCAAAAGTTCATAGCCAAAATAAATTCTTTTTACCGCTCCTTCAGGCTATTATGATATTCAGGCCCTTCCCTTTTGGGCTTGCAGCTCTGGGTATAGGTTCCAAATGTTGAGGAGGATGGGTAATTTTGACCGAGGAGAAAAAACAGCTCACAATGCACAAACAATCAAATACGCAAAATAAACTAAGTCAAGAAAAATGAAATTCCATACAAATCTTTGGAAAGAATAAATATCGCCGGTCAGAGAAAAATTAAAATGTCTGTCTTGTCAGCCGCCCTATTAAAAAAAAATAAGTTGTTACGGGAGCAATTAAAAGTACAAGTAAATGAGGATATGTCTTGACCGTATGTAGGAAGTTCAGTACAACCGAGCATACCCGATCTATAACATTGACTAGCCCAAATGAAGTCTTGATTGGTTACCGTTTTCTAGGGGAACATATATCATGCACGTCCTAAAGCTAGTAGCAAATTTTTAGTCGGGGTGCAGGCCGAATACTGGTGATATTCGGTCAGTTTGCCTATCGAAGAAGTCTGTTGCTTATTTAGACCCGAAACTTTTAGTGCCATAGAAGCAACAACACTGACGACGCACCTAGATTCTTCACTTAAAGATGTATTCTTAATCATTATATATATATATATATATATATATATATATATATATATATATAATACGGAAAAAAGATGGATAATTCGTAATATTCTAAATTGAGGGAAGCTAATACTTATTATAACACTAACGTTTTTGTTAACAAATGCTTAAATCTAGAAATATAAAACTTCATACTTAAAAAATAGCTAAAATCCTATAAATCTGTCGACTTAGCATAAATCAATGTTATTTCACATTTGCCAATAAATATGATGACCAGTGGGCTCGCTTCCTAGTGGTCATTTAGCGCGCATCTGCTTAGAATTTCCTGGTTCTGGTTTTTTCCAAAATAATTTACCCAAACAATCAACAAATCTTCGATATATTGATGATGCTCTATATCCTTACAAAACTGTTTTAATTGACGTTGTAGGTGAACTAAAAAAGTCAAGCATACCAGAGAGTTAACTTAGGAAATAAAAACAAACGATACTTTACATTCTCAAGATATCATGCTACACCGTAGCGACAATTACCCGAAATTAAGTGCCCATCGAAAATCAACTAATAAAAATTATTTCATAGATTTCTATTCCCATCATAACAACAAAATAAAATCCGGAATAATCATCGAATTCTCTTTAAATGCACTCGGAATTTGTTGCCCTCTACATTCATATGAAGGAGCGAAATACATTGAAAATACTTTTAAGCTACTTCAGTATCTTAAATATTTTATACTCAAGACAACCAAAAGGTCTAACAAAATATTTCAAAATAGAATAGAGGTCCATTCTGACAAAACCTACGAATCAAAATATATTATTCTACCCATAAACATTATCGCAACTACAATTCAAAAGAATTTGTCTAAGCTTAACATAAAATGTTTTTAAAACTACTCCCAAAACAATAAACCAATTAATACAAATCAAAATAATAATTACCTAAAACTTGAAGAAGGACTTTACCGTAATAATTGCCACACAAGGAGAAACCCAAAGAAAATTTAAATAAAAGATGATATAAACACAAAAGGGATCTTTAACAAAGCAGCACACTCAATATATGAGTTATCTCACTGTTACAAGGCTGGTCATAATTTTGATTTACAAAATGATATTTTATTTAAAAGAGAAAGCAATTTACTAAAACGAAAATCTTTCGAACGTATTTTAATCGCTTGATCAACCACAGTAAATTTACGTCCAGGTTCTTCTATTTCACCATTCTTGGCATATCTTTTGCATCAACATGTGAGAGATTAAAAGTGACAGAAGCATAAACAAAAAGTAAAAGGAACCAAATGAAATCAACGAAACTAAGATACCCAAACATTTTTAAAGTTTTATTTTGAATTTTAGCGTCCCCTCTCCTTCATGCACATCAACATAAACATCACTAGTTCAAGTGAACTTATAGAACGCAATTTGGTTTTCGTCCTGGTAAGGAATATAATTATGGCATCAAACCACTCCAGAAATTGCGTATCTCTCCAGTAGAAATCAGCTGTCAACCTCACAGCAGTGTATGACCACATCAATGGAAACTTTATCTTCTCAGCTATCAGAAACCGCCTTCCTATCTCCGACTTACTGAAGATTTAGTTCTGAAGAACTAAATGCGTTCACAATGTCGTACGTGTATGGCAAGGACACCAATAGTGAAAGATTCCACACATGTTTACGAAAAGAAGGAAATGAGCGGCCTAGTTTATTCAATCTCTTTCTCCACATATACAAGCACAGATGTGATGAAATAGATATTGATCATTTTAACATAACACATCCAAAACGAATCAACTAATAGAAGAGATCAACTCTGCTTTCCCTCCCAATACCAATGTAGTGACCATAAGCGGGTGATATAGGTATTTATAGTTGGAATGAGAATGATCTTGAACAAAAAATCCAGATCCTATATCATGTTTTCCAAGAGATAGGACTCAAAATAATTTTTTTAAATGTTTCTATCTGGAATTGGAATTAAAGCAGTGATAGCACCTACTCTGGATACATACAAATTCGGGATGTGGAATAACAAAATACTTTTTCTTCTATGTGCCCTGTCCCTTCAGGACGTAAGGGATCATGGCTTTCCACGTCTCCCTATCCCTGGTGGCTCTTAGCACGCCTTCTCCTGTTACACCGTGCAATCCTCGTTCCATCATCCACCTGATTAGGTCCTTCAAATATGTTATCCGTTGCTTTCCCCTGTCTCTTTTTCCCTGTATCTGGCCTGTTAGTATCAGGTTCTCCAAGCCCTATTTCTTCATTGCATGTCCCAGGAACTTCAACTGTCTCTTCCCGAGGCTCAATTTCAATTTCCTTTTTGTTTCCATCATTTCTAGGAACTCATCATTGCTCACATGCTCGATCCATGATATTCGCTGCATCCTTCTGTAGAACCATATTTCAGTTGCTTCAAGTTTTTCCTTCATCTTTGATGATATTGTCCAGCATTCACTGCCATATTGCAGAACTGACAACACATAACAATCCGGTAGTTTATTTCTTGTTTCTAGCGAAATTAAACAGCTCAAATACATCGGTGTATGGTTCGGTTAGCAAATTAACATAGCACATTGCAACTCGAAGTAATGTAATATAATACGCTGCTGAATCTGGACAAGCAACGAGGAACACGAATATATAAAAATATAATTTTATATTTTATTTTTATTCTCTGTCGGTGACACTGGCGTGGAGTAGGAGGATAGTCGTAGAGAAATCACGCACACGAAGAAGCCGTCGAGAGTCGTTAGCAAGTCTCTGTCTCTTCAGCCAGAAATTCTAGACTTTATATACTCTTAAATTTCCCACGAAATTTTACTTTTTCGGGTTGTGGCTTTGTTGACATAATCTACAGCCGGATATATGTCAACCATCCTTGTTCTTTATTGATTTTTATCTACTGCTGGATGTATCTGTCAACGCCATCAATGTTAAACCATTGCTTTTCAAGCCGGTCGTTACTTTTTGTTGACCTGACCTACAGCCGGATGTACCTGACAATTACTTCCACCGTTCAATGTAATATATTACACTCCTCGCCATTCTACTTTTCAAAATGGTTACATGTGAACATTTTCAGTGCATCTCTCCTCCACCCTCACTAGTCCATGCAATCGAAGCAATTGTACAAAAACATAAATAAAAAATTCCTTTCTTTTTTTCTGTCTTGGAATATAAAATCGAAGTGCCGAAATTGGTAACCCTGACAATCTTCACGTCTGCTATACCCTTTCTATAATGTCCTCAATACGCAGGTTTTTCTTCTTTTTAAGAATAGAGATATCAGGAGAAAGTTCTCTAATGTTCAAAACTTCGTTTTTCTCAGTGTTGTATCATACCAGTAGACATCTCGATGTACGACCATGCTATCAGAGGCTGTAACCACGGCTTAATTTTCAAAGTGACACAGGATAAATGACCTTCGAGTAACACCAAGCGTACCTCTTCTCGAGTTCAACGTCACACATGTAACTTCTCAATTTCAAACATACTGCTTAAACACAGAAAAGATCCCCGTTATCTGCAGTACATGTCATTCAAACTGACCGAGAAAACAACGAAGAAAATAACCTAAGGAACTGATTCTATCTGTTGACAACGAGTATGCGATTTGCTTGGAGGATTAGTCGTCTAACTTATCTTACAGCATATACGTCATTAAGTCTACAAGACTTCAATTTCTCCCATTCAAACCTATTTATCAAGAGTTGACACGTTTTTTATCCGCCGAGTTTTACGTCCTGTCCGAATACGGCGCTCCATTAATGGGACATCAGACTCATCGTCAGATTTTTCACGTTGGTTTCGACACTTGCGTACTGGAAAATTGGCCTGTTCCGCCATGGATTTGCTGTCAGAATCGCTGGATTCTACTGGAGCAGCCAATACTATTTTTCGTAACGGCCCCTCTGTGGTAGGAATTTTCCATTCCCCAATGAACGCCACCCGATGCTGACTGGCATGTGTCATAGTGACTGAGCCGGTTAACTGATCTCTAATACTATAAGAGATTTTCAACTACCTCATAATATGGCCACCAGCGCATGTCCAACTGCCCTTTCTTATAGTGGTTCTTATTGTGAACTAAATCACAAAAACTTAAGCTCTACTTTCGTAGTCTCATTAAGACTTTCTTCGTGTTTTTATGTAATTCTTAATAAAGTGTCGAGAGTATAAAGTCATTCCAATGAAGGCCCTCAACAGCTTAACAGAGGTTGTAGTCGAAACTAATTTTATAGCCTTGACTTTATCGAAATCTAGCTATATTCACTCTTCACTAACATTGAAGTTCAGGTAAAAAAACTCACACTAAGCTAGTTCAACTTGAGATTATGCTGACGCAAACTACCCAAGACTTTGTCTAATATACATTAAGTCGTCTTCTAATATATTCGAAATAATTAAAATTATCTGGAAGAGGTCGAAAATATTTCTTCAGTTTGCAACGACTTTATGCGCTCATTACCCTGCTGAATGTGTTCGTCACCGAACAAGCCACATTTCTCAACTCCACGGTTACACTCTGACGAAATCAGAAAAGAAAGTATGATGTTCCTTTTTAAGTTTTTTCTTTTACTGTTTTTTTTACACTAGCAATTTTTCTGTAATAAACAAAAGAGCAGAGTACACACAAAGTAAAGCGAAAAGCCATCTACCTTTCCTTGATGTCGTCTGTTACAACAATTGTCTAGTTATCAAGTTATGAAACGGTTTTTATTTCCATTAATATTAACCTTACACTGTGATAAGTAGTATATAGAACACACATAGATTTAAGCAAAAAAATTCGAGCAATTCTATTTTTGTCAAAATTCCTCGTATAAAGATGAAATAGAAGTTGAATTTATTTTATCTGTTTTGTATTTATAAAATTTAATATCAAAAACCAAGTACTCAACTGAAAAGCAAAATGACGAGAATAGTAAAAATAAACTGATAGAACAGAAATTATATAGCAAATAATTTTTCTGTAACCTCTACTTTTGTAAATTTAGAGAATTTCTAAATTCTGTCTAAAAAAAGAACCGACTGTATCCAGTTTTTAAATCTGCGCATTACTCAATTTTAAATGATAAAGTAAACTTTGTTAACAATCTTAATGTTAGCTTATTAAAGCGCAAGGCTACAAGTGTTGATCAACCAGTAGAGTTTAAACTAAGAAATTAGTTTCCCAAACGCGCTGCTCTTCGGCGAAATGTCCTATGAGAAACAGCATTAATTCTTTCAATAAAAACGTTAGTTGAAAAATGTTGCTGCTGTAAGTGTTGCTATTTACTAAGTTTAGTTTGAGGCAAGGCTACAAGTAAGGTGCATTAATCGAGAATCGAACAAACTACTTGGTATTATTTCAGTGCACTTCTAAAATGAATTGGTATTTAAATTATTTGCACTGTACGGACTGTTTTCCTCATCTTTTTAGCCATGTTTATGACATTTCGACCGTGTACTCTCCGTTCTTTTTCAGGTGCAGCGAATTTTGAATTTTCTGTGCCAGCGACCTAAATTTACATAAATTTTGTGACTAATATTTTATTCTTTTTGTCACTATTACCAGCGATTTCATTGCCGTGGTCTTCCTCAGAAGCATAATTCTAATATTTTTACCACTGTTGTTTTTGTCTCTATTGCCGCTGCTTCATTGTCCTAGCCTTCCTCAAGATTAAAATTCTAATATTTCTACCCTTGTGGTTTTTGTCTCTATTATACGGTCATTTATTGTACAAAACTTCCTTGAGACTATAATGCCAATATATTTATCGTTGTTGTTTAGTACCTATTATGCGCTGTTTCATTGCTGTGGTCTTCCTCAAGATTAGGATTTTAACATTTATATTCCTTTTGCTATTGTCCCTATTAACCGCTGTTTCGGTGTTTAGGTATCCAACGGGAGTATAATTCTGATCATTTAAACTTGTTTTCAGTAGTTTCATAGACTTCCACGGGACTAAAATACTAAAATACATTGTTGTTTTTGTTCCTTTTCATCGATGCATCATTGTCCTAGCCTAATAATTTTGTTGTTGTTGTTTTAGTCCCTATTATCTGCAATTTCATTAATGTAACCTTTCTCAAGAGTAAAATACTAATATTTAAAATTATTATTTTACATCGGGATTGAAATTCTAATATTTTATTATTATTGTTTTTGGCCCTATTTTTCGGTTTTTCGTCGTCCTGGTCTTCCTCGAGAGTATAATGCCAATAATTATATCCTTCTTTTTGTTCCTATTTTGTTCCTATTACCCGTTTTTCGTTGTTCTGGCCTTCCTCAGGAATATAATGCCAATATTTTTATCGTTCATTTTGTTCCTATTCTCCGCTGTTTCATTTGTGCTGGTTTTCTTCGGGAGTATAATACCAAAATACTTAGTGTCCCTGTCACCCACATTTTTTTTGTTCTAGCCTTCCTTGGTTGTATGAAGACAATATTTTTATCTTTTTTTCTTGTTCCTGTTATCCACAATTTCATTGTCCTGACCTCCCTCAGGAGTATAATGCCAATATTTTCATACTCCTTTATTTTCTTATTTTTCTTTGTCCTGGCCCTCCTCGAGAGTATACTGCCAATAGTCTTCTTCAAATTTTAGTTTTTATTAGCAGATGTTTCGTTGTCCCAACCTTCATCGGTAGTATATATTTTATTCTTTTTTCTCGTTCCTATTAACCGCCGTCTCGTTGCCATGACTTTCCTAGGGAGTATAATGCCAATATATTTATTCTTCTTTGTGTTCCTATTATCCGCATTTTAGATGTCCTGTCCTAACTCGGGGGTACAATAAAAATATTTTTATCCTGCTATTTGTCCAATTATTCGCTGTTTCATTTTTCCGGCTTTCCCCGGGAGTATAAAGCCAATATATTTCTTCTTCATTTTTTCCTTTTACTCATTTTGACTTTTTACTGGCCTTCCCGCAGAAAGCAATGGCAACCTACTGTGGGTTAATCTTCTGCCCAGTCAGTCATGTCTCTGTCGAGACATGATCGCCCAAGCGTGTATCACGTATGGCACTTTAACTGACTGGCCTTCCTCAGTAGTAAAATGCCAATATTTTTATCCTACTTTTTCTTCCTATTATCCGAATTTTTTATGTTCTGGCCTTCCTCGGGAATATAATGCCAATATTTTTTTTACAATTTTTTCTTATTATCCCCTTTTTCGTTACCATGGCCTCCTCTGCGGCATATTGCCAATATATTTATCATTCTTAGTTCCTATTATCCGCTCATTCATTGTCCTGGCCTTACTCTGGTGTAAATTTTCAATATTTTTATAATTCTTTTTTTAGTTCTTATTGTCCGCTCTTTCTCTGTCCTGGCCCTCATTTGGAGTATATTGCCAATATTTTTATAATTCTTTTTGTACTTATCCTCTTAGTCGTTTTCCTGGCCTTCTTTTGGGGTATATCGCCAATATTTTTATCATTTTTTGTTCCTATTATCCGCTTTTTTGTTGTTCCGGTCTTCCTTTTGAGTATATCGCCAATATTTTACCATGCTTTCTGTTCGTATTATCCGCTCCTTCATTTTCCTGGCCTTCGCTCGGAGTATATTGTGAAATTTTCATCTACCTTTTTGTTCCTTTTGTCTGCATTTTCGTTGTCCCGTTCTTCCTCTGGAGTATATTACCAATATTTTTATTTTTATTTTTGTCCATATTATCCAATTCTTTGTTATGCTTGCCTTTCTCTGGAGTATATTGCCAATATTTTTGTCTATTTTTTTGTTCCTATTATCCGTATTTTTGTTTTCCTGGCCTTCATCTGGAGTATATTGCCTACATTGTTACCCTCCTTTAGTTCGTATTATCCGCGCTTTCGTTTTTCTGGCCTTCCTTTTGAGTATATTGCCAATATTTTTATCATTTTTTTGTTCCTATTATCCTCGTTTTTGTTGTCCTGGCTTTCCTCAAGAGTATATTGTCAATAATTTTATTTTTATTTTTGTTTCTCTTGTCTGTCTTTGTCCTGGACTTCCTCGGTAGTATATTGCCAATATTTTTCTCATTCTTTTGTTCATATTATTCGTTCTATCATTTTCCTTGCCTTTATCTGGACTCTATTGTAAGTATTTCTATTATTCATTTTATTCCGATTATCTGTTTTTTCATTATTCTGGCCATTCTTGGGGTATATTGCCCATAATTTTATTCTTTTTTTTTTTTTGTTAATATAATCACCTCTTTCATTGTCCGGGCTTTCCTCGGGAGTATATTGCCAATGTTTTTATCCTTTTTTTTTTTTTTTGTCCCTATTATCCGTTCTGTTCTCCTGGTCTTCCTCGGAAGTATATTGCCAACAATTTTATCTAATTTTTTGTTCACAATATCCCTTTTTCTTTGTCCTGGCTATCCTTGGGATTGTATTGCCAGTATTTTCATCATTCTTTTGTTCGTTTCATCTGCTCTTTCATTGTCTTGGTCTTTCTCGAATGTATACTGCCAACATTGTTTTCATTTATTTCGTTCCTATTATCCGCTTTTTCGTTGTTCTAACCTTCCTCTGGAGTATATTGCCATTATTCTGATCATTCTTTTTGTTCCTATTATCCGCTTTTTCTTTGTCCTAGCCTTCCTAACGAAAATATTACAAAATTTGTTATTCTTTTTGTTCCTATTTTCCGCATTCTCGTTGTCCTGGCCTTCCTCGGAAAAATATTGTCTATGTTTTAAATCCATTTTGTTACTTTTATTCGCTCTTTCATTCTCCTGGCCTTTCACCGGAGTATATTGCACATATTTTTTATCATTGTTTTTTCTGTTCCTATTTTCCGCTATTTTGTTGTCCTGGCCTTCCTCGTGAAAATATTGCCAATATTTTTATCATTCTTTTCGTTCCTATTATCCCCGTTTTCGTTGTCCTAGTTTTCCTCAGGAGTATAATTCCCATATGTTTATCTTTCTTCTTGTTCCTGGCCTGCCCTGGTAGTATATTGTCAATACCTTCTTTTGTTCGTATTGTCTGCTCTTTCATTGTCCGGCCTTCTTGAGTATATTGCCAATATTTTTATTTTTATTTTTGTTCTTATTAAACTCTTTTTCGTTGTCCTGCACTTCTTCGGGAGTATATTGCCAATATTTTTATCTTCCTTTTTGTTCCTTTTATCCGCTATTTCGTTGACCTGGCCTTCTTTGGGTGTATATTACCAATACTTTTATCATTCTTTTTGTTTCTATTAGCCGCCTTTTTGTTGTTCTGACCTTCCTCGGGTAATTATTGCCAACATTTTTGTCTTTCTTTTCTTTCTATTTTCCGTTTTTTCGTTGTCCTGGCCTTTCTTTGGAGTATATTGCTAATATTTTTATCATTATTTCTTTGTTCCTATTATCCGCGTTTTTGTTGGCCTGGTGTTCCTTGGGAGTATATTGTCAATACTTTCTTTTTCTTTTGTTCGTATTATTCACTCTTTTATTGTCTTGGCCTTCTTCTGGAGTATATTGTCAATATTTTTATCCTTCTTTTTGTTCCTATTTAATTCTTTTTCGTTGTCCTGGCCTTCCTCAGGAGTATATTGATAATATTTTAATTCTTCTTTTTGTTTTTATCATTCACTCTTACATCGTCCTGGCCGTCTTCAGGGTTATATTTCCAATATTTTTATTATTCATTTCGTTTTCGTTGTTCTGTCCTTCCTCTGTAGTATATTGGCAATATTTTTTATCATATTTTTGTTCGTATTATCCGTTCTTTCATTGTCTGGCCTGTCTCGAGTGCATATTGCTAATATTTGTTTCATTCTTTTTATTCCTATTATCCACATTTTTTTGTCTTGGCCTTCTTTGCAAGTATATTGAAAATATTTTTATTCTTCATTTTTTTTAATATTAATCCGCTTTTTCATTGTCCTGGACATCATCTGGAATATATTGTCAATATTATTATTATTCTTTTTGTTCATATTTTCGCCTTTTTCGTTGTCCTGACCTTCCTCGGGAGTATATTGCCGATATTTTTATCCTCCTTTTGTTCGTATTATACTCTCTTTCATTGGCCTGGCCTTCCTCTCGAGAATATTGCTAATATTTTTATCATTCTTTTCGTTCTTATTATTCATTGTTGACCTGGCCTCGCACTAGAGTACATTTCTTATATTTTTTTATTCTTTTGTTTTTCTTATTATCCGCTTTTTCGTTGTCCAGCCCTTTCTCTGGAATATATTGCCAATATTTTTATCCTTCTTTTTTTTCCTATTATCCACTTTTTCCTTGTCTTGACCTTCCTCGGGAGTATATTGCCGATATTTTTATCCTTCTTTTTGTACTTATTATTCGCATTTTCGTTGCTTTGACCTTCGCCAGGAGTAAATTGCCAATATTTTTACCCTTCTTTTTTCGAATAAGCCGCTCTTTCATTGTCCTGGCCTTCTTCTCGTGTATATTGCCAATATTTTTTATCCATTTTTGTTCCTATAGTTCGCTTTTTCGTTATCCTAGCCTTCCTCGGGAGTATATTGCCAACATTTTTATCCATTTTTCTTTTTGTTCCTATTATCTGCTTTTGCAGTGTCCTCTCCTCTTCAGGAATACATTGCTAATATATTTATCTATCTTTTTGTTCCTATTATCCGCTATTTCGTTGTCTTGGCCTTCCTTCGGGGTATATTGTTAATTTTTTATCTGTGTTTTTGCACCTATTATCTGCTTTATCGTTGTACTGTTCTTCTTTGGGAGTATTTTGCCAATATCTTTATCTTTCTTTTGTTTGTATTATCCGCGCTTTCATTGTCCTGGCCTTCCTCTGGAGTATATTGCCAATATTTTTATCTGTTTTTTTTTTTTTCGATTCCTGCTGTTTCATTGTCCTGGCTTTCCTCGGGAGTATATTGCCAATATTTTTATCTGTTTTTTTTTTTCGATTCCTGCTGTTTCATTGTCCTGGCTTTCCTCGTGAGTATAATACCAGTATTTTTATCCTTTTTTTTTTTTTTTTGTCTTTATAAACTGTATTATTCCCATCTTTCTATCCTCCGTGTTTTTTCTTATTAACGCTTTTTTCTGTTCCTGGCATTTTTGGGGGGTGGGGGGGTGAATAATTATATTATTGTTGTTTAAGTCACTCCGATGTGATGTTTTATTGCGTGTCGATCCTCGTAACTCTTAGTCTATTTTTATTCTTGTTGTTTTTCTCCCTATTACCTGCTGCCTTTTATTATCTTTGCCTTTGTCGCTATTTCCTGCTATTTCATTGTAATAGCCCTACTCGTGATGACTAAAATTTTTCTTTGTTGTTTTTGTCCCTATTATCCACTGTTTCATTGTCGTGGCTTTTCTCCGGAATATAATGCAATTTTTTTTTCTTTGTATTTTTGCCCCTATTATTTGATGTTTCTTTGTGTTTGGGCTTCTTCGGAATTATAGTTCTAATATTTTCATCCTTTTCTTTTTTGCCCCAATTATATGATGATTCATTGTCCTGGCCTTCCCGGGACTATAATTCTAATATTTTCATCCTTTTCTTTTCTGCCCCAATTATATGATGATTCATTGTCCTGGCCTTCCCGGGACTATAATTCTAATATTTTCATCCTTTTCTTTTTTGCCCCAATTATATGATGATTCATTGTCCTGGCCTTCCCGGGACTATAATTCTAATATTTTCCTCCTTGTTTTTGTGCCTATTATCTGATCACTCATTGTCCTGGCCTTTCCGGGACTATAATTCTAATATTTTCATCCTTTTCTTTTTTGCCCCAATTATATGATGATTCATTGTCCTGGCCTTCCCGGGACAATAATTCTAATATTTTCATCCTTTTCTTTTTTGCCCCAATTATATGATGATTCATTGTCCTGGCCTTCCCGTGACTATAATTCTAATATTTTCATCCTTTTCTTTTTTTGCCCCAATTATATGATAATTCATTGTCCTGGCCTTCCCGGGACTATAATTCTAATATTTTCATCCTTTTCTTTTTTGCCCCAATTATATGATGATTCATTGTCCTGGCCTTCCCGGGACTATAATTCTAATATTTTCATCCTTTTCTTTTCTGCCCCAATTATATGATGATTCATTGTCCTGGCCTTCCCGGGACTATAATTCTAATATTTTCATCCTTTTCTTTTTTGCCCCAATTATATGATGATTCATTGTCCTGGCCTTCCCGGGACTATAATTCTAATATTTTCGTCCTTGTTGTTTTTGTGCCTATTATCTGATCACTCATTGTCCTGGCCTTTCCGGGACTATAATTCTAATATTTTCATCCTTTTCTTTTTTGCCCCAATTATATGATGATTCATTGTCCTGGCCTTCCCGGGACTATAATTCTAATATTTTCATCCTTTTCTTTTTTGTCCCAATTATATGATGATTCATTGTCCTGGCCTTCCCGGGACTATAATTCTAATATTTTCATCCTTTTCTTTTTTGCCTCAATTATATTATGATTCATTGTCCTGGCAAACCCGGGACAATAATTCTAATATTTTCATCCTTTTCTTTTTTGCCCCAATTATATGATGATTCATTGTCCTGGCCTTCCCGTGACTATAATTCTAATATTTTCATCCTTTTCTTTTCTGCCCCAATTATATGATGATTCATTGTCCTGGCCTTCCCGGGACTATAATTCTAATATTTTCATCCTTTTCTTTTCTGCCCCAATTATATGATGATTCATTGTCCTGGCCTTCCCGGGACTATAATTCTAATATTTTCATCCTTTTCTTTTTTGCCCCAATTATATGATGATTCATTCTCCTGGCCTTCCCGGGACTATAATTCTAATATTTTCATCCTTTTCTTTTCTGCCCCAATTATATGATGATTCATTGTCCTGGCCTTCCCGGGACTATAATTCTAATATTTTCATCCTTTTCTTTTTTGCCCCAATTATATGATGATTCATTGTCCTGGCCTTCCCGGGACTATAATTCTAATATTTTCATCCTTTTCTTTTCTGCCCCAATTATATGATGATTCATTGTCCTGGCCTTCCCGGGACTATAATTCTAATATTTTCATCCTTTTCTTTTTTGCCCCAATTATATGATGATTCATTGTCCTGGCCTTCCCGGGACTATAATTCTAATATTTTCATCCTTTTCTTTTTTGCCCCAATTATATGATGATTCATTGTCCTGGCCTTCCCGTGATTATAATTCTAATATTTTCGTCCTTGTTGTTTTTGTGCCTATTATCTGATCACTCATTGTCCTGGCCTTCATCGGTAGTATTATCTTAATATTTTTATCGCTTTGTGTTATCCGCTGTTTCATTGTCTTGGACTTCCTTGGGATTATTATTCTAACATTTTCATCGGTGTTGACTTTGTACTTTTTATCCGCTGTTTTATTATCCCGTTTTCCCCGTGAACATATTTCTATTTCTTAACCTTGTTATTATTTTTTGTTGTATTATACTTGCTTCCCTCGTGAGTATAAGTCTAAAATTTTTATCCTTGTTATTTTTGTCGCTATCATCCTCTGATTTGATTGTCTTGTACTTCCTTGGGTGTTTAATTCTAATATTTGACTCCTTGCTTTTATTTTATTTTATTTATTATTTATTTTTATTTTTGCTGTTATCCGCTGTGTCATTGCCCTGGTCTTTCTCAGAAGCATAATTGAAATGTTTTTATCCTTGTTTTTGTCCCTATTATCGGCTATTTTATTTTCCTAGATTTATTTGGGACTATAATTCTTAAAATATTAATCTCTTTTGTTTGTGTTCCCGTTTATCTGGTCATCTTCTGGATTATAATTCTAATATTTTTATCATTGTTGATTTCGAATTTATTATCCACTGTTTCATTGTCCTGGAATTCCTCGGGAGTATACTTCTATTTGAACCTCGTTATTTTTGTCCCTATTATCCGATTTTCCTTAAACTGGTCATCTTCAGGAGTGTATTTTTAATATTTTTATCCTTGTTGTTTGTGTACCTATCAACCACTGTTTCATTGTCCTAGAATTTCTCAGGTACTTAATTCTAATATTTTATTATTTTTTTACCTGTTATTATCTTTGTCATTTTTCTAGCGTTCTGGAGTTTAATTGAAATATTGTTAGAAATATGCTGTCGAAGAATTATCCACTGTTTAATGTTTATCCCTGTTGTATTTGTCCTCATTATCTGTTGTTTGATTAATATTTCAAACTTTCTGTCTATATTTCTGAGATGAGGTAGTATTTATAGTATTTACATTATTCGAACGATTGTCCTCATCTTTGTTGCCGTTTGTACGACATTTCGGCCGTTGTACGCTCCGACCGTCCTCAGATGCTAGAAATTACAATCACTGGGGTATATGAACTCCATTCCTTGAGTAGTCGTGCCTATTCTGGTAGTTGTGAGTTATCTCCCTCTAATCCTGTGAGTTAACTGCTGCAGCCTGGTATTGAACTCACAGCTCTTTGGGTCAAGTCACAGGAACTAACCAATGTCTATATCGACTGGGCCATGTGTCCTTACAAGAACAACGGAATTTTTGTGACTTATAAACGTATTGTTCAGTAACCTTTTTTATACTAGAGCTCATATTGCAATTTTTTTATGTTAATGGTTTTCTATAGTATTTTACCAGAGCTCATATTGCAATTTTTTGTGTTAAGGGTTTTCTCTAGTATTTTTTTATGTTAATGGTTTTCTCTAGTATTTTTTACCAGAACTCATAATGCAATTTTTAATACTAATGATTTTCTCTGGCATTCCGTATTACTAGTTCCCATATTGTGTCCATCTCTATGCTTGGTCGGCTTAGGAGATTTTTGTAGCCAAGCATATGTGCTCATTCCTTAAGTTTACGTAGTTTCCAGTGGCGTTCTCAATCTATTATTTCAACTTCATCCCATAGGGGCGGTGAACCCCTTTCTCCCTCCATATGTGGTCAGCTACGCCTGATTTTTCTATCTCTGCTCGTGTTACGGTCTTGCAATGTTCTTGTAGCCTTGGCTTAAGGAGATTGCCTGTTTCTCTTTTATATTTCTTTTCACAGCTACAAGGAATGGCATGCACATAGTCCTTAGTAATGTCCTCTTCTGTTGGTGATCTGACTCGGGAGAGGTTTCTGCGAAGTGTAGAATCACTTCTGAAAATCGTCTTGATGTTATACGGATCATAGATACTTTGTATTTTCTCCGATAACCCTTTCACATAGGGTAGACTGACCGAGGCTGTTTCCTAAGAGTTGTTACCCTTATGCACATTTCTTCCAAATTATGTTGAAGTTGTTTCATGTAGCCGTTACAATTGTTACGTTGTAGGGTACTGCTTATACTGACCATTTCCTGTTCGTATGACTCTAGGTCGACGCTTATGAATTTTGATCGATTTTGAATACAGCGGAAGATCCCTTTCTTTACATTGTATGGGTGGTGGGAGTTGAAGTTGAGGTATTGTCCGGTGAATGTTGGCTTGCAATATACGGATGCCTTAAACTCCTCCCCTGTTCGAGTTATTAGCACATCCAGGAATGCCATTTTGCTGTCACTCTCTTTTTCCATAGTGAACTGTATGGATGGTCTTATTGAGTTCACATGGTCCAGTAGCGTCTGGACTTCGTCCTGGTGTGGCCAGAGTACGAATGTGCCATCAATGTATCTCCTCCATAGAGGTGGCTTTAGAACTGTGGATTTTAATGCCATCTCTTCAAAGTATTCCAGGAATATGCTAGCCAGTGATGGTGATAATGTAAAGCCCATTGTTAAGCCTTCATCCGGCCAATATATGTCTCATCCCATTACGAAGTGTGTTGTTTGCGTGCAGAAAGTCAGCATCTCCATCAGGTTATCTAGTGGAACACTGGTACGTTCTCCTAGGGATGAGTCCGGAGCCAGTCTGTCCCTGACTACTGATAATGCCTCCACCGTGGGTACCTTAGTGAACAGACTCACTATATCCAGGCTCACCATCTGGTTACATTGCATTGAGAGCATCTTTGATAAGTTCCATGAAGTGGGTGTAGTTTCGAACATATGAAGGTGACTTTCCTATCAGTGGGTCAATTATATCTACAAAGAAGAGACTCAGAGGATGACACACCGAGCCTGGGCTGCTAACAATTGGCCTGGGCGGAATACCGTTTTTACTAATCTTAGGTAGACAGTACATGTGTGGTAGCTTGCTGTAACGTTGAGACAACTGCCTGTATGTCCTAGGCTGGAAGTGATCCTTGTTTTTTATTAGGATCTGCGACAGCTGTCGTTCTGTTTTCAACGTCGGGTCTTTCTTTACCTTGCACGTGGATATCGAAAGGATAGATAGATAGATAGATAGATAGATAGATAGATAGATAGATAGATAGATAGTGTTATGGTGAAACACATATTCCTCAGATAATGGACTCTCCCTCCTATATTAATAAGAATTAACAGGAAGTTAACTCGAGAGATTCTTGGGAAGTTCATAGGAGTTCTTAGAAGTTCTAGAGAGTTCTTTAGAGTTTTATTAGAGTTTAGTAATACTACTAGATAGTTGATATTAGTCGGCAGTTAGCCGAATACTAAGGAGTCAGCTTACAGTGGAAGATTACGAAATTCCTAACATTTTGGGTGCGTTAAGTCGATTAGCAACCGACATAGCACGATTATAACTTTCAGTGCGAAAACTACTCCACAGCAGATAGATAGATAGATAGATAGATAGATAGATAGATAGATAGATAGATAGATAGATAGATAGATATGAGCTCTTCCACTCCCAGTAACCCCTTGCGTCCTAATGGCATTATCGCCTTGCTGAGGGTGAAATGATTTTTTTAAAAAAAGACATCAGTTTAAATAGAAGACACTACGACAGTGTTCTTGAGATGGTCATCAGTCGGGGAATGGCAGCATTAAAAGGTGGAAATGAGCAACTCTCTTTGCCCTAGTTATTCATAAGAGAAAATAAATATATTTAAACCGGGATGAATAACTTCCAGATGAGCGTCATCTCTGAAAGTCTAAACAACTTCATAACTAACATCAGTTAGTGTCGCCTTATCGACTTGAAATGAATCTGCTTGTCATCGATTCACTTGCAGTTATGAGCCTCGGTATTTGGAGATACCATGTCTGAGCAATGTGTTGTTTATTCTTTTACGTTTTATTAACCTTTTCTGTGTTATTTAAAGCCGAAGCATATTTCAGCTTGTAAGAGGTTGTTTAAAGTAGCCGATGTTCCCATATGGTCACCCATCTAAATACTAACCAGCCTCGATGTTACTTAACTTTGGTAACTGAGAAGCGGGAGATATCAAGTCCGATTGTATAGTGATATTTTTCGCCACGGCAGTCAACGTTTTGTAGGCGTGCGCTGATTTGAGATCAGGGAGGAGTTGATATCAAAGGTAGATTCAAATTGATTCGCCGAAGAAGTAAAGATTAGAGTCGAAAGAAATAAACGCGGCTCAGATTTGATGCGATAACAAAGGAACAGATATGTAGGATCAGTTGGTGAGAAAGACACCTAACTCAGGTGTTCCGTCGAGAAAAACATGTTTGAGATGAAGTTTATAAGCGGGTCCGGTATTCGAGAGACGTGTGAATTTGAGTTTATCTGACGGTGAAGTGTGGATGAGGGTCAAATAGAAAAGATGAAGAGGACATTAGACTTTGATATTGAGAGGGTAGGGGTTAGTGTAAGGTAAGAGGAGTCAAGTAGGTGAGGTAAGTTTAATCAGAAGAAAGGTGAGCCATACAAATGGAATAAAAGAAAACTTTCAAGGGGTGGACTGAATAGAGAATCAAGTGGGGAGAGGGTGAAGTGACGTGAAGGATTTAGTGGGGTGTTTTGCTTAGAGGGGACGATAACATAGAATAAATAGTGCGACAGGCAAAATTGTTGAGGAGATGAATGAAGTTTTGTGTAAGTTGATACTGTCATTCATAAGGGGCTGTAATGACCGCCCTTTTGCAATGGTGAATGTTTATTTTCTAAAAGAAAGAGAACGTTGAAGGGACGAGCAGTCACCAGGACGAGAAAAAAAATCAAAGATTTTTTTTAGAATAACTAAATAACAGAGAGAGAAAGAGTCGAAGAGAAAGCACAGAACAAAGAGAGAACTCTCTTGTACATTTGAAAGAAAGAAAGAAAGAAAGAAAGAAGAGACTTCAAAGCAAGAAAATTTAAAAGAAAGAATAATAAAAAGGAAATAAAAACAAAAACGAGAGGAAACTAAATGTGAAGGAAATATTTTTACGGTAAAAAAAGCAAAAAGAAAGAAAATTACAGGGACAGACAAATTTGAAAGAAAGAAAACAAAGCAAAAATATCGCAAGGATAACAAGAAATTAAAAAAAAGCAAAACAAAGAGTAAAAGTCTAAAATAAAGCTTCAATAATGAGTTCAACGCTTCTCACCCACCACCAAATGTTCACTGCCTCCCACTTCTTCCCTCTACCTACAAACTATCGTGAAGACCACCCACCCTCCTGAGCTAGTTTTCAACCCAGCCACCCACCAAGAAAACTCGAGGAGGGTCTGCATTCGAATGATTGACTGGTAGCTCGTTTGCTCACCCCCAGGGCAAACCGGGACAAATCGAAGTGACGTGGTTCGCCAAGAGGACTTTCGGATTTGGGCAGCCGAAGGAGCTACTAACCACGTGGCCTGTCCTTTGTCCGCGTTACTGTTCTACTGAAAAGCATGCCTTCGTTCAGACGGTGTCCTCATGGAGGTGTTCATCCCAGAGACAATTTGATACAAGCTCATTTTAGCATAGGATCTTCCCGATACTGCAATCTTAGAACTTTGGAGAATTGTAAATTGTAAAATTATGAAAATAAACTCTTTGGTGGGTGGGCGAAGGTATTTTTACTCATTCTAGAAAACTGACAAAGGAAACAATATTTTTAATAGACATTGATAAAAAAAACAGATTATCATTTCTAGGTTTCTAGTACTTCATGATAAACGGATCCTCGAAACATGCTTGGGATCATTTGTTAAATGTATTTTATAGAAAACTTTTAAAAATTCATTTCTGTTTTGCAAGGAACATTCGAACCTATTTGTAAATACATTATTTACCACTTGAAAGCATTGAAACTAAAATGGAAAATCGTGAAAATAAGAAGTTTTCTTGGAAAACTTATATAATAAAAACAATCAACACATTTGAATAGAAGTGGAAATATAAAATGATCAGTGTGTTTTCTGTATCAACTCGGTGATTCTGTTCAATGATTTTGTTGGTTGGGGAAAATTGCAGAGGGATTTTTTCACTTTCTCAGTTTCAGATGTTTTTATATTTTGAGTTTTTTAACGACTTAACCCAAAAAGTTATGGCCACCGAAGAGGTGAACAAAAACTTAGCGAATTAAGTTACTCATGAAAAATAACTAAAATTGAGAAATCCAGAAAAAGCATGGTACGGAAAACTAGAAAAATCCATCTCTGATGAACGAAATAAAAGGTTCAATTCGAAAGTCCAACATATATCACCGTAAAATGACCAAAACGTCGTGAATATGACAATAAAGATGAGAACAACAATCCAAATACTGTAATTAATAAGATGTGTGATTAAATTGTTTTGTTATTCAATATATTTTTTCTGAATATCTTTATTTACTTTATTATTATGATTACAGAATGTGCACAAAATTTACAAAGATAAATATTTTGTAACTATTTACTTTTTGTCTTCGTCTTCACTGCTCCGGCTTTCTTTGAGTAATCTAGGTAACAGGGAACCAACGCTTGGCTATTGTCTACCTGCTGATTAGTGCAACATTAATGCTGTCATATTTTGACTGCTTCTGTTGTCCATCGTGTTCTGATTATTGCTGCTGCTGCTGCTGCTGGATTCATTTGTCTGAGTTTTAGAGGTACCCATATTGTATTTATATTTATGCTAGTTTCACGTCTAACTCTCCAATGTTCTTCATAGTCCAATATTTTCACTTCATACTACACCGGCTGATAACTATCCATTTTCATCCATATATGATCAGTCATGCACGATCACAATGTCTAACTACTCCCTGCGAATTCTCACTGTTCCATCAGCCTTACTTTTTAGGGGTCGATTTGTTTCACCTGTATATTTTCTGCCACATCTTAAAAGAATTGAGTCCACGTAATTATTAGGTTTTGCTTGACGAAGATTTATCCGTAGAGTTCAACTGATTTCGAATCTTCTCTTGATGCTGTATGAACCACAGATCTGAATCTTTTGCGAGAAGCAAATTCCTGATCTTCCTTCTTGGCTCTTCTGTTTCCACTCACAGATGCTGATGCCTGGTAGTAGTTATTCTAATCGGTACACTTGATGCTGATAATTTCTTGTTGGCATGTGTCAGGGTCGCCACTTATCATTGTTTCCCAGTAGTGTAGGCATCGAACTGGTCCTTTTTTCACACGGTATGGATAGTGGGAATTGATTTTGAGATATTGTCCGGTAAAAGGTCGGCTTATGAATATATTGGGGGGGGGTTATTTCAAGACATGTCTGTATCTTCTGAAGAACAGCTGTAAACAGGTTTTTGTTTCATACTTTCGAACGCTATTGATCGATATTATTGTACTGCCAGAAGATTATTTGCTTATTCTATAGATGTATTACACTACCTATTACGAGCTTTCAGCATTTGTGAAAATTGGGGATAATTATTTTCACATTATTTCACATTATTCCAATCCACGGTTGTTATTTATTGTCTGAAATTCATTTGTATTTTATCCGAAGGTTATTGATATTTCACAGAATCATTTCTGAGATGATTCTGCATTTTTTCAAGATTGTTAATCAAGAAATACTTTTATTCCGCATTATTTTCCGGGTCACATTTCTAAATATTTCGATAAATTCGACCTTTCTAGCATAAATGAATATTAATGATTAAGTATTTTCCTTACTTTATGATTTCAGTTCTCTATTTATTGAATATCTTCTAAAGAACAAAACCATCAATGGAGAGTAATATGCCAACATTCTGAGGGGGTAACGAAAGCCTATCAAGACTAAACACCTAATATTAGGTTGTCCCAAAACTTCGTAAACACTTGCGAAATGGGTCTATCTGGTCCAGCACAATCGAGACAAGCGATGGTTTCAGAAAGGGCAAGAGACACCGTCGGTTCCAAAACAAGATCGATTCAGCAAGAAAGTCATGTTGTGCGTTTAGTGGAACTTTGAAAGAATCTTGCATTTTGAGTTGGTTCCGAATGGTTGTGCCATCAGTGCCGAACTTTATCGTTAGCAACTTGAGCGAGTCTACGAAAAGTTGAAGCAAAAGTTTCCGGCTCTGATCAACCGAAAGCGCGCTTTGATGCAGCAGGACAATGCCAAGCCACATACCGCCAGGAAGACCAAAGACAAGTTTGAAGAGCTGGACGGCGTTGAGGTTCTGCCACATCCAGCCGACAGTCCTGACTGTGCTCCGTCAGATTACTGCTTTTTCCGCTCAATGCAACACTTTCTGAAGGGCCGCCGATTCGACCCGTTCGATGAAGTCGAGAAAGCGTGTCAAGAATTCTTTGAGCCGGCTGAATGGTATTTTGACCAGATCCGAAAGCTTGCAGATTGATGGCAGAAAATCTTGGAAAATGATGGTTTTTCTTTTGAGCAATAATTTTTGTTGTTTTTGCGAGTAAAATTTCAATTTTTTGCAAGTATTTTTCTGGTAACCTTAGATTATATGGCGAGTAAAATTTCAATTTTTTGCAAATGTTTACGAACTTTTGGGACAACCTAATAAAACTGACGAAACGGATCTTGTTTCATCAGAACAATGCTACAGTACAAAAATCCTCGGTTTATAACACGACCATTAGCGCGTCCAGTCAACCTCTCTGACCTTTGATAGATTCCGCTTACGTTGTGTTGTTCATCTCGGATTAGCCAAAACAGGACCGCTTATTACCTCTTGACGAGGCTGCTTCAGACACGCGAGTGATTGTTATATGATAAAAAACAGATTCAAGGCCGCAATGTCACGGTGTAGATTTATATGTATATTTATATATATCGAATAACAAGATTACAAGCAATTCAAAACTTGTGACACTCTACAGTTGGATGCTATTCAATAGAATATTCGTGTTATATTCCGTATTTTCCAGCTTCTTCAAATCAACTCCCTCAACTTATTTCCTCCCAAACATGGAGCCCGACTGATTAAATTTGTCTTGCACTCTGATTTTGTTAAACAGCACTCAGACTTGGGTTGGAAAGTGGGGTTTAAGGTTTTCATCCCCCTCATTTTATAATCCTTACCATCCAAATGAAAACAATTACGGTTTTCCATTTCGACTTCACACCCCCTCTTATTGTATGCCTGCTCTTATCAACTGCCCTGGTAATCCAGTACACAGGAAATTCTCAAGGCCGTATTTTGACTTATGGTCACACATCGTCAGAACCCATTGACAGATGTTGTGACTGGAATTAGGTAACTAACTTTTGATAAATTTGCTTACTTTCTTACCAAAATGATTTTGCACCCAGTGTATCTTTGTATCTGTATTTTCCACCCGTTAACATTTCGGCTACTCTTCCCGACAAAAATAATTGTCTTCTTCAATTTTAGCGAAATTTTTTCTCATCTTGAAAATAACTTAAAATTAATACCAGCCATCCGAAAATAGGGTTACAGTTTTCAATGGCTGCTGTGTATGACTGTGTCTTAGACCTTGTTGAAATACCTCTCTTATTCTCTTGATCTAGCCTCATCCAATTATCATATGCTCCTCAACATGAAATAATATTTGGCTGGGAACCAATATAGCAGTGATGATAACGGCATATATGTTACGAAAGCTTCTTCATTAATAGAATCTAGGCACTGTAACACTGATGGAATAAATGTGTGGAATGCAGGGGAACTATGTTGAGAAAAATTTGGTCACATCTCATGAGACTATCTTGGTTGATCTATGAACTTTTCAAGACACTCTCGTATAACCTCTTCAATTTTAATGCCTTTCTGAATTTTCTAAAGTTTTGAGATAAAGCGACAAGTATTTTACATTCCCTGATTATTTTATGATAAATATATTCTTTATTTTTTATTTTGCATCATTCACAGGGGGGGGGGTTTATACCATGATGTATACATTTCGGTGTAAACATCTATGGAAATATATAATCATTTATTTATCCTTTGAATATATTTTCAGATTAAATTCTAAACAACTTTTCTGTTCTTTGCTAGTTGCTGATAACTGTCCAAAAGTAACTCCCACTCCTGAGGAAAACAAGAACTGTGTGTATTCCATCCTATACAGTTGTAGCAAAGAATACAAAAAAATGACCAAACTAAAAATATAGGTAGAGGAACATCTAAAAGCTGCTATCCGGAGAGATACATTAAATCAGGCATGGATAGAAAAAGGTAACTGCTGGGGAGCACCCCTTTTTTCATTTAAGAATGGAATCGCCTGATGGGTACATATAATTCTGCCTATACAGAGCACGGCAGTGATCGTCACAGAGAGTTTTCTCGCTGCGACGGCATTTCTCACTGTCAGCTCTCTGCCTTCGGGCACAGGGCGCTCTCTGCTTCCGAGCAGAGAGCACAAACCCAGTCGTGGTTCCGCCGAAGGGTAGAACCACGACTCGGTAAAAATAGACAGACATTTTTTTGGCCCGGCTATATGGCCGGGAATACCCACTTTAAAATGACCATGTGTCACATCCGGCCTTGCGTGGGAAGGCTAGTAAATACAGTGATCGTCACAGAGGGTTTTCTCGCTGTGACGGCATTTCTCACTGTCATCTCTCTGCCTTCGGGCAGAGGGCCCTATCTGCTTCCGAGCAGAGAGCAATAACCCAGTCGTGCTTCCGCCGAAGAGTAGAAGCACGACTGGGCAAAAATAGACATTTTTTGGCTGGGCCATATAGCCCGGAAATCCCAGTTATAAAAACTGACCATGTGTCACATGTTGCCCTTACTGGGAGGGACAGCTAAATATAGATTGTCACAGAGAGTTTTCTCGCTGCGACGGCATTTCTCACTGTCGGCTCTCTGCCTTCGGGCGGAGGGCGCTTTCTGCTTCCGAGCAGAGAGCAATAACCCAGTCGTGTTTCCGCCGAAGGGTGGAAGCACGACTGGGGAAAAATAGACAGGTATTTTTTGGCCGGGCCATATAGCCCGGAAATTCCCACTCATAAACTGACCATGTGTCATATATTACCCTTAGTGGGAGGACAGCTAAATATAGTGATTGTCAAAGAATAGTGGTTGAGCTGAGTGAGTAATTGTACCGCCGCTAGTTGTTCAGTAAAGATATAGACTCATTACCCGGTCATACTTTTTCACTACAAGATTGCATATATTAATTCCTACTAAGTGTATTCCTAGTATTCCTAAATTGACTAACCAATGTTCCAGTTTATATATTTTTGTTCAATATAACTTACATTTTCTATCGCCATATCTGCTTTCGTTATTTGTGTGTGTGTGTGTGTGTGTGTGTGTGTGTGTGTGTGTGTGTGTGTGTGTGTGTGTGTGTGTGTGTGGTTTCTCAACAAGAATCCACAATAGTAACCGTGCACTCTTTTGAAATGAAATTAAGCTAATAGACAGAATAACATTGGACGATAAAGCAAATGAAATGCTCTTCAAGTGAGCGGCCTTTGAAAGTTTTCTCAATCGATATAATATTGATATGATTATCATCTAAGATTTTGTCATTAAGAAAGAAAGGATTTTCACAACTTCATTTACAGGAGTAAAGACACTTTAAGTCATGATAAGAAAAAGACATGAATTAAAATGATATAAATTCATTGAGAATATCTATAAGAGTATTGCGATAATTCGACTGCTCAGAAACAAATAAATTAAAAATTAGAAAAGGAATAAAAGAATATCATCAGGTTTCGCCTAAATTATTTGCAGTATACCATAAAAGTAGATTCCAGCAACTGACCGGGAAGCAACAGGATTAAACAGGAAATGATACGCCCACAAGCTACTGAGGCCATTTCATTAACGAGAGAATAGCCGGATGTATTACAATGCTAAAAACCAACTGAATAGAAATATTTTCAAGGTAGGTTTAAAAAGAAACAGAAATAACTCAAAATATTCTCAACATATTTGAGCATCTTGGTAAAATCCAAAAAAGAATGCGTAATATTATCAGTCCTGATCTGACTGCTTGGATTCAATTATTTCCCCACTGCCCCAAGTTTACCTCTTTGTCTTTTCTATAAATATTAGTTTGTCAGCCATGAAATAACGAACTTTATAGGAAATGTTAAATAAATAATTCATTTAGTTGAAATAGACACCATTTTGATGAATGATTGTTCTCTAACTTACCTCTAAATTTTTGATCTTATATTTAAAATATTCTCATCATTTGATGTAACAAAAACAATTCAAATGCTTCGATTATCTTTTCCTTATTGGAAAATGTTTTATTGCGTATGAAAAGCTCAAAATGCTCAAATAAGTGATAATCAATGGGAGAGATATCAGGTGAATGTAGTGGGTGAGTTAAAAATTTATAACTCAGGTTATGCAGCTTTCGGACAGCTGATTGATGATCGTGCGGTCGTGCGTTGTCATGCCGCAAAATGGGTGGTCAGCCCTATTGACAAGTCTGAGATGTTTCTTTTTAAATCTTTCGTGCTTACAATCAATTTCTTTACAATATTTTGCTTTTCCTTGAGGCAAGAATGAATAAGGAATAACCCCTTTGAAAGAACACCATACAGTAACCATTAAATGTTAGGGTTTTGAGTATTGTTTTGGTGATTCAGTTGTATCTCACCGCTGGCCTTCTACCTTACTGTTGTCAAAGTGTATACATTTCTGATCGTATAAAATGATTCGATGCAAAAATGGTTCTTTTTCACCAGCTTCTACTCATACAGTAAAATTACTTGACACTTATCATTTTCATTTGGCTTATGAGTGACAGTATATTTAAATGGAAAATTATCTGAAAAAAAAGACTCAGGAATAAGTCAAGATTTTTTATATACTAAGGAAGTTATTTCATTAGATGATCAAATCAACACCCAACCAAAAAATGCGTCATTTCATGTGTGACAACCTAATGCTTTCATGGTAATTGTTCGGATGAGGTCTTCGCCATGGTAAATTGAATTAGAAAATTTTTACTCATCTTCTACATTCTCCTGATATCTCTCCCATTGATTATCACTTACCTAAACATCCTGAGCTTTTCATACGAGTAAAACGTTTTCCAATCAGGAAGAGGTAATCGAAGCATTTGAACTGTTTTTGTTACATCGAACGATGAGAATATTTTAAGCATAAGATCAAGAATTTAGATGTACACTAGAGAACAGTTATTCAGCAAGATGGTGTCTATTTCAACTAAATAGTTATTTAACATTTCCTATAAAGTTCGTCATTTCATGACTGACAACCTAATATTTACATTTTGAAGTATTTACTGACTAACGTCAAGTTCTAATCAATTTACAGTTCAGTTAGTAACGTGATAGGTGCTGACTTGGCGGCTCGACTGCAGCCACTTCCCCACCGACGAAATGTGGCCTCCCTTTGTCTGTTCCATAAGTACTTTCATGGCTTCTGCTCAGACGAACTTAAGTTACTGGTGCCTCCTCAACAGGTGTTTACTCGTGCAACCAGAATGGCAACTGGGTTCCACCCAATCACAGTTAGGTTAGCCAAATGCAGACGACAATTCTACTCCTGCAGCTTCTTTTCTCGCACTTCCCGCCTGTAGAACTCGCTCCCATAATCTTGCTTTCCTGACGGCTACAACTTCCAGAAATTTAAATGCAATGTCAATACTCATCTACTAACCACTTGACTCTAGCCCTTCCCCCACCCCGTATATCCTTCCCTTTCTCTCCCCCCTTGCAACTGTCATCACACCTGCATTTTCATCTTTCTATTGCTTCTTTCTAATTGATTTGTAATCCTCTTCTCCCTCCTCTAATTAATTTTCTTTCAGTTATGTAGCCCCCAGCACATCAGTGGCATTTACGCCTTGCCCGGGGTGAAATGATTAAAAAAAAATATATATTTTCCAGCCAACTTTCATCTTCAATAATTTCAATGTCAGTCGCTATCTTTGTCCTTCTGACTACACTTTTCTCTTCTCGTTCATTATTAATATTTTTGTTCCTAATTCTTTCACAACCTGAAACCGCTGCATTGTGTCTTAGTGGCTTTACTGCAATGCATGGGGTGATAACGATTTAAAAAAATTAATATTCAGTTATAATCTCCCGAAAAAGGCTATAAGAATAGAGAACGAAGAACTATATGTCTACTCAGGACAGGTGATGACATTAATGAAAAGTCGGGAATACTATAAAATAATAACCATTAAATATTGGTTTTATTAAAAGAGAGACGTTATGGAAATCGCTTTGACAGTAAGCTTAAAATAAAAAAGTGCAAAATTGGTGTGGATCTTTTTCACCAATTTATTGTGGTAAATCTTCGTCGCCAATTTGTGAAGTAGTAGCGGTAAAAATTCGCCGCAAAATTGTAGTGACCGGTTTTTGCCGGGATTAAGACACGGAACACAGAAGGTCGATTCAAAATAACAAGAACATATGTACAAGGTAAGTGTTAATAATAAGTAAAGAGAAATATGTAAGTCCGAACGGTACAGTTACGCTGCGTATTGACTAACTAGTAGCTCGCTTTAACTGCGAACTAGCTGTCGTACTAACTGCCTTTTAACTACAACGCAGGTAATTGTATACAGTAAGAGGAAGAGACCATTCCTCGCAGAAGAGTACCAGACCAATGAATGTATAATTCCAATTATGTCGTACGGGTCGAAGAAAATCTTTTAGAAAATGAACTTAAAAATGCACAAATAACAATGTAAAGAACAATGCTAAGAATAACTGTAAGAGAGAGAATTAATATCATAGAAGCGATTAAGTAAGTAAAATGAAGATTGGCAGGGATTATGAAAAGAAATAATAACAGATGGAGCAAAAGGTTAACAAGGTCGAGTTTAAATAAATAGATTTGCAAGTAAGAAATGGTAGAGAACCCACGATTACCTCCGTCAAGGAAGGGGAGCTCCTCATGGATGATCTTGATTATGATATATATATATATATATATATATATATATGTGTGTGTGTGTGTGTGTGTGTGTGTGTGTGTATTATGTTTATCAAAATCTTTATGAATGCCCATGGTATTTATGCGGATAATGCAAGACTTTTCATTATAAACCCGTATTTTTTTTTTTTTTTAGAATTTCACAATATATGAGCAGCTAGTCGACATCCTAACCACTAGAGTTATATTACTAAACAATATTCTCTTTATTTGAATTTTTTATCATTCTTAAGAAAAAAATAGAGGGAAGCTTTATTATACGCAACACACACTACGGGTTTCTCACAAGAAAAGATAACTTCTCTATTTGGAATGAAACAAAGAAACTTGGTCATTCTCCGTTGTGTTTCTTTTGTTTCTTGCTTGTCAGTTTGATGTCTTTGCTCGCACGAGACTCCAGTCTCAAATCCCAACGTGCCGCGACTAAGACGCCGTTGTCAAAGTGTCAGGTGACCTTCAAATAGTAATAGAAAAAGTTGACAAACTCACCGGAAGGCACCCGCCTCCGGAAATGCATGCGGCGGAAGTGAAAATTAGTTTTGCCTTAAGTTCACTAAATGAAAACAACTTACGTAGATTCCACTGGAACTTCTTAAATAAATTAACAAGCTTGCTCACAAGAAACAGCAGATGATGTTGTTTCTAATGAGTACTAATAAACATTGCAAATAATCTTCTCACGTGAGCTGTTAGCAGACGCATCAATCAACATCGTTTTATATATATATATATATATATATATATATATATATATAGGAAGAGATATATAGAGAGGTGGATATAAATACACACACACGCATATATATATATAGTTATTATTATTGTTATAATAATAGTATATTACAACTTCAAAGCTATCAAATGTCGGTGCTAAATGCACTATTATCAGGCAGTGAAATATGGTTCAGTTACGGGATCAGATATATATATATATTGATAAGGAAATTAAAAAAAGTAAAAATTGCCAACATATTAGATGAATGTAATGGAGTCAGATGTTATTATGATTTCAACCATTTGTAGGTATAGGCCAATGAATATTGAAACATTAAAGTGTTGTCATGTGATTCTATTGGAGTTGAGAAAAGGAAATGTCAGTTGTGTCAGTTTCAATAAGTATGGTACAAATGTGTAGCCAATATATTTTTTGAGATGTGACGAGATTGAAATAATAACACTATTTGTCTTAAATGATGATGTTAATATAAAACACAGTTTTAACGTAACGAAATAGATGTAAAATCATAAAACTGATTTTAATAATCAGTTTTATGAGGCGTAATTACTGGATTTTAGATTTAACCAGTAGTGAAAATAACCGTAAACAGCAATGCAACAGTTAAAGTTTGGTTTGAGGTATATATAATTAACTAAAAGAGGTAGGGTTATAGATTATCGCATATAGTACACAGTTTTGTATCATTGTAAATATTTTTAAGAGAGTGAATTATCTTTTTGTGGCAGTAAGTAGTCATTTCATTAGGTTTCTTTAATAAGTTAGTTTTCAGAAATTGAATTATTTACATATTTTCTTGTAAGCAAAAAAACATATTTTATGTAACAATTTACATGTTCTAGCTTTTTTTAATATATTCTATTTTACTGTAAATGATTTATTTTCATCTTTTAATTGCCAATAGTATTTGGAAAGTGAAGTTGAGTTACTATAGATTTTATTATTAAAGGATAGCTTATGCTTATACAATCGGAACTTCAAAGTGTTTTTAGTACTTCCAATATAATATTTGATAAATGTTATATTTTCCAAAATGATAGCTTGGTAGACTATAGAATCTGTATAGCATTTGTTTTGCAGAGAACATTCGTTTGGGTTATGATAATTGCAAGTATTAGTATTATTGTCATTATTTCTATGTTTTCATTGCAAAATTTGTTATATATTTTGAGAAGTTTATTGTTATGTTTTTATTATCATTTCAAGATTATCATTGCAGCTATAACTAAGTTTCAGTGTATTCATATTAAACATTTTGCTAAGGGGTTATTAGTTGGGAAGTGTTTCTGAACTAGGTGAAAAAATTACCTAACTTCGTGCTAACCATTTGGTTAAATGGTGGTGTATACCAATTACATTTTATCTATTCTATTACGTTTGATAATATTTTTACTTCTTCTTTTTTATAATCGTGTCTCCTCAAGCAAGGCATTTTACTACCACTATTGAGCAGGGGGTTACATAGGAAGAAAATTATGAGAAAGAGTGACAAGTTATAGGGGTGTCAGGAAGTGGGTAAGAGAAGGATAAGAGTACTGATGAGAGTGGAGTGGACGAAGAAAGGAGCATGAGAGAGCGGATGCAAGTTAGTGAAATAGAAGATGACTATTGACAATTGTAGCTCTCAGGAAAGTAAGTAAACGGAAGGGAACTTCAAAGTGCAAGAAAAGAAGCTGATGGAATAGAATTTGCGTTTACAATTTATTGGTTTCACAGTAAAAGGGTGGGACTTAGTTGCTAATCTTGTGGCTCGAGTTAATTCATATATAGGAAACTGTGAAAGTATCTGTAGGAGAGACACAGGGAAGCTACATTGGATTCTGTCAAGGACCCCAAGGTGAATAGCAGGAGCACCCGACCAGATATGGCAACAGTATTCAATGCACGGGCGAATGGTAGATTTGTATATATGCAGGATTGTTACTTATTTATTTTTCTTATAATATTTAATGTCATTGCATTTATAGCCTCTGATTTTAGAGTAGTATTTTAATATTGACTGCGATTACAAAAACTCTCTTCAGTTGATGAATTATTGTTTATTCTGTGTTCAACAGAGTAGGGTATGTGTTTAATAATAGATCGCATGTGATTTCATTTAAGATGTATGTAAATAAGGTTAACATTTTATCTTATGTAGGGTGAGTATGCATTATTGACTAAATCCAGAACATCTAGGAAGTCAACTTTTTAAGGTTAGTTTATAATATCACTTTAAGATTGAAGTTTTTCATTAGTCTATATTAATTTACGAATTCTACCTACTTTAGAGTTTGTAGAATCATGAACAATCATCAGACTATCGACTCTATATAACCCAATGTCAGCTATATCAATCTCACTTAGATTGTAGAAAATAAATAGACCCACGGCTCCGATGATTCTGCAGAATTTAATGATCCCTTAGTAAGCCGAATAGGTCCTTGGAATTTGTCCACTGTTCGATTGTTTGGAGTTTAATATGATGTTTCTTTCCTCGTTTTTTTAGATTAAAATATTCCATGGCAAAATCCAGAGTTGAAGAGAACAAGTCTTTTGAAATTGAAGAATAATAATCCTCTATGTCAAACTGGATGAATGAACACTTGGATTTGTGAATAACGTGGTTAAAGCAATTAATGACACCAGTTGTGTTACTCTATCGGGTTAATCCTATGCGTTGTTTTAGTTGTAAGTTAATTCAATCAAGTATGTGTCTGTTACTTTTACCAGTTTATGATTAAGTTGGATTAATAATTTTTAATTTTTTTTAAATTTCCTTATCAATATATATATATATATACATATATATATATATATATATATATATATATATATATATATATATATATTACCCTGTAACTGAACCATATTTCATTGCCTGATGATGGTGCACTGAGCACCGAAACTTGATATATTTTGAATTGCAGTATTCTATTATAACAATTATAATAACTATATATCTATAAATACTCCACATCTGCATTGACCAATTTATAAAACGTAAATATTAAACTGTGAAATATATACATCCATTAGTTTAAACCACTTATATATAGAGAGAGAGAGTCTTTCAGCAACCGTCTTGATCCAGGGCAGTAGTATTTCCTCAAGGCAATATTCTCAGATTAACATCCAAACACTCTGAAATTTTCGAATTGGAACTTCTGGCGCGAATTTCAAGCAATACAACATGCCTTTTACAAATTACTGGCAGAGTAGATTGCGTCATAGCACTTCTTTCTCAGAGATGGTGCCCAACTGAACCTGTGCAGTTGAAAATATCAAAAACTAACTACGCCATGCGTGAAACTAAAAATATAATATGACGACAATTTATCGCTTCGTACCTTGTACACACAGACACATACACACACACACACACACACACACACACACACACACACACTCATATATATATGTGTGTGTGTGTGTGTGTGTGTGTGTGTGTGTGTGGTAGGAATGGATTATTCATTTATTAATCCGACATATTTTAATTTATTATTTAAACCTTATTTTTAACGGATACCCATATTTGAGTAAACGTTCTGTTTTAATTATTAAACGGTATATTTATTTATTTCCATCTATCAAAAATTAATATTTCCCACCTGTGGAAATTCATTTCTGTTTACTTCTTTCCCTGAAAGCTACAATCTTCAAAAATTTAAATGCAACGTCAATTACTTTTTTCTATTTTCTTCTACCGTTCATATTTTATTCAATCGTCAATACCCACTACACAGTCTTTTCTTTTACTGTAACCCACTACATGCTTCTTGCGGTCTCACCTTGCTTTATGTGAAATGATTAAAAAGTGACATATATATATATATATATATATATATATATATATAGAGAGAGAGAGAGAGAGAGAGAGATGTGTATGTGTTTGTGTGTGTGTTGCTAAAGAATTAATGATTTATTTTAAACTGACATACCTAGTCTTTTCTCAATCTGTAACCCCCTGCGTACTAGTGAAATTCCCACCTTTCTTAGGATGAAATGATTAAAAAGAATCAAAATACACAAGTGTGTGAGCGCAAACAAACTGACCGAAAGCGATTAGCGTGTCCTTTAAGGTGCTTAGTTCACTTTCAACCAAATCTGATATTTTACACTGGCAATTTTCCCATCATTTAATGTATCATTGTTAATTGAAATAAACTTAATGCTTTAAAATACACTCAGTCAGTCAGTCACTTACGTGCCATACGCGATACACGCTTGACTGGGCAGAAGATTATCCCGCAGTGGGTTGCCATTACTTTCTGCAGTAGACTGGTTGCCAACCGAGGCTATAGAACCCAATCTGTCCTGTTATTTAACCCATAGCTGAAGGGAAGAGACGGATTATTACCTTTCCCAATCGTATTTGTGCCTATGTGAATGCAAAGAATTCAACTGGATTTCGAACTCGACTTCCTGATTTCTTATTCCGAGCCGATATCCACTGCACCACCCACGCACATAAAATACACTAGTCACTCGAAAATATAGATATTCTCAACACGAATCCTGTAACATAGTTGACATGACAATTTATGAGCTATCCGAAATTAGTAGCATTGTCATGAAATGATTTGCTCACTGAATAAAGAGTTATTTGAAGAGACACATAACCAACAGAAAGCTCCATCAAGCAAACATGGAGTAAGTTTAAAGATTGTCTTTCATAAAGTACATTTCTATCCAAGGACAGGGATCGTATCATCATAGCATGGTTCAGCTAACTAAAATTGGTCGGAGCTTCCGATTTATTTTTCAGTAGCATGTGATAACCCTCACGCATGCACTACTGAGATGTTAATAGTTTATAGCCAATGATCCGCAGAAGTGAGGCAAATGAAATAATTCTAGAACTCTTAGGTTTTTTAGAGGGGTTTTCTTCTTCGGCGAAGATGACCTTGCTGTCAGTAGATGTTTACCTACCCTTCAAACTTGAGCTCCACAATGTCTAAGCTGGATAAATTGGAGTTGAAGTACCGAAATTTCCGCAAATATTTATATATTTATATTATAGTTTAATATAATCTCCTGTGGCTTGTCTGTTGACAAAGTGCATTCCCGTAGAAGATAAGCTCAAATAATCATAGTAGCCTAACTTTATAAGTGGAAGTTGAAGAGGGTGTTCTATTTTCGTTGCTTGGTGGTCAACGTGCATCGCGGTTGCAGTATTCAAACTAACAAAAGTATGTTACTGTTTTTGGCTTTTTTCCAAGAGAGATAGGCGGAAGGCTTTGAAAGTCTGATATGAGATAGATAATAAGGTTAGCTGAATTTTTAGTGTAGCGGAACTCTGAATCCAGATTGGTTATCAAATCGCAAAATTCAAAATACGTCAGAGAAAAGGTTTTACCACAGCTAAAGAAAAAAAAATTCCTTGCCAGAGCCACCCATGTGACTGGGTCAATATTTAAGGATGGTCTCTAACCCAAGGGTTTTCAAACTTTTTGAATCACGGACCCCTTTATTAAAAATTTGTTTCCAATGAGTGACACTTGCACCCTGAAAAAAGCGTAAATTTGAACATCAAGCTCTTGCATATGTTAAATAATTTTTTGTATAAATAACGTTGACATGTAATGAGCGATAGTTCAGGCTTTTGTCATTTGATAACATTAATAAGTAAAAATAAATATCCAGACATTGAAAATTTATACTTTTAATTTCACGTGATGAGCTAATCTACGGGCCCCCTATATTATCCTTGCAGACCCCTTGTGGTCCACGGACCATAGTTTGAAAATCCCTGCCCTAACCGGTCATGGTGGTCAGTCAGAGGAGGCGTTTTGCTGACACACATCTAAAATGTAACGGCAAATTTATTCACTGGTGTGAATGATTTGGGGATTCAAAGCCAAGGCAAATAAGAATAATAAAGAAGCCTTTATCAAGAATCAAATTATAGTATGTCTTCTTTGACATTGTTAATTGGTTAAATATTTGACCTCGTTTGTTTTCACGCGACTTTAATACACAGTTGTTACTGACTGGTTGTGCTTCTAACTTTCAAAGATCAATTGTAGCATAGAATAGAGGAAGGACAGAATATTATCGACTTTAATACCTAAAAGGAAAAAATCCAATGAAGAGTAGAAAAAATATGTGGAAACAAGGTTAGAGATAATGAATATACTTTTTCAGATCAAAAACTTCAGGCCGTAAAATAAAACTATATATATATATATATATATATATATATATATATATATATATATATGCTAAACCGAAAATGAAGATAACTGTCCAAAAGATCGATGGAATAATTGCTCGTAAATGCGAATTATATTTAAGAAAAAAAAACAACAAATATTGATCTAACCATTTGCATGTACGTGTGAAGTTTCGATAAGCAAACACCTTTTAAACCACTGGGTTTTCGTTCACTTATGTACGCGTGTGCGTGCGAATATGTCTATGTATGTGCGTGTGTTTGTATATGCATGTGTTCAATTGCTTCTGTGTATGTCGATGGCTGCTTTGGTGTAATAGATACTCATATGGCAATAATGGACCGAAATCTTAATGACTCCCTAATTAGTGGCTCCCTGCTCTGAACAGATGGCCGCGGGGAAAAAATGAAATCCAACCCAGAATTTTGAGCGGAAGCAACATGGCCGACAATCGCTTGACGTTTTCATTATCAACTAACGGTCAGTCATTTCGAGGCGACACCACACTTCATTTTTTTTCCGGTTTTTCTACTACACCTACCAAGTGCTTTTCTCGTATATTAAAAATGGAAACAAAAAGAAAACATAATTTTACTAATTTCTGTGTAAATATTAATGATTTACGTTCTAACCGAAAATGGTGGTTTAATTTTTATCAGTGGAAAGTATTTATTGATTTTTTTTTGTTTACTGTACAACAATTTTTTAAAAATTTTGAATTAATTAAGAATTAAATTTAATTAATGCAGAACATCTCAGTTAGCTAACTAAGTAGAAATTGAATACATTTCTGCCAGCGCATTACATAGTTTTTCAAAAAATGTATAGAAATATTTATAAAGGCCAATAGCATTTGACCGTGCGTCAGGCACGTGCTTGTGGGATTTAGTTATTTAATTATAAAATACATATCTACGCTTTTTTGTAAAAATTAAATTTACATCAACAAAATATGTCGGAACATTTACACATCCTCTTTTTTTTCTTTCTTTTTTTAACTGATCTTCACTCAATGGATGGACAAGAGCCATTCAAGGTAGATTACGGTGTAGAGTTTGTATTTGCGTAAGTAAGGACAAGCGTTAAGTGTATGCAATTGAAATAGACTTTAGAAAGAATGTGTAAATATATACATTTATATTTGTATTTATTATTTATTATTTTATTTATTATAATTATTATATTATTTTTTATTTTTACTATTTTTATTATTTTCTCATATATTTTATATGTTATATCTATTATTACGATTTTATATTTTTTATTTACTTTATGTTTATTTTATTCTATTATTTTATTCTATTTTTTAATTTAAATTTAATTTTTTATATTAATTTATTTTATTTCATCTTTCCAATTTATTATATTCGGTCTATTAAATTAATATTTTCGTGTAGTTTATTTTTAAATATTCTTTATTTTACGTTTTATGAATATATTTCCTCTTTATGTGATTTCATCATTTTTTTTTAATGCCAAAAGATTTAACTTGAAACACTGTAACCGTTGTTTATATTTATCCGCAATTCAATTCCGGACAAAATTTTAAATTTCTGACTCTTAGCCGTTTTCATTGACTTTCCCCTTTCTTTCCTCTCTACATTTTCTCACGTTTTCTTCTTTTATTTTTCTCTTCTCTTTCTATTTCTTCTGTGTCTTTTCTTTTCCTCTTTCTTTTCGATTCTTTTATAAAAGTAATATTCTTTTTAAAAAAAAAATGCCAAAAGATTTGAGCTTAAACAATGTACCGATATCAATATCTGTCTGCAATTCATTTCCGATCAAAACTTAAAATTTCTCTCAGCCGTTTGCATTGGCTCTTTCCTCCCTCTCTCTATTTCCTCTCTCTATTTCCTCTCTCTATTTCCTCTCTCTATTTTCTCACTTATTTTCCTTTTCACTTTTTATTTTTCTTCTATCTTTTCTCATCCACTTTCTTTTCCTTTTCTTGATTTCTCATCTTATTTTCTGATCTTTTCTTACCTCTTTCTTTCCGCTTTTTTTAAATCTTTTATTTCGTACGGATAAAAAAAATCCCAAAATAAAGGTAAGTGTTGTTCTTAAAAGAAATATTTTTAAATAAAACGTTTATTACCATCATTCTTAACTACCCTGTGAGACATTGTTTTGTTCTTTTAATGAAATAATAACAACAACAACAACAATAATAATAATAATAATAATAATAATAACAACAATAATAATAATAATAATAATAATAATAATACAAACATCCTCAATTAGCTTAACCCTTGCTGTAACGATAAAAGAATTGAAGCCAGAAGAAACTTATAAATACGTAGGTGTAAATGAGAGTGAAAAAAATCACCATAAAAAATTGAAAGAAATAATGCGTAAAGAGTACTATAGAAGACTAAAATTGATATTAAAAACTGAATTGAATTCTCAGAACAGAATTATGGCCATTAATAGCCTTGCAATCCCAGTTGTCCAATATAGTTTCAACATCTTAAACTGGACTCTAAACGACATTAGGCGAATCGATTCTAAAACAAGAAAGTTTCTTTCTAAGCATAAGATGCATCATCCAAAGGCTGATGTCGACCGTCTATACATACTCCGTAAAGAAGGTGGAAGAGGTCTTATTCGGCTAGAATTGTCATACAAGACAACAACTATTGGCTTACTAACATACATAGAAACAACAAAAGACTGGATGATAAAATTAGTCGAGCAACATGAAGAAAGAAAGAAAAAATATTCAATAATAAAAGAAGGCAGTAAATACAAACAAGATTTACAGTAGATTCTGTAGAAAAGCGAAACAGAAGCCAACAACCAACTATTGCAGCAAAAAATATGAAAATGAAAGCCAAAGATAAAGCTCTTGAACAGATGAAACAACGCTGGCAAGACAAACCTCTGCATGGCCAATATCCAGAACGTGCCAATAAATCCAATGTTGATAAAGTTAATACTCATCGATGGTTACGTGCATCTGGATTAAAGTCTGAGACTGAAGGCTTTATTCTTGCAGCGCAAAACCAAAGCTTTTTCACTAGAAACTTTCAGGCAAATATTATACCTAATAATGTGGATCCAAAATGCAGGTTTTGTGATAAACACTAAGAAACAATAGATCATCTAATCTCAGGTTGTTCTGTACTTGTCCCAAATGAATATAAAAATCGTCACAATAGAGTGGGGCAATATTTACATTGGACAATGTGCAAACACTATGGAAAATCTGTAAACAAACACTGGTATGAACATCACCCAGCACCGGTTACAGAAATCGAAGATGTCACCATTCTATGGGATTACACCATCTACACAGACAGAAAAATTGAAGCAAATAGGCCGGACATTATTGTTCAAAACCAGAAAGAAAAAACTTGTCTATTAATTGATATGGCTTGTCCAGCGGATTGTAACATAGCAACCAAGAAATTCAAAAAACTGTCAAAATATAAAGACCTGGAATTGAAATAAAATATGTGGAAATTGAAAACAAGAGTCGTGCCAGTGATAGTAGGTGCACTTGGAATGATAACAAATGGAACAAAACAACACATTGAAAGAATCTCTGGAAACCCCAGCTTAAGAGTTATACAAAAAATTGTCTTAATAAGTACAGCCCACAAACTAAAGAGAACTTTGTCTGTGTGATGCTAAGGATGATATGTGAAATAGAAAAAACATGAAATGGAGCCATAACAACACGCCACGACCTGCCTTAGGTCTTCCCGCCGACTTGGTTGGTAGTGCGACCATAGCAGAAATCGAAATATGAGGAAAAATGACGCCAATTCGGTCGGGTTTCAATCCTGGATGAAATCAATCGACTGTCTAACTGTACTGATGAGCTGTGATACAGCGAAACAGATTTGTCTGTGGATGACTATTTACACTTTCACACCCTGACTGAGCACTCTGGAAGAATGGTAGACTTTGAAAAACAGTAGCTACTCTGCCATTTACGCATCGTTCATTCAGCAATAAATTATAACACTCTCAGCTATTGGGCGTGTATAATAATAATATACACGCTAAAATGTCTGCCTCCTTCTACCGAGCGCCCGTAGCACAGAGGTAGAATGTCCGACTGTCGCCAATTCAGTCGGGTTTCAATCCTGGGTAAAAAACAATCGGCTGTCTAACCGTACTGATGAGCTGTGATACAGTGAAACAGATCTATCTGCGGATGACTATATATATATAATGTCATATTTGGAAGACCTCGGCTTTGTTATAAAAACAAACTGAAAGAAAATCTCGGAATGGCTAATATATCAGTTGCATCCTTCGAATTGTCTCCTTTAAATGAAATGAAGGTCACGTTGTCATCGGGGTTTTTGCAAGTTTCGAACAGAATCACCGTCGCCATTTTGATGCACTCCGTTTGGAAACAAAACCTCGGTCTTTCATGCCAATTTCTCCGAAGTTCAAGTGCACTATTTGTCATTTTTTACTGCAAATCCAAGGTTGGTTTGAAGTTTCGCACTCGCCACAAACAACTAGAAGACGGGTCTGCAAAAGAGGTTCTGATCCCTAAACGGACGGTTTCAAATGCTCCCTCTGCAGCCTTTTATGTAAATCCAGGCTTGTCGGCGCACATAAGACAAAAACATAAAACTTGATGTTTTATGTACCAAAGAAATCATACGTCAATATCGACTGGAGAGTCTATTATATATATATAAATTTAAATATATATAAATATATAAATTCCGATAGAGATGAACTCAAGAGAACTCAATGTTAAATTCATTTATTTAATGTTACAGGGTAATTTAATTTATAAAAGATTTTAGATTATTACATGATTTAAGATTATTACAATGTGTAATACATATCTCAACGCGTTCTGATATTTTTATCGCGGCTCGTCAGGCCCAAAATTCTAGGTCTAACGAGCAGCGATAATAACATCAGGACGCGTTGAAATATATATTACCCATTGTAATAATCTAAAATCTTTTATTATATATATATATATATATATATATATATATATATATATATATATATTATACTAAATGCATTGTAATAGCCTTCAAATACCTAACCCATACACCTTATTTACACAATGCTTCAAACAAATTATAAAACGCTTCTATATATATATATATATATATATATATATATATATATATATATATATATAAAACAGTATCTGGCATTGTCTGAGACAAGCTTTCGGCGGTCGTTCTTTTGATTTTTGAGTGTATTGTTAAATTCTTTTTATTTTGTCGCAGTTTGAAAGGTATGAACATTTTGATAACTAGTTATAATTTATATTTATTTTGTTTATAAAATAAAATATAAAAATATTGTATATATTGCCTACTTGTGTTTACTATTAAGCTGTCATCAAAACGTTCAAGTGGTTGCCACTTTTAGAGCAGAACATAAATTTATTTGAATAACTCAACAATTAGATTGTTAACAAAACAATCGCGTATTTATCAAGAAATTCATAATAACATTATCGTAAATATTGAGATTTTGCAAGTTATATTAGAAATGTTATGATGGACAGACATTTTGATATAAATTATAATAATTTTTTGTAATATTTCCACATAGACTAACGAGCATCGCACTTTATATATATATATATATATATATATGTGTGTGTGTGTGTGTGTGTGTGTGTGTGTGTGTGTGTGTGTGTGTGTGTAATTAGTTAGCTTTTGGTCATAATTAAATTAGACCAGTACACAGTAGTACTAAAAAGTGATAAATACAGTTATATTGTAAAACTTTTGAATATTTTTCATTTCGCGAACCAAGTTTCTAACTTTCGCTCTCTTCAGGCGATTTACAGTCACTGATTTTACCGTCATTTTTACCGTCATTTTTACCGTCATTTTTACCGTCATTTTTCACGCTCCCTCAGGTAACAGCAATCTTTTGCGAACGTGCAATTTTCAAAGTTAAGAGAAGTTACTTAAAAGTCTCAAAAACAATTTCGTCGATTATTGTATGATCCTAGTAATTATTTGTTGGTATGTTTACGCTTGGAACTAATTTCTGTTCTTTCATTTAGTAACTTATTTTTGCTTGGGAATAACATAATTGCCAACTTTTCCTTCTTGCAAAATCTGTATATTTTAACACCTTTGTAAGGTTTGGCAGATTTTGTTATGCTCCAAGTCAGGGCCTTTTCCATACTTTAATGTCAATTTCCACACGTGTTTAGCTAGTTTTGTACAATTTTTAAGTTTTCCAATTTAAAAGTAGATTTATGGTCATTCCATCTAGCTTTAAAACTGTCTGTGGTAGATCCTAAATGTGTTTTGATTAGACCAATTCTGTTATATACTTTTTCTTTGTAAATAATCAATTTTGTATTCCGAAGTCCGTCAAGTGGTCATTTAGTTTTGTCCTTACAGTTACATTCCTTGTTAATGATGTTGTTTTATAAGTTGTTATTTAGATTTCTGGCGTTTTGTTTTTATGTAATTTTCTAAATTACTAGTACAGCTATAATGCAGTTTAACTGAATTCCTATTGAAAATTTGTTTAATTCTGAGCATTTGGGAAATTTTTATCAATTAGTTTAAAAAATATTTGTCCTATTTCTGTTTTTACTTCTAAGTTAAATGGTGGGTTGAACCAGATAATGTTTCGATTTCTTTTATTGTTTTTTATTTGTCTGCTTGGTTGGAGTTTGTACTCTAAAATGTTCTCATGGACAGATTTTTAGGGCATCTTCATAATCTCAAATATATATATATATAATATATATATATATATATATATATATATATATATATATATATACTCATTTCCCACCAAACAAAGTAGGACTGTCACTAATACGCAGGAGGTTACAAGAAGAAAAAAGACTGGATGAAGGGGTGGACATTGAGGAAAGGAACGAGATCCAATAAGATAGATGGTGATTGACGTTGCATTTAAATTTTTGGAGATTGTAGCTATCGGGAAAGCAAATAAACGGGAGTCCTACGGGGGGTGAGAGAAAAAACTTTAAGTGCCGTTTAAATTTAATTATTTTATCGGTCAAATGTTGGAACCTAGATGATAATCAACTAACACGCTTAAATTCCTGCAGTCAGGGCACCAGGGACAAAGGTCGTCAAAGCAGTTGCGATGAAAATATTTGTAAAAAAGACAGAGGAAGGAAACCAAGTCCCGTTGGTAAGAAAGTGAGTGAAGTCAAGATGCCAAGTCAGGATCGATTACATTGCAGATCCTTCTTTGGATTTTGTCAAAGACCTCGAGATGAATAGCAGAATAGCAGGAGCATCCGACCAGAAATGGCAGCTGTAGTCAATGCACCGACGAATGGTAGATTTATAAATTTACAAGAGATTCTGACGCGATACAGTGATCTAAGTTTCCTAGCAGTAGATGAGTTATTGATTTGATGTAGTCGTTCCTCTTCAAGTAGGTTGAAAAGTAAGGCCAAAGCAGCGTATTTGTCTATATTTCAGAGATGAGGTAGTATTTACACTATTTTCATTATTCAGATTATTTACATTATTCGGACTATTGTCCTCATCTTTGTTGCCATTTGAACGACGTTTCGGTTGTTTTACGCTCCGGTCTTCTTCAGGTGCTAGGATTTTCGGTTTCATAAGGGGAACAGCCCATGAAATATATGACCTTTTAATGATAAGTCTCCTATAAGTTTCCGTAGTAAACGAAAAATGTGCAGTTTAACATAAATAAAGCCACTTAGAAATTATTGTAAAATTTTAATTTTATATGATTTGCATTAAGATTTTCAATTTTCTATTTGTTAATAAATTAATAACCGAAGACATTGAGTAACTGAAAAAATTTAATGTTCGAAACTTTATATATCATAATAATTATCAAAGATAAAATAAAAACAATTTTTATAAAAATTCATTATTCAGTGAAATTTTTTCTTTTCAGAATATATCCTTAAATTAATTTATTTATAAAATCAATTAAAATTTCATCTACATAAAAATACTTTAAATAGCGTTGTTTTAATGCATCTTTATTTTACTATTCGGAGCAGATTTTCAGAAAAATGGTCTCGTAAACAGAAAAATATTACATAATTAACATTTCCCAATATAACTAAAAAATGGTATAGATAATGTATTTCTAAAAGTTTCTTGCAGTTATTTGGAGGAGGGAACAGATGTATAAAATATATATTCTCATCAAGATTTTCTAAATATAATAAGTGCATAAATAATTTCATTTATTTGTGAATGAGTTCTAAAAGTTGAAATGAAATCAGATAATTAATTGATTTTTGCAAGAATTTTTAAATTAATGTGTCTTTCAACGCCAAAAAACGATTTGCTTAATTATACATTTTCCTTAGTAGTAACATTACGTAAACATAGCGGGAATAGCTGACGGAAAACAAAGAATAAAAGAAATTTTAACTGAAATTTCGAACGTGTTAGAAAGGATTGAATTTTTTTTTTAAATAATGACAACAAAATTTTATCTTTTCTTTTAATAATAACATAAACATTTTGATGATAAAAATGTTTGCTTTTATTTAGTTTGGTCCTTTTTAACATCATTCTACGCTATTTTTCGACAACTTTATTTGTATTTATTGTAACGCAGGACATACAACAATAACAACAAATTAAGAACCACGAATAAAAGAAAACAAAAATAAACTCTGATAAGTTTAGACCTGCTGCGATTATTTCAATTGGATAAAAAAAAAGGAATCTCAAAAAAACGATTTATTCTCAAGAGATAACTTCCTTTGTCCGCCATCTTCTCCAGATATTTTTCCGTCGCCCCCGGTTACTTTGGAATTCGATCTCTAAACTCCTTGATTACCTTTTCCTTTCTTTTTATTGTCAATCTGTTTGTGAAAAACACGCCAGAAAATGTACTATTTAAAAGTGTCAAGGGACGCACAAATCATTGCCATCGGGTAGCTAACGCGTAGGTTCTCTTATTCGTTTTTTCAGTAAATGAGAGAAAAATGTTCGAATGAGCATGCTATGAAAGTAATCTTACGTTTACTTCTGATATCAAAATTTAATGTGACGTGAAAATCGGATACATCTATCTAGTTGTTCTCTGCCTGATCACTAAGCCATGCAAGCAAGTAAATTGTAAAAACAGACAAAAACGACTACTGTGATGTTTCTACTGTCACTTGACTGACCACCCTGAAGAAAATCATTTTATTCTAGTTTGAAACAGGATTTTCGTAATCCTTCACAAACGCAACGCGACTAACATAATCTGTCCAAATTCTGCTTCACTTAAAATAAACTTTATATCTTTAACCTTTTTTAATTGTAAATATTACCGTGGCTAATTGTTTATTCACTGGTATCGAGGGTGTTTTGGAAAAGTATTGTTTAGTTGAGGAGCAGAGATTCTGAAAAAGGCGATTGTGCTTTAGATTCACCCTGGAAACCATATTGTTTCTGACGGCTGGGCTGCTTCTGCTAGAATCGAGGAAATCGACTCGATGATACATTCTCATGACGTCGTTATCAATCAGTGGCATTTTGGGGATCCTGTGTTACAATAACAGTCCTGTGTTTTCAACATTTATTTGCTGCTTGGTTCATTATTATCCGTTGCAATAATGTTAGTTGTAATAAACGTATATACCTTTGTCTTACTGAGTTTACGTCATTCAGAGAACAATAGTTTATTTTATGCCACTTAAGTGACGGATTACCGATATTTTCCCCACATGAAATTAACAGTGAATCTGACTTTGCATCACCAATGTTGCTATTGAGTGTCCACTATCCAATCTTATCAAGCTCTCCTACTCTACTAAATAGTTTCCTTCAAGCAGTAAAAATTTATTAAGGTTTGTATATTGTGTCCACATTTTATTTATATATTTATTTTATTTTATTCATTTATTTATTTTGACAATGATTATGAGACAAATCTCATTTGCAACTGGTGGAACCATGAGTTAAATCCACCCTGGATGTTTTCGTAAATACATATGATAAATACTCATATTTTTTCGACCTGAAATCTTTCCAAGCGCTAATTTCTATAATGAAGCATTCTTGTTTTAATAGTCGTTCAAGAGCCTCCCAAAAGACTTCACCCAACTTAATGTATATTGTTATTGTTGAAGCAAAATAAAATCTTTTGATTGTTTTTCTTGTATTTCTTTTCTGATGTTTGTGTTTTGTTTTTAGTTTTTTTGTTGATATTGTTGTTCTTTTTACCTTTTTATGTCATCGTATTTTTTCCTTTTTTCTTCCTTCAATTTTTAAATTTTTCTCTTATTTCTTGCACATTAATTTATTGTTAATTCTTAATATTACATTTAATAGGACTCCTTCCTTGCGTGGAAAACAGAATGGAAATTTGAATTGATGCTTTTCCAAGAAAGTGTATATTGGAACTTATATTAGGTTCAAACTTAATAATTTAATTTTAAACAGATTAATAGGAGTAGATAGATCCGCCTATCATCCGGCCCGAAATCCTTCCATGTCTATTGAACAGGAGTAAACGCTAATCCGTTGTTCCCTGTTCATTATATGTATTACCGGCTTTTTTTTCCTTTTACCAGAGCCACAATGATTTAACTTTCTTAACTTTTTGATGATGATGCTAGCCAGTGGCTTTGACTTTCTATTTTGAATATACCAGGTTGGCAGTTTGCTGACTGCTGCTTCCGACTGGTTATGGAGAGTCCGATAACTTCGTTCAGCAGTCGCATATTATCGGAGTATCTGTAGTACCATGTCGCACATGGATTAGTGTCTCTGCGTGTATTTCGGGTGGGTAACCCTGAAGCCACACTATGATCTGTTGTCGGCCATGCCCTGTCTGCTTTGTATTACCACTGTCAACAGATAGTGACAATTACAGTGGTCTTCTCCCCCACCTCTCTCTCTCTCTCTTTCTCTCTCTCTCTCTCTCTCTCTCTCTCTCTCTCTCTCTCTCTCTTCAAAACGAATCTCATAGAAACACAACAAAAAGAAGTACAATTAAACCAGTGATCAAAAAACCACTAACCGCCCACACCCTTTCTTTCACTATTATTTGTGGTATCCGTTCCAATTTCCGCAGCCCAGAATTTTGAAACGGTTGCCAAATTAGTTTGTCCTCTGGTAAATTTACTTAAATTCTTTAATTGCTACCAATGAATTGTTGACTCCAAGCTATCTTCCCCTCTGACTAACATGCATGGCCTTGATGTTTGTATCCAGAATAATCTTTCGATGGCCAGGGAATTTTTTCTCGAGTCTCCTGACTACGTTTTCATGTGCTTCTGTCTTTCATTACTAAACGGTTAACTATCTCTTTCCTTTATCACTTCCCCTTTTAACAGGACTGCTGTATATTAGACATAATACCTGACAGTATAAAAAAGGCACTTTCTCTCCATTCATCTGCGAACATATTTATCTTCGGTGACTTTAATTCTCACAATAACATGTGGTTGAAACATTCTAAGTGTACCGATGTTGCCGGTATTCAGAGATTAAATTTTTCCATTGCCCAACTCTTTACTCAAATTGTGAACTTCACTACTCGTTTCCCTAGCAAGATCGAGCAACAGGGTTTGCTACTTGATTTATCTGTGGCCTTCTCTCATTGCTCTTGCCGAGCTTCGCAACACTGCCCTCTTGGCAACTCTGGTAGCTATTTATATTTCGTTTCAGTCATCTATTAAGCAGGAACCCCCTATGCATAAGACTTCCTTCCGTTACCAGCATGCTAATTGTCATTCACTCCATTATTTTCTTCGTGACACTCCATGGACTGACATCTTCAACTTCTAATTGATTATTATGCTACTGCTGAGGTTTCTTTTTAGGCATAGACGCTTTCATCCCTCCTCAGAAATATCAGGTGAAACCTCAACCCTCTCAATGGTTCATACTAGTGTTCTCGGTCACTATAGCACACATGAATCATTATTTTCAGCTATACCAGTGTGACAGCTCTCGTCATAACAGGTACCTATTCGTTGCTACATGTAATAAATGTAAGTGTGTCCTTGAAGAAGCAAAGTTCTTGTTTGCCGAGAGAACGTATCACCGCATAACCTCTAACAACTTTTGCTTTCGTGATTACTGGTGACTCTGTAATAAGGTATTACATTAGTGCAAAGTCTCTATTCCCCCTCTTCAATCAAATTGTGGGGTTAACATTCTCTGAATGTTTTGCCCATGATTCTCTTCAAACTCTACTCTTGACTCATTTCGAGTGTCCTTACCTAACTACCCACTTAGAATTGCGTCTCTGTTGTGTGTTATACATATAATTCTTCCTATGTTTTCTGCTGTCAACTCTAACCTAAGTTCCTATAATCATGTGCACCGGATGACATCCCCATAATAGTCATAATAAATGTCTTGCTGCTGCATGTTCCCTGCTTGCTGAAAGTCATCATCTGCTCCAGTTTTCAAAAACTCTGGTGAACCGTCAGACCCTTCCAACTATCGGCCTATTAGACTTCTACTTCTTTTGGGGAAAATCCTGGGAACCCTAATCAATGCTGAAATAGTTCATTTCTCATCTTAGGGCCTTTTCTCAGACAAACAATACGGCTTTCGTTTCTCCAAGTCAACTGCTGATGTACTGACGATAATTGCGGAAAGAGCCTCACATACCCTAGATAAAAAGAATTTAAATGCTTCAGTGTCTCCTGACACATTTTTGACTTGATCCAGTCTTTCCTATCCAAACGTAAAAGGAAAGTTATCCTGAACGGTCACTCGTCTAAATCCTTTCGTAGTAACACGGGTGTCCCCTAAGGCTCCATCTTTGGTCTTATGCTGTTTTTAACATTCATTAACAACATTCCGAGTAACATCAGCTCTTAACTTTGCATCTACGCTGACAACACAACCATTTATTCTTGACTCAGTAGTAAGGCTGATCGGTCAGATATGGTCAAAATAGAAGGTCACAAAACCGTTGCTAGCTGAGGCAAAAGATAGCTTGTCAATTTCAACGCCTCGCAAACTAAACTTCTCTCCATTCATCTTCTGATAATTTGTTTTCCATCAGAATAGCTGATGCTAACCTAAAGTGACTCGTTGTGTCTTCTCTGGGTAACGCTCTCAGATGACATTCAATCGAAAGACTATATTAAATCCATTGCTAGGTCAGCTGCTAAGAAAGTTGGTTCAGTGTGTCATGTTAGACAATTCCATGAGAGTGAATCATTGGAACTTTTAAGACTTACATTCTCAGCTGACATTATTCGGAAAGACTATATTGAATCCATTGCTAGGTCAGCTGCTACAAAATTTGGTTCAATGTGTTGTGTGAAACAATTTTTCTCTCCGGAATTTACCGTCCATATTTTTAGGTCTACCATCCGTCCGTACTTAAAATATTACTGCCCCATATGGTCCGGTGCTTCTGCTGTTTACTTTGAGCGCCTTGATAAAATCCAAAGAAGAATCAGCTATATTATTGGTCCTGGTCTGGCAGCTCGGATTCAGTGACTTACCCACTCTCTCTTTACTTTTATTATAAATACTTTTATGGCAATTGTTCGGATGAGATCTTAGCTTTAATACCTAGACTTTATGAATTTAAGCGCAATACAAGAGTGGCGTTGGAATCTCATCCATTTTCAGTTGAGTTGGCTACATACAGACGTAAGTTCGATGCTGACAGTTTCTCGATTGTCAAACTCTCTTCAGGTTCTAGACTTTTCCAGACAACATTAATCTGCAAAAATTTAAATATTATGCTAATCATTATCTACAGTCCTCCTGATTACTATTTTCTTTTTTTGCTTATTATTATTGTTTCTGTTTTTAATTCTTCATCCCACCCTTTAACCTCTTGCGTTTTAGTGGCTTTATTGCCTTGCCTAGAGTTATACTAATTAAAAAAAGCACTTTATAGATGCAGAAGAAGATATCGTAAAATGCTTTACTCTACGAATTATTATTAACTTTGATATTTACATATAGACTTCAACAAATAACAATGTTATTATTTTATATCATCCATCTTTACTTAAAGCAGGATTTATTTCCAGGGCATTGAAGAATTAAAAATCTGTAAAACATTGCATCGACATTTCGCCTATGCTAAAGCATTTCTAAATATTCTAAATATTTACCAACCTAAGGGTAAATGGTGCGGATACTCTTGCTAATTAATTCTCCTATCGTATTCGAATTTCGCTTTTTCAGCTTCGATATTTAAAATCATCTTCCCTGATAGGGAACAATTTGAAACTGTGAAACTTTTCTTATCACTGACTAATTAAAAGTCGACTTAAAACACAGCTTGAGCAAAAATCCCAATATCTTAACAAATCCCAGATACATATTATTTTAGCTTGTATGGTCTGCTCGATAGTAAAAACAATATTAAGTTTTGCATAGTTTTGTTCAATTGTAGGTTTGGATTTTCAATAATTATTTCCGAGGTAAACACGTGATTTTCTTTGAGTGTCAACATTGTTGCATTTCTTACTGTCAGTGAAGTCCAATTATAGTCTACTCCTTTAAATGCAAATAATAGTTTGGTTTTATGTCTGTCGATCATTCTTTTTCCATCTGTCTTTAAATACACTGGATATTCCCTATTTATTCATGTTCACATCTCCCTGTTTCTCTCTCTCTCTCTCTCTCTCTCTCTCTCTCTCTCTCTCTCTCTCTCTCTCTTATCTTCTACGAGTCACTTATGAGTTTAACTGCTTCGAGACGGTTACGATACACATCACCTTGTAATACAGGTTTCAATCTTAACTATTTTCAAGTATTTGGGCCGATCAACCATAATGCATGTTCGACGTCCATCGATTTTATTTCAGGTATAAATCACTCTCTAGCTCTCAATTTCTTAAATGAAACATTTTCATTTTATTTTTACTAGTTCAACTCGACTACTAAATCTTTATCTGTAACGGAGTTCTTTTCATCAGCTTGTCTCTTTTGTTGATACTTTTGATAATTAAATTGGCTCCGATTGTGAAGTTTGCAGATATGGCCTTGATTCGAACTTAAGCAATGTAAAAATAACTTTTAATATATGACTCGTTCCATTAATTACTTGTCTTTAACTTTTCAATTTCACTCTTTTTAATTTATCTCTTTTTTCATCCTTCTCTCTCATTCTTCTTTTCTCGAACTCTCTCAGTCAACTTCTATGTGTCCTTATTTTTTTTGTATGTCTCTCACTCAGACACAGTTTTATTTTTTAAACAATGCAGAAATCTATATCTGCTTATGTAATATCAATAATGATAGATCTTATATTCGGATTATTTTAATTTGGGCTTTTTTTTGTCAATAAAATGAAAATTTCTCAAAATATATATATATATATATATATATATGAGTAAATTGTTATCACTTAGCTAATTGATGCTACCTTCACGATCCTGACTCCAGCGATTTGTAAGCGGAATTTTGCATCAGATCTTCAGGGAGTTGTTCCAATTTTTGTATAATTTACAGTAAATTAGAAAAAGCACCTAAAGAAAAGCCAGGAAATTCCGCCTACGAAACTCTGGAGTCGGGCTGCGAAAGCTAACATTAATCAGATAATTGATCTTCTAAGCGCTGTTTAGATGTGCCACAAGGCGGAAAGTATGGAGTACCCAGTGAGGTTCAAACTCACTACTCGTAATATTAATCAGATAAGCGACAACCCTTTATTAATGCTTTCTCTTTGATATGAATCAATTTATCACAATGTCTGCTTGCCTTAAATACCTAAATAACTTTTTCACTTTTGGTTTCACAGTCTTCTAATATACAGTCTACGATATATATATATATATATATATATATATATATATATATATATATATATATAACGTAAACCTCTTTCTTGTATACAATATATGCCATGAATTTACATATATATATATATGTATGTGTTATGTCTTGAAGGCTGTCACAATGCGTTGAATGAAGTAAAGGAAGGTCGGGAGGTGTTTGTATGACCTGTTTGATATTTCGAGACTATAATCTCATCATCAAAATGGCAGAGAAATCCTCAGAATGTCCGTGCTTTTTAGCTGCCCATCTATGAATGGCTGGCTTTATCCACTGCTGCTGTACGTGTGTGCGTCTATGTGTGTGTGTGTGTGTGTGTGTGTGTGTGTATTCAAGTTGGGGTTTTTATTGGTCTGGTGGAATCAATTCGTAGGATCTGGGAGTTGATGTGACTTTGACCGGGTCAAAGAATATCAGTTACATTGCTGTTGTCTTATCTGTCTGATTTATGTGGTGGTGTTTGCTCGTTGTGTGTGCTGTAATTGAATCTACTTTTATGTGTGTGTGTGTGTGTGTGTGTGTGTGTGTGTGTGTGTGTGTGTGTGTGTGTGTGTGTGTGTGTGTGTCTGTCCTGGTACGTGATTTGTTATGGGTACCTCTGCTACTACAGTCCGGGGTAGGGGAGAAAATGTGTTAGCGTGGTTATTGTAACTATTTTTTCTGTGTGTAAAGGCTATGTGTAGTATTGTAATTAAATCTACCTTATTTTATTTATCTGTGTGTGTGCGTGTGTGCTTTAGCCTGGTTAGCGGTTGGTTATAAGGGAGGAAGAAGTGTGTGTGTGGCTTTTGTTACTGATTGTGTGTGTGTGTGACCTTTGTTGTTGTGTTAAGTGCATGTTGTGTGCGTCTTGGTGTTGTCTATACTGTTATGTAATCTAGGTTTAATTCTTGGCGACTATTAATTGGCGGCTGTAATTTAGATATTATTAGGGACTCTTTATGCGTAGGTTACCTATGTTGCGATCCTTAGCCAAGATATTAACGGTTATGGTTTTGTTCTAATCTTTGCATATTTTTAAATGTTTTTGGAATGACGACGCTTGCGTGTGTAGATGTTCTTTATTCTAATGTGTAGATGTCTTGTAGTGCTGCCGACATAGAATGCATGGCATTTGGCGCATTGTATGCGGTATACAACATATACCTGCAATAGGGCAGTTGGTTAGTGTGCATGTGGTGTTGTTGTTTGTTCTGTGGTTGGGGTTGCGGTGTCTGCGAAGAGTGGGGCCGTAGTGTGTCAGCTGTATGTCTAATCCCTCTCTGCGGATAGCTCGACGTATTTTTGATGTTATATATTCGCTGAAGTGTGGTAACCTCAGGAAGCAGGTGTTAGATAGGATGTGGCGCCTTGGGCCCCTACTACCCATCCGTTCTAGGCGATCCACAAAGGAATGTGGGTAACCGTTAGTCACTAGTCTTTTCTTGAAGAATGCAGTGTGGGTGTTAACGTGTTCACCTTTGCTGCATTTCTTTCGGATAAGTGAGAGTTCGTTATTGATGTAGTCGGTCTTAGCGCTGAGAGGGAGGGCTGATCGGTAGTGGACAAACATATCCCTGCTGGCAGGCTTTTTGTAGAAATCGGTGTGGACTTCACCTCTAACCGATATTTTAAGCTTGAAGTCCAGCAGTAATAGGCATCCACTGGCATCGGAGTGCTCGATCGTGAAATTAATTTTACCATCTATTCTGTTGAACGTCGCTGCCATTCTGCTTGCCTCGTCGCGTGAAGAAGTAAGGATGAGTATATCATCAATATATCTCGTAAAGAAGGTGTATAAATGGCAGGTGCTGAGTGCGCGACGCTCCAGTTGGTTCATATATGTGACGGCAAATAGTCCCGATAGGCTAGACCCCATCGGAAGGCCGGTGGTCTGTTTGTAGGTGCATCCTTGGAACGTGAAGTAAGTGTTGTCTATTATAGTTCTCAGGAGCAAGCGTATGTCGTTTGGAGTGAAGTAATAGCAGTGTATGCTTGAGGTGTTGATGCATTCTGTTAATATGTCCACCGCTGGGTGGGCCGGTACTGACGTATATAGTGAGACGACGTCAAGGCTAAATGCATATCGGTTATGTTGCAGCTTGTTTTGGTGAGTACCGTGTAGTCTGTGGATGACTTCATCGGAACTTTTGACGTGTCCGGGGAAGGTGGAGAGTATAGGTTTGAGCATTTGTGATAGTAGCCATGCTATTTTGTATGTGGGGCCTTCTATGCTAGAGACAATGGGTCTAATTTGTGGTGTCGTGTTATTTTTGTGTGTTTTGATTAGGTGGTAGAATTTAGGGAGGTTACTGTTCTTGGTGGTGAAATTTATCCCCACATAGGAGAAGCCACCATGTAATCTGGCGCGTCTTAGATCTCTCGACCACGAATGACGATCAGTCTAAACGAAGTCAAATTAGAGTATCGATTAAAAATAATGTTCAAACAAATCATTTCAAATTGTCAGTTGTTTATAACACCAGTTTCGTTATATATATATATTCGATACTCTAATTTGACTTCGTTTAGACTGATCGTCATTCGTGGTCGAGAGATCTAAGACGCGCCAGATTACATGGTGGCTTCCCCTATGTGGATAGGGGTAGCAGGTTAGAATCCTGCCGAATGACACACATTTTCGTAACAAAAAATTATCATAAATAATCAGGCCGATAGAAATAAATATATAATACTGCTTCATTATAAACAGAATATCTACTTAAATACAAGTATCGATCAAAAATAATGTTCAAACAAATCATTTCATATATATATATATATATATATATATATATATATATATATATATATGTAATTTCAGATAATATTTAGAGGGGGGAATAGCTATTTCAAGATGTCAGTTCAAGACATGCATTGTCACCACCCCGTTTAACCAAAGCATGGGGGAAAATTATTATGCCGGAAGCATGAGATAGTAAAGGAAGGGGTTGGGAATAGTGGTTGAGATAGGGTTAAGCCGAGTGAATCTTAGTAGTAAATTCTCTTTTAGTAGTAGGTTTCATGTGGCTTGACTATTGAGTTACTAGTGGTAAGTAGGTAGGAGGGAAAAAGTTACTGATTCACAAAAATTTTAAATCTAGTTTATGTAAAGGACAAATTCTATTGTGAATAAATGAAACAAGGAGATAATTATTGAAATTTAAATTTATTCCAGTGACGACACCTACTAATTATTTCTTTACGTTTATTCAGAAGTATATTCTGATAATGAAATTTCAAAATCTTGATTTTTTTCTGTTAAACATAGATTACATCTACCACCTAGGCTATTAGGAGTACGTGCCGTGCCTATCAGCTTCTACCTTGTGGATTTAGGTCAATTTTCTGAATATATATTTTCGTCAATTCATATATATATATATATATATATATATATATATATATATATATATCGTAATAGAGAGAAACAAAGACAAAAAGATATATGGGGGAATGTCCCAATGAATGTAAATATTTTTTGGCCTTAAAGTTAATAAGTTATATAAATTCATATCGTTATAAAAATCATAAAGTTTTCAAATTTTCGATAGCAGAACTTATTGCTAACCACTGCACAATGTTTGTTTTTCTGTTTTTTTTGTTTTGTTTTGTTTTTGTTTTTTTGTTGTTTTTTTTTGTTTTGTTTTGTTTTTTTTTTCTTCCGTCAATGTTTGGTTTATCTTTACTTTAATTGAGGCTAACCTCAAGATTTAGATTATTGTTACCAGAGCTAAAAGTTGGGTTTTAAATTGAAATTTTGAATTATTATATTCAGACCAGACAAGCCTTCACTACTTGAGGGATTAAGGTAACACATTCTTCCTAATTCTACTCATTCCCAGCCCACTTGACCTTATGCTACATTAAGCTTAGCATATTAAAATTTCAACTGACCTTTCTAAGAAGGTCATTCATCTTTCACAGGTGTGGCACGTCATCACAAATGTAAGAATTATTTTCTCTTAACATATTTATGTTTTAAACCATGCACTTTTAAGAGAGAAAGAATAGCAAGTGTTGTTTTAAAGATGAAATAAATTTTTAAAAAATTAATTGCAGGTTCAAAATAGAATGGGTTAAAATGATGGTAAATGTGCGCCTCGTAGTTATTCGTGTCCGTTTTCATCCATAGAATGCCACGATTATTGATAAAGAAAAGAGAGTTGGACAAATCAGTAATATTATAAAATTGCGGCTGAAAAAAAAAAGCTGTTACACGTGCTGTCAACCTCAGATGCTTAGGTTTGCATTTGTATATTTGTATATAAATGAGAAAAGAGGAATTTGTAAATTTTAAAACCTTTGTTTTATGACAAGAGAATAAATCGCTACCTCAAGTTGATGAATGTTCTGTGTAAATAAGAGGGGCAAAGGGGATGTAAGTACCCACTTGAACGTCCTTTGTCAGAGTACCTCTTTCTTTCAAAAGGTTTACCTGAGAGTGTCTATAAGGATTCGAATGCAAGGAGATGTACTCTAACGCAGCTTAACGGCCAGTGCAGGTGTCAGCAAATGCGAATTCGCCAACAAAGAGGCGCGTTGCCCAACTTTCACGGTTGGTTTCCTCCTATTAGCAAATGTCTGCTCTTAATTTTGTTGTTCAGAATGTCCAATCTTAAGCAGCCTGATAAAAAAAGCCGTAACAACATGAAGGGGCACAAAAGACGGCACAAAGAAAGGCTTCTGTTGACGCTTCCATAGGAGTTCGGCTGGTGTTGCTAGTTTTTCACTTGATTTACTTTAAGAAAGGAATTACATAGAGTAACAGTAATGATTGCTGGAGTGAGGGGGTGGTAACGGTGGGGGGTGAATAGGTGGATAGGAAAAGAAAAGAGAAAAGGAAAAAAGAAAGAAAAGAGAAAGAAAATAAAAATAAAAATTTGCATGAAAAGTAAAACAGCGATTATAGAAAGAAAGAAAGAAAGAAAGAAAGAAAGATGAAAGAAAAAGGATACAGTGAAAACGGAAAGGAAAAAATATGTACGAGGATCAAATTTGAAAAAAGAAGCAAATGCAATGGAAGTGAATTAAAGAAAAAAGAAAAGGAAAATGTTTTAAAATAGTGTTAAGAAAGAAAGAAAGAAAGAAAGAAAGAAAGAAAGAAAAGAAGGGGAGAAAAAAAATTTCCAGTGAATTAATATCCAAAATATGGGTTGCGTAGTTGCTTAGAGAAGAAATATATTCAAATTAAGTGAATAACTCAAAAAGGAAAGAAAAAAAAAGACACCCATTTTCTTTTTCAATCCATTTTGTCTACTTTACTTTTCGGGATGTTTTTTTTATTTTTTTATTTATTTTTTTTTTTTTTTGCTTTCTTCTTTTGCTTTTTTTTTTCCGAAAGCCTTCCTTCTCTTTATTTACTGTGGAATTTTGCTTTCTTGCTTCGGTCGTTGCTTCCGGCCAAATGTGGTGAATCTGCCTCGCCTCCTTACCTCATTTTAAAGCCTTTCTGTTAACCGCTTTCAAGTTTTGATTGAAACAATACATATGTGGCAGTGTTTCTTTCTGTCTCCCTTCATCTTTTTATGAAAGAAAATCCTTTTGATTTCATTCAACTTCTTTGATTTCCTTCGTCTTTTTCAATCTCCTTCCCACTTTTTATTATTGTTGATCGCGCCAAACAGTAAAGGCATTTGCATGTAGATATTCACTATAGTTAGAATAACGTGGAGAATTTATATTAATATGAATAACTTGTAATATTGAATACCGAATATTACAATTTTATACCTTATTTTCATAATTATTTTCGTGAAAAATTAAATTTTCCCGATAAATCTCATAAGGCACATAGAGAATCTTTTACATAACATTATAGGGGGTTGTTTAAAAACGATTTCAGAACGTTAAATAAGTTGTTTGATAAGGCTAAATATATATATATATATGTGTGTTTGTTTGTGCGTGTGTGTGTTTCATTTTTGTATTAATATTTTTTGTTTCATAGACCAAACGAAAATTTTTCTCACATGAAATATATAATTTGTTAACAATTTATCAGTCGAATCGATGTCTGAAAACTAGAACAAATAATAGTCAGAATTTTGGAGGAAAGAGCTTCTTAACTGGTGAGAATGTTTTAGTATCCCTTGCGTTAGAGACATAGGGAAATTGAGGGTAAAATCTACATACCTCAAGCAGAATTTGGTAGAAATGGCACAAACGCCTAAGAGTGGGCAACCATACACACACTGGGTCAGTTTCTTAGAAGAATACATTTTGTGGGTACACAGTGAAGACAAATTCATTATATTATTCAATCAGTTTTCTTTATTATTATTATTATTATTATTATTATTATTATTATTATTATTATTATTATTATTATCGTCTCTTTTTACCACGGTTTTTAGTTTTCAACAGAAAATCTTGCCTCTTCATCAAGTCGTATGAGATAGCATATTTCGCCGAACATTTGTTGTGCTAAGCTATACTTTGGCTACAAAGCATTATTTGGATTTTCTTATCTTATAACTTAATGTTCTCTGGTATAGATCCCAACGACTCAATGACAATTGCAACAATCTGGCAATGTCAATGCTGAAGTTGAGGTATTCCTTAAACTTTTTAGTTTCTTTGAACTGATATTATGGCCACTGCGGACAATCAAAACGATCATTAGCCTTATTATTTTATTAATATTATTATTATTATTATTATGATTTAATACATTTGCATGTGCCCAAGTGATTTCTAATTTGACAGGTGACTTATTTTTCTATCAATATCGATCTTCTTGCTGCGTTAATCTGGTCGTTAATCTCATAGACTTTCTTTTGAAGTTCTATAATTTCTTCAAATTTTGTTTTGAATTTACAAACAGGTCACGAAGAACTAAAAGAAGTCGTCAACTGTTATTCTCCAAAGACAGGATAACATTCCATTCCTATATGTGTAAAACTTGAATTGGAATTGGAAACTAAGATAGCAGCTGCAGTCAGTAGACGATATCAACGACTAAAAGAGGAATTGCATGCCGATTGGTTCGATTTCAAATCCTTTTATTTTTAATAAAAGGTCAAATTTATAATTATTATTTCCTTTACCAACAATTTAATTGTATTCACATGCCTATCCATTTGATTTTCTCTTTTGGTTGTTTAGTTCAAAGTGACTTTCGTCATCAAGAGCCACTCATGAAACTCACTCGTGAGATGTAGAGTTTTGCAATGAAATATGAAAACGACGGTCTTTAATCAGATGTTTGGGAAATGGGCGGCATTGAAACAAGCAATCGTTGCCCTCGTTTTTTTTTTTCGCCGACGTACCCCACTTGTACGAATTAAACGCTCTACTGAGCGTGTTGTTCATTCCATTGCCGAGAAAGGCGCTTCAGCTTCGTGCCTTTGGACGTCTCTCTTGTTTCTTTTCATCACATTTCTTCATTCCCTTCTTTTTGTCAAGTACGGTCTTACGACGCACTCATCTTTCTAAATGCTTCTAACAAATTCAAGAAACAACCACAATTTTTGCTTTCTTTTAATTTATCATCGTCGACATTTGCTTTTGCTAGTGACAAATTTAGTTTAGGAAAGAAAAACCTTCCTATTTTCTCCATTAATTCAGGTAGCTCGAAATTGTTCCGAGTGAAATTGATAGCTATGAAAAACCAGCCGGACACGAGCTAGTCAGGAATATAGCAAGAATATAAATCTCTTATCTGCCAATCAAGTCTGTTTCATAAAATATTTCTACATCGGCAACAAAGAGAGTTTAAGAGGGTAAAACTGACCGTTCAAAGATGAGTTTATAATCCTCACTCAGATCAGTATTTCAATGAACAAATATCAAAATGGTGATTTTTAGTCGAACCGATGAGGTTCTGTACCCGTTCGCGCACACACACACACACACACACACACACACACACACACACATATATATATATATATATATATACAACTTAAACGGACATATTTCTTCATTAACAACGAAATAAGCTGTTTAAAACATTAAAACGATGCATGCCGACATTTAAGACCAATCACATAAAGAAACACAAACTTTGAGTCTTGATTTTCAAATTGGATAAGAAGAGTTTTTTTTTTGTGAAATTTCCATTTCTTAAGTTGCGATAAGCAAATGTTGGCATTGCTGAAATAAGAATTTTATCGTATGCTGGAATGTAGGTAAGAAAACAAGTAAAACATATAAGGTTTTATTGTATGTCGTTACAGTTTGGCGTCCTTTCTCTGTTAATACAAATATTTGCCCACGTGAAAATGGAGTTCAAAACAATCCTAGATTTAAATTATTCTCTATACAAGCAATAAGTTTCAAACGAAAAATTAATTGTAATTTTTTTTAATGTTAAATTATTTTTGCAAAATGTATGTTTTGTAAAACTAAGACTTGCATGCAAATCTTGAAGTGTAAACACTTTTGACCCCATTTTATTTACATTAAGCACCTTTGACCCCACAGTATTTGCATAAAGGGAAAGACAGGACATATAATGGGTTCGATCAAGAAGCCTGTTCACAGGGGCCCCGATCGAAAATATTCTAGTGAAAAACATGAAAAAGAGTTCTGAAAGGTCACGTGAACCTCCATGATGTCCATTTATTTAAAATTTTAAGGTTTCACTTTGTGCACTAAAATATCTGCTGATGATATTTTGTCTGTTTAGTTTAGTATGGCACATGGTCAACGAATGCTTTCTTTGGATATAACCGATGCTTATTCTGAAGGGAACCGTATCGCACTGGATCCCTCTTACCTATGTTCCTACCCCGGGATGCAACCCAAGCATTTTATCTCACCGTTAACGTAAATCATGGCATTTGCTGACGTTTCCGATTGGTATTGTTACCAAATTTTATATTATATTCGGTTTCAAATATTGTATAGCGTTCCATTTTAGGAACAAAGTTTATCAATGTCATCTTTAAAATTAAGTTCTGTAAATAACTCGAATGTCGCCAGAAGTGAGGAATGGTTATAAATCTGGAAAAATAGAGCCAGTAAACAGACCTCGAATTTCAGTTTCTCACTAATGTTCTGGGGGAAGGCAGGAACTTAAACCTTATCGCCAGTCAATCTTACACAATTCCACAAACAAAACTGAACGTCAAATTCGGACCTGTAAACAAACGAGTTCAAGAAGAGAATAATTTTTAAAAATTGTTTACATCGACAAAAAAAACTAGCCTTTCTTATGTTATTTAGTGATCGTATCTGATTATAATTCTAGAAATGTAAAAAAAAAATTTCATAAAATTTAGCATCATTTAATCGATGCCTTAGGAGAAAGTTTTTATTTGTTTAAAAGTAGTACTTGTCATTTTTCATTTATACAGAACTTGAGAAGAAAAGTGAAAAAGTTTTACTACTTTGATCAGTGTTTAAATCGCTTTTTTATTCACTTTGTATTTGAACTTGAATGATTTAGTTAAAAAAAAGAAATTATTCATTTAATTGATCGATCCATCGTCCATTTAATTTATTGACCAACAAAAATAATAATATATAATTACACCACGTTTAAAAAGATTCTGTTATTTCGACATTTTCAAATTTGGTGATTTCAAATATTCGGTGCTTACAGTACTGTGGCTTCGGCTCTAGCTACAGACTAGGAGACGTTTTGTATCATATTTACCACCCTTTCTGGTAAAGCTGCTATTTTAAAATAGTCTATTCGTTTGGGAATTTAAACAATTCAGAAAAAAATTACTTTGTTTCAAAAACAATTCCAGAACGCTCAACTCAGATTCTGTTCGAAACTAAAAACATTTTTTGGCCCACTTTATCAAAGAATTCGTCATATTTGCATGAAATCGGCAACTTTTTACGGAATAGGCAACTGGACAACTGAATCGAATAATTTATTTATGATTTTATCTGTTATTATTACTTTATATTATTTTATTTTGCCTGGTGATTAATCGGATCGATTCAGAATACAGTGCTAATTGTAAATTGAGTTTAAAAGTTGCTGATCATTAAAATATTCTAAGCGAACCTCAAATTCATTAATCTTAACTTGGTTCATTCTTACAGGATTTTGTTTCAAATTGAAGAACTGTTTCAAGAGAATTTATGAACTCAATCAGTCTGTCCGTAACACTTGTTCTCAGGGCACACACCTCGAGAGATTAGCAAATTCTTTCACTAGATTCTAACAGATGTAAATTCAATCAATTTAATAGAACTGAGAAAGGAATATTTTCCTGGATATTCCTTGCTTTGCCCTCATCCGTTTGGTTCCCCTCGACTTTATGAGTGTTGACTTTTCATTATCCCACAACTGTAGAAAATGATGCGAGCTTTGTTTTTTGTGAGAAAGGGTGATATGGCACACAACTCGGGGTTGTATATTTTAGCGGAGAATTGATTTTATTGAACATAAGAATGAGCCGTTTTTTTAATTAGCATTTTTGTACCATATGCAATATTTTCCCACTATGTAAAAAGAATGATTGCTACATGCAACTCGGAATTATCTATAAATATAAAAAGCGAGTCAAATTTAATTTAAAGCGCTGATTCCTGGGTTTTTGGAGAAGACCACAAGTGTTTAGTACGACTGGTAGTTAAAACATTCTAGATGCATCAGTTCAGTCAAGATGATTTTTAGCTGAAACGTTTCATGAAAGTCAAAGGTTCTGGTCAATGGGCAAAACACTTCCGCTTCTACCGTCTTCATGAATATTTTACATGTTTATTCAAATTTAATCGACAACTTTTGAAAACATTAAACTGCTGCCTTTTTGCAGGTTGTCAGGTCAGTTTTGTTCCCGACGTTGATTGACGAACGGCTGATGACTGACCGTTGTTTAGAAACAAAGTCAGGTCAGCGGCTGGTCAGTCAATTGACGTGGACTTCTTCATCATCCAAACAAATAGACACATCGTCATCGCTATCATTCACCTCGTGTTTCATGTCTGAGTTTGAACGATGAAGATTATGCGGCCGACCTTCTACCTGTTGTGAGTCCACACACAAAAGTTCGTCTTCGTCATCATCGTCATCATCGTCATCCGAATGGCTTGACGTTTTTGTACGATGAGCACCAGAAGGCGTCAAACTGCTTGCACTATGGTTTGTATTTTCGTTATGACTATGAGGATGATTGTGATGACTGTTCGTACCACTGTTGCTACTATTACTTCCGCTTGTATTGTGAATATTGTTGCTGTTGCTGCTGCTGCTGCCGTCGACGCAGATGATGCCAGCGTCTTTGCCGTCGCTATCTTGCCGTACATGGACCTTTCGATGCCGTTCTAAATTGCTCTTATGACTTGTAGCGTAGTCACAGACGGAACATACGAAGTCCTTCTGTCCATTGTGTACTGACAAGTGGCGCTTCAAAAGCGCCTTTCGACAGAAGCGTCGACCGCAGTAGAAACATGTATAGCCATGGTAATGAAATATCAAGGCGTGTTCGCGTAGTGATGCTTTAGTTGTAAATAAGATGCCACAACATTCCAGTAACTTCGAACAGGCTTGGTGCATGGTGAGCATATGTCTTTTTAAATTGTTACGGCGATCGGTCGTGTAACGACACTGAGGACATGGAAATACTTTTCGGCCGTAATTTAACTGGCTCAAAGAATCAGCAAACACAGGTAAAATGGACGGGAAAGCTTCGGCAGAAGGCAGAAGCTTTTGAGCTCCAGATAAAGGGGAAGTAAATGCCAGAGCCGGATGCTTGGCATCTGACAAATAAGTCTGTTGACGAGCAGCTGCTGCTGCTGCTTGTATTAAAGATGGTGTAGCGCCGGCACTAGTATGGTGATGTGCTCCGGTATGGGCACCGCTATGGCTACTCATGGTTGGAATAAAACCAGAAACAGCTGCAGCGACACTTGCTGCCGCACTGCTATGAAGATTATAACAGGCAGCTGCAGCACTTGCCGTATCTGCAATCTGAATAGCATTTCCGCCGCTTCCACCAGAACCCTGAACAGTCCCAACATTAGAACCACTAGCGTTCGAAGCACTATTGCTATTGTTGCTACTGCTACTGCTGCTGTTGTTGCCTCCGCCTCCTCCAGTCGCCACACCGCCACCTGTGCCGTTAACCGCCGCAGCGGCCACAGCGGCAGCCGCGGCAGCACTTCGATGAAACGCATCCGCTGCAGAAGACAATCGATGAATTGTCGGTGGACAAAAAGTGGACAGGCAGTGTTTGTCGAATGAATAACGAGCACTGTCCAATTTCCAGGCTCCGAAGGGAATTTGGCAAACAGAACGCCCGGTCGCCGTGCAACGCGTTGGCGGTTCCAAACAGGTGCCATGACCAAGGAGGCTCACCGGTGATCTGCAATAGAGAAAATTTACAGCAGAGATAAGTATAAATCTACAAATTCAACAGGAAATGTAAAATTATGAAAACATTTACGCTATTCAAGTTACATTTATCATTTCAAAATATATTTTCACTAATTGACACTAGACAAAACGAAATTGATAGAACTTCTTTACAAATGGAATATTACCGAAATTATTCTTAAAGGATCTTTGCTTTGATACTATCTTTATTATCTAAGATGTTAGAGTAACTTGTTGTAAACTTCATGAAGTCTTTATGACAAATAGTGCAACTTGGGAGTCCCCATTTATATTATGAACCTGCTGGGCTACATATTACCAGTTGTATGGTAGAATCATTTACATGACTAAAAATAATTTGTTAAACATCCTGACATGCTAGTAACGAGAGCGTTATCAAAACATTTAATGATACTACATAGCACACAAACTATAGAACCTCAGTACGTTGTGTGGGGACACAGCGTTTACCAGAATTCTAATCCAGTACATCTCTTCCCATTTTCTGCATAGATAAACTGGCAAAGTTTAACTTTCGGACCTGCAAAGACCAGCGCGTCAAAGGGAAATTTTTTTTTCCCCTTGACACCGCTATTGCTGCATAATCTCTGCACTCCCTCACCAATTTTTAAAATGTTTTTGAGAATTTTGATAATAACAATAATGTTACATGCTAATCTTTGGTTTGATTATTTATTTACAAGATGAATTTTATATTAAAAGATTATATAAATGAATATCTATTATTTGCCATTTTATGACGAGATATGAACACAAATCTTTTTATTAAAAAATGTGTATGAGATAATTGAGATAATGATTTTTTTTCGGACATGATATATTTTCTTCTGAGATTATTTTGTATTTCAGGTTACTTCTTGTTTGAACCTATTTCTTACAGTCGTGAACATAGATCAATGTTGCATAATCAATAGAAATACCCGGTAAAAATGAAAGAAATTCTGTAATAATACAAAAGGAAAACCTTGTTCATCCAAAGAATAAGTATATCAGTCACATGGCCTAGTGATACACGCTTGGGCGATAATGTCTCGAAAGAGACATGACTGACTGGACAGAAGATTTTCCAGCTGTAGATTGCCATTGCTTTGTGCAATTGCCAACCAAAGTTATAGAACCCAATCTGTTAACTGAAGGGAGAAGCGTCAGATTATTATATTTTCCAATGATATTTTGCGAATAAGTGAATGCAACGAATTCATCTGGAATTCGAACTCACTTCTCCGATTTCTCGTTCCCAGCCAATATCCACTGCATCACAAATAGGCCGATACAAGATCAAAATATTGAGTGTTTGTGGTTTCGCCTAAAGACTAAAATTAACAAATATCTTTGATTTAAAGGAAGAGATGTTGTTCACCTATTTTAGGTGAATAGTGAATCTATACGGCGAGAAAAAAATGCAAGAAATGCCCAGAAAATATATTTCTTAAAAATTTATATTTGCAGTTTCACTCATCGTTACTTGTTTATTTGAATTTTTTTGTACACAGACATTTTTATGAATTTGTGAATAAAAAAAATCTATTTTCATATTTATTTCTTCATAAAAGAGAAATAATAAATATTTATGAAATAGTAAATAATCAATATCTTATTTAGGTACCTCTACTAAATCGATAAAAAAACAGCATAGTATAAATAAAAAAGGCCCCAAACTTAATAAAAACGAACTTTTTCCATCAAAATGTTTATATTATTATTAAGAGGAGAGATCAAGTAATTTTTTATTAATTATAAAAATTAATCCCTTCTAACATGTTCAAAATTTTAGCAGAAAATCTTATTTTGATTTGAGTTAGCGGCTAACCAAAACGTTACGAGTTTACAATGGAAATCGTAATATTACATAATTCACTTTTTTCCGGTCGCAAAAATCAAACAATTGTCGGATTTTAATGAAACTTTCATTAATCATTCACAAACAAACTAAATATTTTTTTAATCATTATTTAAAAAAAAAAACTTGGTAAAAATATTTTTTGTTTTTTGCATCTGTTGGTCCTAATCCAGGTAAATCCATGAAATTTTAATAAATTTAACTTTGTTGCGGTAAATGGTTTTATTAATTAAACGCAAGACTCGTTGAAGAATATATATCATCTATTTTTTTTAAATTTGGCTTGTTTTCGAACATCTGCTCTGAATAGTAAGATAAAATATGCAATAAAAATCTTTTAATTTTGATAAACTTTTAATGGCTTTAATAAATAATATATATGAAGGACTACAGTTAGAAGAAGAGTTTTTTTTCCATCAATAATGAAATTTTAAAAGAATTGTTTTCATTTTTTTATAATAATTTATAAAGTTTCAAAAATATTTTTAAAATACTTCAAAGATTTGTTGCGGTTAGGTTTTTAAGTTAATAATTGAAGATTATACTGCCTATCAAAAATTGAAAAGTTTAATAAAATCGTTTGCCCTTCATATTTTTAAAATAATTTGTGTGTGTAAAAATGTTCATTTTTATTAAGTACGATATTCCGTAGGGGACATATTGATTTTAGAAGTTAACAAGTTTCATGGATTTTTCCCTTTACAAATATATATATACATATATAAATATATTGTCATCCGCAGACAGATCTGTTTCGCCGTATCACAGCTCATCAGTACGGTTAGACTCTGATTGCTTTCTTACCCGGGATTGAAACCCGACCGAAATGGCGTCAGTCGGCAACTCTACCCCTGGGCTATGGGCGTTCGGTATATCCCTCACTTTCATTTCACTCCAGTGTTTTATTAGGATGTTTTTAAATTCGACAGCCTTTGCAAGTCATCCCTTGAAAATTGAAAGTAACTATTTTTTTTCAATTCCTCGTTTCCTCATTTTTTATTACTGTAGGTACATTAAATAATTCATAATAATGTTAAAAAATGATGCATAGCACAAAAAAATGTGAAAAACCATTAAGTGAACTTTAAAATTTTACTTTTAAATTTAGAGAATTATCATGTATGGGAATATTTTATCTAATGTTTGGGAAGTACCTACAAGTTCTCCTTTAATTTATTTTGTTTTTTTGAAGATTTTTTTAGACAAACGTGTGAGCAAATCTTAAAGAACTAAAAAAAATTAAACTTTTTCTGATTTTGTGATACCTATATTATTTTAATTTTTATTTTTCATAAAATATCTTCAAACGTATGGCTATAAAGCTAAACTAAAGTTCTATTTCACCCCAAGCAAGGCATTCCACTGCCACTATTGCGCAAGGGGTTATATAGGGGAAGGTAAAGAGAAAGAGTGGCTAGATATAGGAAATGCCAGAACGAGGGTGATAGACTGGTAAGAGTACCGAGGTTGAGGGTTGGGTAGATGAGAAGAGTTATTTGAGAATGGATGCGAGTTAGTGTGTTGGGATGTGTCTATCGACCTTACATTTAAACTCCTGGAGATTGTAGCTGTCTGAGAAGCAATCATGTGGAAGGGAATTCCACAGTCGGGAAGTGCGAGAAAAGAAGCTGTTGGAATAGAAATTGCGGTTACATGTTATTGGTCTCACTGTCAAAGGGTGGGACCTAGTTGCTAATCTAGTATCTCGTGCAAATTCGTACCTAGGGGGCACCAGTGATCGGAGCAGAAGCCGTGAAAGTATTTATAGAATAGACACAGGGAAGCCACGTCGCGCCGATGAGAGAGTGACTGCAGCCGGTCTGCCAAGTCGGTCTCGATCACATTACAGACTCTCCGTCGTACTTTGTCAAGAAGCCCGAGGAGAATAGCAGGGGCACCCGACCAGATTTGACAGCAGTATTCAATGCACGGGCGGATGGTAGATTTATGTATGTGCAGGATAGATTCAGACGGAAAAACTTCCGGGCCCTGCACAGAGAACCGACTTTCATAGCAGCGGACTTAGCAATGGATTTGATATAGTCATTTCACTTGAGGTCCGCTGAAAGGAGGCGTAGTGTTTTACTTTCTGGGAGGCAAGCCTGGTCCATGCTAATGAGAGGTAGGTGCAATTGTCTATGATAACCTTTATACTGATGCGATCCTCAGAGAATAGGAAGTCCTACCAGAATTTATTATTGGTCTGCACAATCTTAACAACATTAGGTAAGCAGAAGACACAATCCTGATAGAAGATACAGAAATAAAACTTCATGAAGATCTTAGACAAGTTAGTACAAGAAAGAGAGAAGAAAGGAATAAGCATCAATAATAAAAAGACAGAATGTAATGATTTCAGGAAGAGAAACTGCACAAAATGTGAGCCATTTATTGAGATGAGAAAAATCAAGCAAACACGAAATTTTATCTAGAAAATGTTTAAGAAATGACAGAAAAATCCAAAAACAAAACCCGGAGGTGAAATTGCAATAGAAAAAAATGCCCTTCAAAAGCTAAACAAAGTATTAAGAAATTTCGTTATAAACAAAGATTTGGTTGGTTGGTTTGTTTTATGGCAAATCAACCTCGGCGGGCCATTTATTGCCAACTAAACTTTATTTATTACTGGTAATACCTTTTTCTTTCAACAATTTATTGTTGTTTTTACATAAGTTTTGTGTCTAGTAATACATTTTTCTTTTCTAGTATTAAGATTCATTGGGATTTGTTTTTAAGGGCAGGGTCTCCAAGTCCTACCCTTGTTATTTAACCCATAACTGGAGGGAAGGGACGGATTAATACCTTTCCCAATGGTACCAGTGCTTAAGTGAATGCAGGGTATTCAACTGGAATTCGAACTCTACTCACCGATTTCTCTTTCGGAGCCGATATCCACTGCACCACAACGCACATCTGTCACTATACGCTTACAGCACCTGGTATTCCCAAGCGGTCTCACATTTAAGTACTGACCGGGCTCAACGTTGCTTAACTTCGTTGATCGAGCGAGAACCGGTGTATTCAACGTGATATGGCCGTATGCCTTATAAACAAAGAAATGAGTGTTGAACTGTTATGGAATATTAAATCCCCTAAATGGTAGTGAAGGCTGGATAATGTTCTCACAGATGAAAAAGAGACTTGAGCCAAGAGAAATGTGCTTCTAAAGAAGAATGTTTTGAATGCGATGGACGAAAAGTGAGAATTCGAAAGAGACAGTTTGAAATTTTTGTACGAGTAATGATGAAAGAAAATTTGGAAAATGTGACAATCACAGGACGTATTGAAGGCAATATGAGTCGTGGGAACAGCTAGAAACCTACGTAACAAACTTGCGTAACCGTATGACTGAACTGACAGTAAGATAGAGAACAAAAAAAAGAAAACTTGCTAAAACCATAAGGAATAAAACATTGTAGAAAGCCATGAACATCTACACCCAGAAGGGACACTGCCAGAAGAAGAAGAAGAAGATAAAATTACAGGACATTACCCAACGGCGAGACGACTTTTCTACATATAAGAGACATCAGGTTTTGATTCATGACTTCAGGAAAGAGTTCCATATAATTTGCTATATTCGAAGCCTAATTTGCTTCTCAATCATGACAATAATGAAACGAGGGCAACTGCAAAGGCTTATTCAAAAATATGCAGGTGTTGTGAGCAAAACTGTGGGTAACCCATACAAAAGTTTGAATACATTTGTAACACATCGTCTAAAGGTAAAATACAGAATTGGATACTGCGTGAATTAATTAACTGAACGACTGATCAGATGTTTTCTTAATTTAACATTTGTTGTCGTCTTCTTGTTCGTTTGGAAAAAAATGACACTTTCTTGATTGCGATTACTATTAATGAAACTTGCTTTCTGATTATGGAAAACCTGGTTTTCTTTGCATCAACAAACTCACTCTTCACTTAACCTTTACAGAACTAAAGCTTCATCCTTAAAAGAGTAATATGGTCGTTTGTTGGTGCTGCTATGCAGCACTAAGCTCTTACAGCCTCCTATAATCTAGTCAGACAATCATTCAAGCAGGATTCTTTTGTGGAGCTTTGGAAGAATTTAACCAACGGCGTAATGCAGGAAAGATCTTGTTCAACGTCAAAATAACAGAAACATTTATACTTTAGAAATCACAAGGAAAAGCTGGTGCAGCATGTCATCAAAGTTCTACTTACACCCTTTACTAACTTGACCTATACCTATACTGGTTATCAATTTTTATGGTCACTAGATGCATATACTTATCAAGAAATGTATTCCAATGTTGATCCTGTAGAAATGCCTTCCGGAAATCTTTAAACGCTTAGGACCTCATTTTTTTATTGTGATGGAGTAATTTTAATGCAGAATCGTAATCAACATTTAGGCGGTTCTAATGCTTTTTACGTTCAACAATAAAGTCTAAACTTCAGCTAATTTCTTCTTCTTTTTTATATGTCATATCCTTTCAGGACGTAGGCGATCATGGCTTTCCACATCTCCCTATCGCTGGTGGCTCTTAGCACGCTTTCTCCCTCGTTCGGTCATCCACCTGATCAGGTCCTTCAAATATGTTATCCACTGCTTTCCCCTGTTTCTTTTTTCCTCTATTTGGCCTGTTAGTATCAAGTTCTCCGAGCTCTCTTTCCTCATTGCATGTCCCCGGAACTTTAGTTGTCTTTTCCTGATGCTCAGTATTAATTTCATTTTCGTTTCCATCCTTTCCAAAACCTCATCATTGCCAACATGCTATGATATCCGCAGCATCCTTCTGTAGAACCACATTTCAGCTGCTTGAAGTTTTTCTTTCATCTTTGAAGATATTGTCCAACATTCACTGCCATATTGAAGAACCGACATTACATAGCAATCCAGTACTCTCTTCTTTGTTTCTAGCGAAATTGTCCTGTTTCATAATACTTCACTCAACTTCTGGAATGCTTCCTTAGACTGTCTTAAAATTTCTGGTTCAAAATTACCTTTAATTTTTTTTAACCTGATATTAGACTTTTTTATCCAGATGCATGCGTTATTGGCGGAGCATATTTTTGACATAAGGTCGTTTTTTGAAAAGAAATTACAGTGTAAAACGGGGACTGTTTCCTTTTATGGCATCCACATACGTATGCATTCACAGTTTTTATCTTTCATTAAACCAGTGAACAATTTAAAAGCCCTTAGCGTAAGATAAGACTTGCTATCACCAATGCACACCTACCTGTAAACATGGTAAACAACTCTACCACCTACGAACAAAGATCATGTCGTTTCCTCTAGTCGGGGGTTGGCCCTTTTCTATTTGCCATTCTTCATGTCATAATCAACTCTGCGCGCGCAACTCTTTCCCGTCTGAACGCAATGAGGCTATTTGTAAGTCAGTAGTAATACATTATTAGAATTTATAAGTAGCTCGGTCGATAGACGCTCAACGCTATCTGTTACGATGATCGACCATTCTACATTTGGGAATTTTAGTGCCTAATAGCCATTCGCATGTGAGAAGCATCTGGGTGGTAAGCAAGGGCCCATCGTAAGTAGGCAAGGAAACGTTGGTGTTCATTCAATAAAGTCTCTGACAGCGATATCTTCCCCTCCACCCCAGATCTTAGATGTATGCTTGGGGAAAACGTTTTATCAAAGCACAGTGACAGTGACGAATTCAGAGTTGCTTGTGAGAACATAGTCTCTGACTCAATGATGTTATTATACAAAGAAAAAATAACGACATCTTAATGATATTAATTTAACAGATTAATAAAGAATATGAGAAGAGGTTGCAGCCAAAATAAGTAATTGCCCTCTGATTTGTTGAGGATATTTTTTCATATTACATGAAGATAGTAAACGACGTTTTTATTCGAAATGGCATAAAGACAAACAGCGTAAAGACACGAGAATTTATTTAACTATGAGATTGACAACCAACAGTATTATCATGAATATCAGAAATAGTTTTTACTTGCACACATGCATCATTTGATATGAAAACACTGTATCTGTGTAGAGTAAAGGCCTATACACTAGCACCAGTACGTATAAGCGCTCACTCGTGTATATATATATATATATATATATATAATGTAGTACACTTGGTATGTAATCCGGGTAAATTCCAAAGGAGTAATATTTTATATAACGGATTTTTGATTATTAGTTTGGATTATGCACACTTCGCCGCTCTTGTGTTCTTGGCGCGGCTCTTCAGATCCAAAATCCAAGAACACAAGAGCGGCGAAATGTGCATAATCCAAACTAATAATTAAAAATCCGTTATATATATATATATATATATATATATATATATAATTGCACACACACACACGCACACACACACACATACATGCATATATATATATATATATATATATATGCATGTGTGTGTGTGTGTGTGTGTGTGTGTGTGTGTGTGTGTGTGTGTGTAATTATGGCGCAAAGGATCTTTTACTTTAACTGAGCAGATTCATGCCGACTTCGAAGTTTCGTGAGAACACCGTTAATGATATCTTCAGTCATCGGGACTGGGTTTTATTTTGTTCTGTATAAAAAAAAAAAATCCTGATTTGTGTATGTATGTGTTTGTCTGTGTGTATGTATGATAAAAACATATTTTTAAGCTATATTCACGGGTTAAGATGCTTAAAATAAGAGATAGTGTGTATGTAAATATAAAAGTGGACATTGAGTTCAACACCTTGAAGCAAAACCATGTTGCATGCTGAAACGCAATTTTCAGGCCATCGCCCCTATGGTTTTGAGCTCAATGTCTACTTGATGGTGCGACTACACATGTGGAGCATGAGACACTTCAAAAGAAAGCTTTTTACATTTTGTTATACATTTTCCCCAATATGGATTCTTGATATATAAAAATATATATCCTTATCTCATATATATATATATATATATATATATATATATATATATATATATATATATAAAACCAAGTGAATAAGGAACGAAGAAAATATTAACAACATTAATTTAAAACAGTGCTCAAAATAAAATAGAGCTATGAATATTTGTTATAAATTATCATTTACTACAAAGTGTACATTTTGTTTCGACATTGAAAGGACAATGTCTCATCAGGTAGTGTGAGATGGAAAATTCTTTACTTTATATTAGCGAATTGTGTGTGAGAGGAAAGTTGGGGTAGAAAATGGGAAAGCAGAGTTGGAAGTTGGAGGAGAGATGTGATTAATGGACATGTTGAAAATTTTTAGACGGAATTAACGGTAGAAGATAAGGTATGGTCCCTTAACAGCTTTATGGCCTTTGCCTTTAGGTTTAACAAAGACAAAAACACAAGGAAATGTATATGGGGTGGGGGGAGTAGAAGAATATATATTTATATATATATATATATATATATATATATATATACAAGAAAGAAGAAAGATGGCACAGAACGACGGCTCCGAGATGGCAACATTAAAGTGATCTATACAAAATTAGATTGAGAAAATATAGCGTCAAGTACATATGATGAGACCAAACTTATTGGTTCACTATGCTACCCGGCTTTCCACTGACCAGTAATTTTTGCTTTATTATATATATATATATATATATATATATATATATATATATATATATATAATATTTAGACATATAAATATATACACAACTATTATTTTTACTTAATAGAAATATTTTAGATATAATATGTGACGGTTAACATAGTGTTTTCTATTAATGCCGGAAGATAAAGACGAAGTTTAAAAATATGATTTTCAAGGAAAATGAGATACGAAAATGTTTACAAGGCATAAAATCTTCTGAAGAATTTGCTTGAAACCATTCTTTTGGTGAAATTTGCAATATTAGATTTTTTTTTTAATTTTGAGACGCAAAAAAGAGATTGCAAAATTTGGGTGAATCGGAATCAAGAAGAGTCCTTTAAGTAATAAAAGGAACATAGAAGAGAGGCAAGGATCAAGACAAGAGAAAAATTGAGCTCAAATCTTAAGGAAGGTCAGGTAATATTGCGGGTGTGTGCTGTGGTGCACACTCAGAACGACAAATCGGGGAGCCGAGTTCGAATTCCAGTTGAATTTCTTGGATTCACCTACGCACAAATACCCTTGGGAAAAGTATTAATCCGTTTCTTCCCTTCTTCAGTTAGGGGTTAAATAACAGGACAGATTGGATTCTATAACCTTGGCTGGCAACCAGTCTACAGCAGAAATCAATGGCAACCTAATGCAAGATAATCTTCTGTTCAGTCAGTTATGTCTCTTTTGAGACATGATCGCCCAAAGCGTGTATTACGTATGGCACTTAACTGAAGGTAATATAGTGTTGCTAATGAGAAAAAAAAAGAAAACTAAAAACCTTGTCAAAAGAATAGTAAATATGATGGAACACAATTCGGTTGAGATGCAATTAAAACTAAACTAACATCCATACAGCTTTTGTATAACAATTGTTAAAGAACGTTAAAGAGAGATACGAAGAAATGCTGATATTGGCTGATAAAAAAAATAGCGTACGGAGAAAATGAGATAACAAAAGGATTAAAAGAATAGAAAAGCCGGGAAAATTGAAAAGAAAAGAAAAATATAGAAGTCTGAAAGGAAAAGTCATATAAAAAGGAAAGCCGTTGTCCACACCAAATGTGCAAATATTGCAGTCGTGTTTCTGATTTGTGCTGTGAATGACGCTTCATTTGTGATGCGACGTCGTCTGCCCGGCATGAGACGAGCTTAGCGTAAGTGTTTCTGTGAATCAAGTGTCAAGCTAACCGGTCCACATTGGCACCGAGTGTCCCCGGTCGCTAAACAAATTTTGATTGACGCCTGTCATCCGATTTTGTCCGAAACATGTGCGCCTAATGATAGAAGCGAAGAAAGAAGGGAAAGGGAGAAAGCAAAATATAGGAGGAAAGTGAATGGCTGCAACTTTCGATTGACTGGTTGCTTGTGTGGGTGGAAAGCATAGCGGTAGGGTTAGGGATTCGTTTTAATATTTCTTAATGGAGCACAGATTCGTTGTGATATTATTTTAAGCGCTGTTGTTTTTATTTCTGTGGCAAGAAACAGAAAATTCGTTCGAAGATAATAATAGTTTCGGAAGAACGCGAAGATAGAAAAGTAAGTGGATATATGGGGAGAGAGATAGGGAGAGGAGAGAAAACGAAGGTAAAAAGATGTCAGTGGGAGAAACTGTGAAAGTGGGAGAGAGAGGTGGAGTTAAGGGAAGAATGAGGGAGAAGTAAATGAAGCCGAAAAGAGAGAATAATAAGGAGATATATAGATAGAGAGAGAGACAAAGAAAATGAGAGTGTGTGTGTGTGTGTGTGTGTGTGTGTGTGTGTGTGTGTGTGTGTGTGTGTGTGTAAAAATGAATCAGAGCGAGAATCAGAGAAAAGTTTAGGGAGAGAAACCGAATTTAAATAATAAAGAAGAGAAAGGAAGTCTAAGTTTAATTTTTTGTGTATACATGGATTTATCTTTCACTGATTGTCCAAAAACTAAATCTACTCGTTTGAGAAAACGAAGACTTAATTATCAATTGAATATAGCAGCCATTTTTCTCTCTGTAGCTAATTTATTATCGAAACGTTATTCGTTCAATCTTATCTCTTGTATATGTTACCATGAAATATAAATTGTCAAAGGGACACACTGTCCAACAGGTTGATATCTGCAATTTAAAAGGTCTTTGTGGATTTTAAACTTAGTAAGGCAGAAAACCACCATCACAAATACAATTGTTCATTTATGTTTGTTTTTTTTTGTTTTGTTTTGTTTTGTTTTGTTTTTTTTTGTTTTGTTTTTTTTTTTGTTTTGTTTTGGTTTTTTTTTGCTTTTTACTTTGGAGAAATTTGTGGCGTGTTTAGGTACATTTCGCTTTATTTTCTTTTCCAATTCCAAGTTTAAAAATGAAAATAAAAATCCAGAAACTATTCGCTCTTTCAAACAAAGAACATAATCTCAGCAAAATGTAAAAATGCCAAAAAATATGATTTTTGCGATTTCATAAATGTAGCTTAGATGTGACGTAAGACGAAAAAAAGGTAATTTTGAAGAACTTAAATAAAAAAAAAACAAATCTCAATAAATTTTATCTTTTTTTTTTTTTCCTACCAAAATTTGAAAAAATGAAAGTAGAACAGAGTGACCCGGTGCCCATGCCAGCCAGACAGAATAACACGTGAGTGGCTAAAATGTAACAGCCAATCAGGATAAATTTATTCATTCTTGCAGGTTTAAATTTTTCTTTCAATTTACATTCTAATATTCTTGTCTCCAAACGAATTTAATATTTGAATTATAATAAGAAGAATAATCATAATAATTAATAAATATTGATTTTTTACCTAACCTCATATTTCTGAAAGCAACATGCTATTTTTATCCATTATGAAACTTATAGCGTAATAATAGGGATATATTTTATGTTCACTAACTCTTATTAAAGCTAATATCCAATCACAACAGCCAGAAAATTATGCTGCTTCAAGTAACTAAATCTTAAAACAATATAGAATATAGATATTTTTTATTTCGGAACTATATTCGAATTATATAGTAATTATTATTAGATATTTCTAGATTAATTATGCTAACGGTTAGCGTGTTTGTGTATATCACTTACTTCAGAGTGGTCCTGCTTTTTACTGTGATCTAACAAGAATCATGAATTATCATTTTTTTAATCGATATCAGCCCATGTAGGCAATAATGCCACTAAAACACAAGGAATTACAGGATATGGAAGAATTCGGAATAGAAACAATAATGATGATATAATAATCAGGAGGACAGTTGGTAACGATTGAAACTGCATTTAAATTTTTGCAGAATAAAGTAGGCTGGAAAGCAATAAGCCGGGAGTTGCAAAAGTGAGAAAGATGAAAGAAGAAAATATTAGCGTAGATTTTAAGGCGCCATCAAGACATCTTAACTTTAAATTTACAAGATTTTGGCGCCAGTCTAGTCAGTCAGTGAAGTGCCATACGTGATACACGCTTCGGGCGATCATGTCTCGAAATAGACATGACTGACTGGGCAGAAGATTATCCCGCAGTAGGTTGCCATTGCTTTCTGCGGTAGACTGGTTGCCGACCAAGGCTATAGAAACCAATCTGTCCTATTATTTAACCCATAACTGGAGGGAAGAAACGGATTAATACCTTTCCCAAGGATATTTGTGCGTAAGTGAACGCAAGGAATTCAACTGGAATTCGAACTCGGCTCCTCGATTTCTCGTTCCGAGTCGATATCCACTGCACCACAACACATATCCAGTCTAGTACTACCCGTAATTTTTCTTTAAAACTCTAGGTATTATAGCGAAGAGTTCATCCAAACAATTCTCATGGAAGAATTTATAGAAAAGACATAGAGAGATAACTTCTTTTTCTATGTGGCCTGTCCTTTCAGGACGGAGGCGATCATGGCTTTCCACGTCTTCCTATCCCTTGTGACTCTTAGCACGCCTTCTCCCGTTACACCATGCAATCCTCGTTCCATCATCCATCTGATTAGGTCCTTATCCGCTGCTTTCCCCTGTCTCTTTTTCTCTCTATCTGGCCTGTTAGTATCAGGTTCTCCACGCCCTCTCTCCTCATTGCATGTCCCAGGAACTTCAGCTGTCTCTTTCTGATGCTCAGTATTAATTTCCTTTTCGTTTCCACCCTTTCTAAAACGACATCATTGCTCACATGCTCGATCCATGATATTCGCAGCATCCTTCTGTAGAACCACATTTCAGTTGCTTCAATTTTTTCCTTTATCTTCGAAGATATTGTCCAACATTCAATGCCATATTGAAGAACTGACATCACATAGCAATCTAGTACTCTCTTCTTTGTTTCTAGCAAAATTGTTCTGTTTCTTAAAACTTTACTCAACTTCTGGAACGCTTCCTTTGCCATCTCAATTCGCCTTCGGATCTCTGTGTTGCACTTTCCGTCTTCTATTATAACACTTCCCAGGTATTAAAATTTTTGTACCTGCTTGATTTTAATATCCCCCACCTGTATTTAGCATACTGGGCTGCCCTTTTTGCTGATGACCATGCATTCGGTTTTCTTGCAGTTTTTTTTTTTTTTTTTTTGTAGTCCTTTCTTGTCACTCTCTTCAGCTACCTTCTGTAGGAGGTTTTGGAAAGTAAGTGAAACCGAGCCATATGATCAGGAGCAGTAAAGTTAGTGATTCTTCTTTGGGTCTTATTAAGAAGCTCGAGTTAAATAGCAAAAGCGACGGGCCATATGTGGTAGCAATATTCTAAGCATGAACGAATGGTAGATTTGCAGGTATGTAGGATAGATTCTGGAGAGAAGAAAAAATTGTCTTGCTCAATTCAGTGAACTGATCTTCTTAGCAGCTCGCCTAGTAATAGTTTAGAAGGTGGGGTCTGTCATATGATCAATTGAGAGAAGTTTAGTTTTAGAGGTGTTAAAATTAACAAGCCATCTTTTGTCCCAGATAACGAACGGTTGTTTTGGGCATTGGCTGTCATTTAAGACATGTTTGATCATTTTTTTATCAAACTACAAGACGCAAGAAGTCTCTATATGCCTTCTCTATATTAGATGTTAGGTGTATTTACATATTAATGTATTTTCTCGTTGTATGTTTGTATGTCACACACTCAAAGAGAAAGAGAGAGAGAGATAATGAGAGAGACAGTGAGTGGGGATGGGTAAGAGAGAAATGATTACTCGCCACAGGAATCCCATTTCGACTGGTCACACGGGAAGCTTAAGTAAAATTGGTCTACGGAGATCGCATAATGGCAGACAGATGTAAACAGAGATAAATATCAGAGAACCTCGAGAGCGCACACACGCACAAATAGAGAGGGAGACTGAGAGAGAGAGAGAGAGAATGGTTCACACATTTAGTAAAAAGGAAAAACTAAGGGAGTTTTTCATACAAACAGCCACATTGAATGACAGCTGAATATACGCACGCGCATGTGAACAAAATAAGCGGTTATTTTATCTTTAAAGACCGGCGTCGCGCTTAGAGACACCCGGACCGATACATGCACACACACTTTGAAGGATACAGGAGTTGTTCTATTTTGATTCCTATGATTATCAGTTTTCATGACTTCACAGCCTATCTCCCTGTCTGCTACTCATTACCTTTTCTTTTCATTTCTACGTAGCCGTAACAACTTGCCACTTTGTGCAAATTCGACAAAGAAAAAGATATCCGAAATTCATCCCTGCGCAGGAACATGTTAATAAAGAAAAAATAAGATCAGTAAAAACTTAAAAACAAAGCAATACAAAACGTCGGGAACAAAGAAGAAACAAGAAACGTGCCACCAAGCTGAATTATAAAAGCAAGGCAAACGAACTGCCACTTTGTAATAGGTCTCCTTTGGGTTTTTATAAAAATAAAATTCGAAAAGCGATAATATCTTTGAATTTTATTTCCAGGTTTATTTTTCAAAGACAAAATTCTAAATTTTTTCTTTTTTTTTATTTTTACTCAATTTTATCGCCTATAATGCTTGTGCTGTTGAGAATAGGCTGACAAATTTTGTCTCTTTCTTCGCTTGCTGTATCTTTTATTAACAGGTTGGATTTTATGGCCAATAAACGAGCAGAGAACGCAGGAAAAGATTGTGTTCTATCGGACAAGTACTGAGCATGCGCACACCTGTTGCCTCAGCAAGGCAACGGAGACGACAAGAAAGACAGAAATAATGGTTATTAAAACATAGAAAGAGACATACAGACAGTCAGACAGACAGAAACAGAAACATAGACATGCATAGATTAATTTATAAAAACGAGTGAGGATAAAAAATGCTTAGTGGACGTAGATTTTAATAATGATATTTTAAAATTCGTATCAGTATCGTTCCGAAAATAAATGTTTGGAAAATACTTATGATTGAATGACATACACTTAATAATGCATCGTACAAGAGTGCACATATGTACATCGACACACACACACACACACACACACACACATATATATATATATATATATATATATATATATATATATATAATTTTACTAAAAAAAGAGCGATCAAAACTGAGGAATAGAGGATTGCATTCCACTTAATCTCTCTCTCTCTCTCTCTCTCTCTCTCTCTATCTATCTATCTATCTATCTATCTTTCCCTATCTCTTTCTCTGTCTCTGCCTCAATAGATAGATAGATAGATAGATAGATAGATAGATAGATAGATAGATAGATAAAACAAGCTGAGATAGATAATGACTGACATAGATAGATAGATAGATAGATAGATAGATAGATAGATAGATAGATAGATAGATAGATAGATAGATAGATAATGAACAGACTGCGATAGATAGATAGATAGATAGATAGATAGATAGATAGATAGATAAAACAAGCTGAGATAGATAATGACTGATAGATAGATAGATAGATAGATAGATAGATAGATAGATAGATAGATAGATAGAACAGGCTGAGATAGATAATGACTGATAGATAGATAGATAGATAGATAGATAGATAGATAGATAGATAGAACAGGCTTATAGATAGATAGATAGATAGATAGATAGATAGATAGATAGATAGATAGATAGATAACAATATTTAATCCATTTTTTTAATTTAACGTATGCATTTATGCGTCTCATTTAGATAGACGTACCTCACATACGCAAGTGTCATATTTCATCACACTTACTGATAAACATATAAATACCTATTCTTTTATTGATTAGTACATTAAGCCGGTAACATTCTACCAATGAATCAATATGGGTCATCATTAATTGGCAAAGATATCATATTTACTATGAAAATCAACATTTGATTTTGCTACTGTTATTTTATATTGTCGTTTGTAAGTTTCCTTTCAAAAACAATTGCTTGTAGAATCCCATGCATTTTCTCTTTCTATCTGGGACACAATTTCAGTACATTCCAATTAAATTACAAAATAAGGAAAATCTTTTAAAACTGGTGCGTCTTGTCTAATAACATATCTTACCAACTCTATCAGGTTATATCAAATCCACACAAATTGTTCATCTAAACATTCTCTCTGACCAAATATATGTAACTCACTCTACATTATTCTTTCTTTTAAATAGATAGATAGATAGATAGATAGATAGATAGATAGATAGATAGATAGAACAGGCTTATAGATAGATAGATAGATAGATAGATAGATAGATAGATAGATAGATAGATAGAAATAATCAGTGCGGGCAAAGAAGTCAATAGTTGAAATGCTATATGCCTGATAGTAAGTAATCTACCCACACAAATATAGTAGATTTCAAATAACTATTACACACACACACACACACACACACACACACACACACACACACACACACACATACACACACACTTATATATATATATATATATATATATATATATATATTATTAATTATTACGTTAGAACATGTGCAAACTACAAACTAGTACAAAATTGTACATTTTGTTTCGACATTGAAAGAACAATGTCTCATCAGGTAGTTAATAAAGATGTTACAATCATTGACACAAGCCTTGTGAATGAAAGTAGGTCGACGGCTTCCATAGAAGACCTTTCGATGGCTGTGGTAGCTCGAAGTCACAAGTCATCGTGACCGAGGGTTTGAACATCCGGGATTTGTTTAGACTGTTGATCACGTAAGATGATGCGCTCTCTCCCAGAAACTGTAACTAAGGTCCTCTCAGCATAGTTGCAATATAAATCTCAGGTGGGCTCTGTGGGTGTTGAACAAATACAAGTGAGCCTGAGCAGGAGTCTGCAATAGAGATTAGCTAGCCGCAATAAAGATCGGTATCCTCAAAATATATAATGGCGTGTGTATACACTGCTTATATACAACACGTTAAATTTTTCTTTCTCTGGTTCCATGCGCCTATGGCTTAGTGGGTAGCGACTCCGACTGACCCCAATTCAGTCGAGTTTCGATCCCGACCAGAAGCAAGTGGATGTGTCTAGCCACACTGATGAACTGTGATACAAGCTTCTATGTGGATGACTAATATATATTTTACATTTTTAAATGAGTTATTTCGCTATCCAGGTTTCTACCATGTCCAAGCAGAAGTACATGACCCAGATGACCAAAACAAAATATATTTGGGCTCAATCAAATATACCTTTAAGACCAGATGGTTTAATCACCGATCTATTTTTAAAATAGAAAAATTAAAAACAATTACAAATTTGGCTAGCCACGTGTGGAAATTGAAATCAAAATATAGAAAAGACCCAGACATAACGTAGAGCATTGTAAAAACAGCCAATCCTTACAACGGTGGAACTGAAATTATGACTAAATGCATTCACACTAAGAAATACCTCTTAAGCTCATACAACTATGGATGAAAACACCATAATCCGTTTTGATTTAAAAATTGCGCGTTCATAAATTCCCTGCCACGTGAATGTTCAAATAAAACACCCTTGCAGGAGCATTCTTAAAAAGAAAAACAGTAAAATCAGTTAATACAAATCGTCTGAAGACACCACTCATGGTAGAAACATGTGTAGCAAAATAACTCGTTTAAAAATGGAAAATATTCAAAAGTTCTACAATATAATTATATAGAACACTTTTTAATACAAATGTGTACTAGTCTAGCACTATTATTACCAAAATCTAAGTATTACACAATTTATATATTATTTATATATATATATATATATATATATATATATATATATATATATCCCGGCGTTGCTCGGGTTATATTTTTTTTTCTGGTTATGTTGAAATGGTAAGTTCAAGTGCTTATTCAAACGTTTCAGTATGAGGTTGCTATGACGCGTAATTAAAAAAAATGCGATGAACGTTGTGACGCAATGCAAGTGGATGCATTATCCTTGCAACGTCGGAGAGGTTGGCTCTTTTTAGAATACGTGAACATTTTATGACATAGGATAAGGTAGAAGTTACAAAAGAGACCCGATTTTTGTTGGAATACAACTAAACGTTTCGGAGAAATAAACGATCACAAAAAGTGACATTTTCCATTAAATTTTTCCACGCCCTACGTGTCAATTGAAATTTTCGTTCGCATATCAAGGCGTCAGACCTTGATCTTCCAGTGACTCGGTTTTGGTTGATTTTGAGTGAAGCTTCTTGAAGAAATGCATAAAAGTGCGAGAAAGACCACCCGAAATTATGTTTGTCGTTGATTATTGACAAACTCATTACACTGATTCGAATAACTTTTGTTCGGACTTTGATCTGCAAGCTACACAATTTTGTTTGAATTCGCATAAAGCGTCTTGGAGGAGAAGAGTTCGCAAATTCTAAGAGTTTCGATGATTTCTTCCGTACCCTGTAAATCAATTTAAAAATTTTGCGTACATCAAAGGTTCATGTCATGATCGACAAGTGACCTAGTTTGGGTTGAAATCGGACTAGGTTTCGGAGAAGTAGGGTTTGTTAGAATGGAGACACACAAACACACACGCACAGATAGACAGACATATCCATTTATATATATATATATATATATATATATATATATATATATATATGAATTCAATTTGTGGCAAAAGTTATAAATGAAAAATTGAAAGGATAAATTAAGAGAGTATTTAATATATATAGATATATACGTGTCAATAATTTATTTTTATGTTTATTTGCATTTATAATCGTTTTACGAATATATTGTGATCTTTAAACAATGCTTTTCTTTCAATATATGATTCTAAATCCATTTTTTACTGTCCAAATACTTGTTTCACCTCACTGTATATATATATATATATATATATTTATATATATATATATATATATGTGTGTGTGTGTGTGTGTGTGTGTGTGTGTGTGTGTGTGTGTGTGTGTGTGTGAGATATCAGAGAGATATCTTCCATTTTCCCTATTTTGCATGTCTGTCTTTCTAGTAACTCTAAATTCTTTCCTCAGCTTATCTCTTATGGAAGATTCTCGATATTGAGTAACAACTTTGGGGAAATTAATAAATGCCTTTGTTGTTCCTTTTGTCAGCATTTCTCTTATTTGCACTTGTTTGTGAGCAGATAACGTTGAAGGCAATTGGTAATTTCTCGAAACGTCACCTCTGATAATGTCACTTTTTTAATGCTGATCAATCTTTACAATCCAAAGTAACAATGAACCGATATTAGCAACAGCTGAAAGATCTGTGCCATGAAAACCTTAAAAACACAATGGATGAAAGCATTCTTCCAAGATTTCAGCAGCTTGCTTTATTATCTGACTGTTTAAAATCGACGAAGCGTTTTAAATTGATGGCATATAAACGCTGTCTCTGGATAAAGGTAGAAATTAACCGATCAAATCTCCGAGTAGTGACCTTTAGCGACAGTTTGATGCCTGAAACTATCCACGATATATGAATAAAGGATTTTATCCTCATTTTCAGCTCGTTTCTCGTTAATTTTCGCTTAGATTCCTGATTAATTCCATTGTTATTTCTTTTCATTGTTAATCCTCTTCTGTCGAACTTTCAAAGCTAAAAGTAAATTGTCTTAAAGTAGTGATTTCAATTAAAAGTTAGTAATGTATTTTAGAGAAAGTGGAAAATGTACCATCTTTATGTAGGTACTTGCATTAATTCGCTAAAAAATTAGCATACCATGATGAAAAAAACAAAATATTATTGCCAAAGTCTGTAGGTTTTATTAAGAGGAAAGGCCATAGTCTTTGAGTATTAAGTTATATTTTTCATCTTTTTTCGAACTTTCGGACTTTAGGTTAAAAATTTTGTTTATTTGTTTTGTTTTTATTGCAGTGGGGTTGCATCAAACATGAACAAAGATTAATACAGGAACTTCTAGTGTCTTTTTTGTGATGAAAAACACACTGATTTGAAAATTCTTGTAAAAATTAAACAATTGTTAGATTTTAATTTAAACTTTCAAGACTTATTCACCAATAAATTAAATTATTTTAGAAATAATTCTTTTAAAAAATCTTAGTAACATTTTCTTTTATATTTTTTACACGCCATTTATTTAATTTTATGAAATTTCGAGAAATTAATTTTTGTACTGCTTATGTTATTATTAGTGAAAAGCAAAATCACTTCATTTTTTTCTTATAAAACAGGACCCCCAGTTACCGAAAATCTGCTCTAAATAATAAGATACAAAAAGTAACTACATTATTATTATTTTTTAAAAAATGATATATTATGGACACTATTGCGCTTAGAAAAAAATTCGATCAATTTTTACAATAATTGTTTTCATCATTTTTTAGATTTTAATTAAAATAATTTATAAAATGTTAAATCTTTTTAATTTCTCTCTTAATTTGTCCCGGATAGGTGATATTGTTAAGTAAAAACTATATTTACTCATCATAAATAGAGAAGCTTATTACAATTCAGCAACCTGTAATATTTTGTAATATTTAAAATGCTTTTGTGCATAAACATAACGATTTTGTAATTATGGACGTCCAAATAGGATATTATCAGAAAATAAGAGCGATAACTTTAATAAATTATACCAAATTATCCAAAATTCAGAAAAACATAAGAATGTAGAAGACATTTTCAAAATTTTTTAAGATTACTGGGTATTTAAAAGTTATATTAAAATGCGCTCACGTTATATTTCTCAAGTAAGTTTTACAGATATATCCACCGGAACAAAGAAATTAGATAAACTTCTGTTTGTCAGTCAAGATTTCAACCATTAATAAACAGCTATCGCCGTGTTTAAAATGCATTTCTGCGATATTTTAAATTTAAACTTATTTTAAATCAAATTAAATAAACTTTAAGTCAGATAATATTCCTCAAATAAATTTTCAGAAAAATATATAAAATTTTTGCAAGACTTTTTGATAAATCTTTGTTTCTCTAAAACGCTTTTTTCTTTCCACTCTCTTTCTTCCTTGTCTCTTCTCTTCTCGCCCTCTTTCTTTTTCTCTATCACACATTCACAATGTTAGTAATCTGTTAAATTTTTTTAATGGTAGAATCGACTTTCTGAGAAAAATGATTCTGTTATAACGACGCTGGGCAGAAATCCCAGTCTTGAAAGAACGGCAAAATCTTTTTAAAATCTTACTGTAAAAAGATAACGCTAATAAAAATTAAAATTTTATGATGTCAATTTTCTGTCGGTTTTTAACTCAAGTTTTCTTCACAAATTAAAATTCTTATTCTAATATTCCGCTCTATTTGGCTGACGCATTGACACAATGATTGCATTAACAACACCATGTAAGGACAGTTTTATTTCACAATAAAAAGAAGTGTTCATTATTATAAAAGTTTTCACCATTTATATCTTTTTATCTTCCTCTTACGCTCTCTACCCTTCTCTCTCTCTCTCTCTCTATATATATATATATATATATATATGCGTGTGTGTGTGTGTGTATGTTTTCGAAACAACCAAATGAAACTAAGACATTGAATGAACTAAGTATTAAAATCCCAGTGAGAAACGAACATTGCAACGACCTTACAACTGGAAAGGTTCTGTGTGTCTTGAAAATCAGCGTACTCTTGGAATAGCATGTCCTACGAAACTATTCCCTTGGCCATCACTCTATGGCAGACCCCACTCCACCAAAATTATAATCATTGCTTACAATATCTAGCTCTCCTATGCTTTCACTCCTTTTAAGTGGCAATCAAGTGGTCAGCTAATTTTAAGAAATAAAATATTTGCTATCTAAAGGGATCAGATTAAATGTTTTCGCCTTATAAATTTTCATGATATCCATACAGAAATATATTTTTACTTTTTTTTTCAGAGTATGGTTTACACTGTACAAGGCCTAGGGGCCACTCGAGGTAGTTGGTTACGTTAAGGGGTATTTTATACGGAGGAAGAGGAAATAACGGTTGTATCTAGACTTGAACAGGTCAAGATTGTAGTCATCGGGGAAAGGAAAGACGCTCTTGGGAGTTTGTTCCATAGTGCCGTGGTTTGCGGGAAGAAGCTATTTGAGTGGGACTTAATTCTCGCCGATGGAATACGGAGAGAATGTGGATGGTTTTCTATAATGTAAGTGGCATGGTGTGTCCTTGCCGTGAAGGTCAGACCTGATGGAATCAGGTGATCGAGTAAGTCAGAGCATTTTTACAGGTAGTAACGATAGAGCAGCGAGAGACTCGCCACATCCTGCCTGTGACTCAAAGAGAGAGAGAGAGAGCGAGGGAGAGAGAGAGAGGTTGGAGTGTGAAAAATAATTCCTCTCCAGCAAGGCGCCCGAGAGGCTTTGGAACTCTATCAAAAGTGGAAAATGATGTCTGGGCATCTCTTGCCCAGATATGGCAACAGTACTCCATCCTTCGGCCTGATCAGGCTTTTTTTTTTAATCATATCACTCCGAGCAAGGCGGTAACGCTACTGATGTGCAGGGGGCTACATAAAAGTGAAAAGATTGGAAAAAAGAAAGCCGGAAACCACATCCTAAACAGGGAACAAGGGATGAGCTTCTACACCAGTTCAATAGACATGGGTAGAGTGTGAACCAGGCGATAGTTTAGTCTATCTAAAGGTAGAAGATGACGGTATAGGGAGCCAATCCTTTTACCTGCATCTTTAACGATGAATCGTATATAGGAATTCCACTTGAAGTCGTGTGTTTGTTTGCAGCCTATAATACTATCAAGGCACGGGGTCTCCTCGAGGTGATATCCGTTCATCCTATCTGGTGATAATTCAGGGTCTCATCAGAGGTGATGGAATGCAACCAGTTTGGTTTTGGAGGAATTGAATGTACCCAACCAGTTTTTCCCCACTGGAAAATAAATGTTAGATAGGAAGAAAGGTCAGTTGCCAATTTCTGATCATCAAGAATTTTAGAGGTGCGCCCGTATCATCGTCGTATCATCGATGTTTACAAGTGATCGGCGTATACTCTTAGGTAGATAATTTATGTAAATTAGAAAGATGGTTGGCCCGAGAAGTGACTCCTGGGAAGCGCCTATGTTAACCGCCAGGACCTTTAAGGATTGACCGTTAATCACTACCTTCAAGGATCTACCAGTTAGAAAGGATTTTATAATAAAGAAAACTCTTCCAGTAATTCCGTAGCTGCAGACCTTATGTAGTAAATGTTTCTGTCACACCTTGAGATATTTAATGCTATGGTCCCTGTAGTATAGATGTAGTCAAATGACTCACTGATTTTGTGTGTAATGATAGAGGTTGCTTCCTGTCGAGGTGCTTGACGACATTCTTGGCAATGACCTCAAAAGGTTTACTGACGATACTAAGCAGACTAACTGGTCTGTACTGGGAGAGAGAGGATCGGTTGCCCGCGTTCTTGAATACAGGCCATACTCTTGCCATCTTCCACATGCTTGGGAAATATTACTCTTTCAAGCAGCGGTTAAATAATTTTGCTCGACTCAGGGATAATTCTGGCTTGATATTTTTGAGAACGACCATTGAGTGATCGTTCTCAAAAACTTTATCCGAGCAAATGGCTTTTGGGGAGCCGAGGCTTTTGATAAGTCCATATTCAGTTTAGTTTATCACTTAGAAATGAAGGATTGGAAGAATCGTATTAAGCCGACACCATCTGAAATATGTCTACTTTTAAACTTTTTAATCAAATCCTGGCTATTTACTTGCACTCATACTTCGATCAACACATCCTGACTATTTTAACTCGTCTGCTTAATTAAACTGTAGATTATGAAAATGAAAATAACATAATCTTGTACTCGCAACCTATTCCATGATATTTTTTACCAGTTATATACCAAAGTAATTTCATAAATCACAATTCTCGTTCTTCGACTTTCTTTTTAATTTGACTATTAATAATAGAGGCGAAGTCGTAATAACTTTAAATTGTTTTCTACAATCTGACATTAAGAATGTTTTTCTTAAATCATTTCACCCAGGGGCTGCCGCTGGTGAGCAGGGAATTACAGTGAGAGAAAAGACTGGATACAAGGGGGTATTGACGTAAGGATAAAATATGAACGGGATTCAAGAAGATAGAAGATGGCAACTGACGTTGCATTTAAATTTTTGGAGATTGTAACTATCAGGGAAGCAAATAAACGGAAGGAAGTTCCACAGACGGGAAGTGTGAGAAAATGAACTGTTGAAGTAGAAGTGGCGGTTACATTTAACTATTTCAACAGTAAAGGATTGGGACCTAGCTGCCAATTTAGTCTTCTTCTTCTTTTATGTCCTGTGTTCTTTCAGGGCGTAGCCGATCATGGTCCTCCACATCCTCCTATCTTTTGTTTTTTAGCTTTTGACATCTTTTCTCTTGTGATTTCTTCCAAACCCTGCTCTGACATCCACTTACGTAAACCCATCAAGTATGTTACGCCTTGCTTTCCCTTGTCTCTCTTTCTCCTCCATTCGTTCTGTGCGTATCAGATTCTTCAAGCCTTCTGTTCTCATTATGTGTCCCAGACACTTCAGCTGTCTTTAGCAATCCAGTAATACGCTTAAATTCTCATAGTGGAGGAACCAGGGGAAAAAACTCTTGGGAATAGCTGCCATGAAAACATTTGTAGAAGCAACAAGTGGGGAAGCCACGTGACGTAGGTGAGAAAGTGACTGGAGTCAAGATGCCAAGGCAGGACCGATTACATTGCAGATCCTTCTTTTTCATTTATAAATGTGCAAGATGGATTCTGACAAGAAAGGCTTTCTGGCCCGAAGATTAGTATTTTGTTATTGGATTTGTTTCGAACTATTACAGTTTTAATCTGACTGCCGCAGAATAATTCAGCTATAAAAAAAAAGAGTCTCTCAGAAGAAAAAGTTACAAAAAAGATTTTAAAAATAACGAAGACTGAAAAATAAATGTATTCATCTTGATGAAAATATTTTGTCTCTGAATATAAGAAATAACTTCATTATTCTTTCATTTTTCTCCCTCATTACTCTTTTCTCTCTCTCTCTCTCTCTCTCTTTCTCTCTCTCTCTCTCTATGTATCTTTTTTATCTCCTACTTACGCCTTCTCTATAGTACTCTCTTTTTCGTAAGCTTCCAACATTAAATAACAATAGATTGGCTCTAATGTCAAATCTCGTATCTGTTTTCATGAAATCACCCACTTTGATTCATTCAGGGTCAGTCATCCAACTTGGTTTGGTCGGCCATGAAATCGCCGGTCCTGGCCAAGCTTCTCACTCCCATTTGTTTTCTAGCGCCCACTTCAGCCCACCAGACACACACACACACACACACACACACACACACACGTGCGCGCGCGCACACACACACACACACAAAAACACACATACGCACACACGCACACACACGTACACGCACACATGCACACAACCACATACACACCAACTCACAAAAAAATAAGAGAGAAAAAGAAACAAACAAAAAGACACACATAACCATGCACACACTTATACACACACACACACAAAAAGTATAAAAGAAAGAGAGGAAGGAAAAAACAAAAAACACACATATAAACACACACACAGGTTTACAAAAAAGAAAAAAAAGAAAACGTGGGCGAGTCTAGCGTTTCATTGGAACCTTGCTCAATTGCAATTTTATACGCCATAAAAGAGACAAGACAAGAACCTCGTCTTGCATCTCCTTCAAGCCGGTCGCACACTCGCTCCTTTAGAGTTGCTTGAAATGTTTATGTTCAGGAAAAGAAATCAAGAAACAAATAAATAAAAATGGGAAGAAGAGGAATGTGATAATAAAAGAATTTACCAAGATAAAAACAAAAGATAAAAAAAGATTCTAATTGACAACAAAGATAGAAGCCTCTATAGAAACGTACACTTTTCCATAGAAAGAGTTTCTATTCGGAGTGATAGGCGGTCTGGAGGCGGCGGGAGATGCCGTTTAAAAGAGAGAGACAGATTGAAAGAGATTAAAACAAAAAAGGAAAAAGAATTTCGATAGAAAAAAAAGGGGGTAAAATGGGACGAAAAGTAAAGAAATAGAAAATAAAAAGGGGGTTGTTTTGTGTTTTGGTTTTTCAACGACCTCACACATGGAAAAGACATTTGTCTTCAACTTTTGACTTATGTGTTTGTCACTCTAGGGAAATCGTAAAAAGAACAAAGCCCACAATGTCCAGCTCTGTCATCAGCAGAAAATAGTTTCAAATAGAGAAAAGACGCCGACATTGAAAGTTAAGGGAAGGACCATGCTTCCGTGACCCCCTCTCCAAACACTCACTATATCTACACCGTCGAACAGAGGGATAGCAATGATCAGGTGATCAGTGTTCACGGTTACCTGAGATGCTGGACTTTGCCTTATTTTGTTTGGCCGACTCCGACCGGCCGTTTTTTCGTTTTATTGGCCTTTCAACAACTACTAAAAGATGTTTAATGTCTACAGGCTTCGTAAAAAAGATTTATGATTCTTAGACTGGCGCTACGGCAAGAACGATGTTCGAATTCAAGAAACTGCAATCAATTTTCGCCACAATAATTAACGATCAAAATTATTTTATCACAAAACAAATCATCTGTTTCTCTAACAGTTTTATCGTTATTGTTCAGTAATTTCGAGTTGGTTTTTGTTTGTTTTTTTATAGCAAAGTGCTTAAGGATGTGCGTTGTGGTGCAGTGGATATCGGCTCGGAATTCAACTGTATACATACAAATATATTTAGGACTACAAATAAACTGCAAGAAAACTGAATGCATGGTCATCAGCAAAAAGGGCAGCACAAAATGCCAAATACAGGTGAGGGATACTAAAATCAAGCAGGTACAAAAATTTAAATACCTGGGAAGTGTTATAACAGAAGACAGAATGTGCAACACAGAGATCCGAAGGCAAATTGGCATGGCAAAGGAAGCATTCCAGAAGTTGAGTAAAGTATTAAGAAACAGAACAATTTCGCTAGAAACAAAGAAGAGAGTACTAGATTGCTATGTGATGTCGGTTCTTCAATATGGCAGTGAATGTTAGACAATATCTTCGAAGATAAAGGACAAACTTGAAGCAGCTGAAATGTGGTTCTACAGAAAAATGCTGCGAATATCATGGATCGAGCATGTGAGCAATGATGAGGTTTTGGAAAGGGTGGAAACGAAAATGAAATTAATACTGAGTATCAGGAAGAGACAACTGAAGTTCCTGAGACATGCAATGAGGAAGGAGGGCTTGGAGAACCTGATATTAACAGGCCAGATAGAGGGAAAAAGAGACAGGGGAAAGCAGTGGCTAACATTTAAAGGGCCTGATCAGGTGGATGACGGAACGAGGGTTTGTGTAGAGTAACAGGAGAAAGCGTCCTAAGATCCACCAGGGATAGGGAGATGTGGAAAACCATGATTGTCTACGTCCTGAAAGGACAGGGCACATAAAAGAAGAAAGATATTTGGGAAAGGTATGCATCCGTCTCTTCTCCCTCCAACTATTAGATTAAATAGCAGGACTTATTGGTTTCTTTTGACTTGGTTGGCAACTTACTACAAGAAAATTCTACTCAGTCATGTATCTTTCAAGATGTTTTTGTATTACGTATAGCACTGTTGCTCTAAAAGTAATCACATGGGAATCATTTTCTGGAGTTTAGCAAAATTGTTTCATTATTATTTTATTAGGTTGTCCCAAAAGTTCGTAAACACTTGCGAAATGGGTCTCTCTGGTTCAGCACAGTCGAGACAAGCGATGGGTTCAGAAAGGGCAAGAGACACCGTCGGTTCCAAAACAAGATCAATTCGGTAAGAAAATCATGTTGTGCGTTTGGTGGGACTTTGAAGGAATCGTGCATTTTGAATTGGTTATGAATGGTCGTGCCATCAGTGCCGAACTTTACTGTCAGCAACTTGAGCAGGACTACGAAAAGTTGAAGCAAAAGTACCCGGCTCTGATCAACCGAAAGCGCGCTTTGATGCAGCAGGACAATGCCAAGCCATACACCGCCAGAAAAACCAAAGACAAATTTGAAGAGCTGGATGGCGTTGAGGTTCGGCCGCATCCAGCCTACAGTCCTGACTGTGCTCCATCAGATTACGGCCTTTTCCGCTCAATGCAACACTTTCTGAAGGGCCACTGATTTGACTCGTTTGATGAAGTCGAGGAAGCATGTCAAGAATTCTTTGATTCGAAGCCGGCTGAATGGTACTTTGACCAGATCCGAAAGCTTGCAGATTGATGACAGAAAGTCTTGGAAAATGATGGTCTTTATTTTGAGCAATAATTTTTGTTGTTTTTGTGAGTAAAATTTCAATTTTTTGCAATTTTTTTCTGGTAACCTTAGATTACTTGGCGAGTAAAATTTCAATTTTTTTGCAAGTGTTTACGAATTTTTGGGACAACCTAATATTATCTGCAGTGTGGCCTAGCTTCCTCATATCTTATCAGCTTTTAAAAGGTTTAAGAACTTTTCTATTTCTTATATGAGACATGAAGAAAAAGTAAAAAAGAGACCTTCTTTCTTTCGTCTCTGAAAAATGCAGTTTAGGAATGTTATTTTCATATTCAGTATATATTTTAAATAATCTGTGTTCCCGTTTGATATAGGATTTCTTGAGTGTGGCTAATGAAAAGTTTAAATTTCACAAACACGTACATACATTCATTCATAGACAGATTGGTCGATAGATACTTTGTGGGTATCGTAGATTTTCTCTCATTTAAACGACTTTATTCAATGTTGTTGCACCAATCCTTCAAAAATTAAAAGTATTCCCGCTTTAAAATGATCGTTGCTACAATAGGTCTTTACCGAAATTAAAACGAAGCGCCTGACACAAGTATCAACCGCTGACGAATCGCAAAGAAAGTAATTATAGTCATTATTATAGCAATCATAATTATTGAAATTAAGTATAATTAATTAATAATTATAATAATAATTAATTCGTTTTGCTGTTATAATGCTTATTAATGACTAATGTAAATTTAATTATAATTATAGATTATTAATTATAGTAGTTATTATGAGAAGAAAAGGTGTCAGATTTCAATAAATGCAATAACTTAGATACCGCCAAAGATAATGTGATACCTTCTTGAAGCTTTGATTTTAGTTTTAATTTCCAATAACCAAAACACTTTGCTGTGGTTTAAAACTAATTTAAACTGACAATTTTACATCTCTAAAAGTCGCTGATTTTAAACATTTTTAGCCATCTCCCACTCGGGGTTCTTGACAAAATCCAACGAAGAATTTGTAATGTGATCGATGCCGACTTGGCAGATCGGCTGCAGTCGCCTTCTCCTCGGCGTGATGTGGCTTCCCTGTGTCTCTTCTACAAATACTTTCATGGCTTCTGCTCCAATAAACTTAGATCACTGGTGCCCCCTATGTATGAATTTACTCGAGATACTAGACTAGCAACTAGGTCCCACCCTTTTGCAGTAAAACCAATAACATGTAACCGCGATTTCTACTCTAACAGCTTTTTTTCTCGCACTTTCCGCCTGTGGAATTCCTTTCCGTATACTTGCTTCCCCGACAGCTACAAGAATTTAAATTGTAAGGTCAATAGACATCTCCTATCTCACTAACCCGCATCCTTTCTCTCAAGCTCTTTTCTTTATCCACTCCACCCCCATCTCACCAGTATACTAATCCTTTTATTACCCTCTTCCTGGCACCCCCATAACCTACCTCTCTTTCTCATCACTTTCCCCTATGTAACCCCCTGTGCAACAGTAACAGTAAAACTGCCTTGCTTGGGGTGAAATGATTAAAAGAAAATAATAACATGGAATTTATTGGCATTTTTCAAAAAACAACATTTGACCAATCAGCCTTCATTTTTTTCCTTTTTTTTCTTTTTTTTTGGGGGGGTGGGGTGGTTCTTCTTAGTCGGAACGAGAAACTTTCAAGACCACTTCGATATATGGTAGTTATGTAGATAGTACTTTTTATCATACAATCTTGTTTATTGAGTTATCAAATTATTATAATTTGAAAAAAAAATCCATATTCCTCAGATTTTAATTTGCTATTTGTTTATCGCATGTTTTTATTGCTTTTTGTTAATATCGTTTCCTCAAAATTAATAATTCAGGTGTAATTACGGTGAAACGCACGCTTTTTCTTCTACTTATATCTTCTTATGCGCAAATATAACACTGTCAAAGCATCCATACTTGTGTATGTGTGTGTGTGTATGTATATGTGTGCAGGCGTATGCGTGTGTGTGGCGAGAGAGAATGAAAGATGAAGAGAGAATGTTAAAGAAAATTAAACACTTGTCGGGATGTCTTTCAACTATAATGTAAACATTTTTTTTTTATTGTTTCTTTGCACGATTAAATTAACTGTTACTAGCAGTATAGCCCGGCGTTGCTCGGGTGTAATGAAAGCTTTAAAACTAATCCATGGTCTTGGAGCTCAAACTCTTTGGACGTTGGCACGAAAAAGCAATAGTTGTTTCTAGTTAAAGCGAAACCGTAGACGGAAAGAAAAATGAATTGATGTAAGTCAAATTTTGATTTCCTGGTATCAATATCAAATAAGTTTTTTCGTCGTAATCTGAATTTTGAAGGCTAAATAAGTCCTCTGAGTAAATGATATCATCGCTCAGACTAAGAACTACAATTATACCTAGTTAGAGCCAAACCCAAAGCAAAAACTAAAATAAAAGGACTGAAAAAAATACAGACATACAGGCAGATAAACAGACACACATACAAACATCTTGCCTTATATATATATATATATATATATATGTATTATCGATTGTCTGCACTATTGTAAGAACTGCAACCTTGAAACTTCTTAATATCGTTTCTTATGTCTTTATCTCTGAGTGTATCAAATTTGATCAAAATCGGATCACTCCTTCTATAACCCGATTTTTTTCGATTATCGATTTTCGATATTTATCGGGGGTACCTCGACACAAAAGCTAACTAAGAACACTCGCAGACGCTTATAGTACAACTGTGTAAATTTTCAAGAAAATCGGTTCAGCCGTTTTGGAGTCTATAGGTAACGGACACTCACACACACACACACAAAGTTCCATTTATAAATTAGTTTAGATTTCATTCATTCTTATGCATATTGGTAAACTCATTAATGTTTCATTTGTAATTAGAACATATTTTTAATGTTTATGAAAATTAGCAAACACACAGATATATATATATATATATATATATATATATATAGTGATGGTATTTGATTTATTGTGTCAAGATCGATGGGGCAGGACAGGCCATATGTTACTTGTCGGGACACCCGCCGATGGTAAATAATGGAGCGTGGTGTACCGAGTGCTTCGGCTGTCAAATCCCGAATTGATCGATAAACAATTGTTTTTGTATTTGGTACATGATCTAAAGAAGAGCGCATTCAGCAGTATCTCGAGGAATTGTTGACCATGTGAAACAGTTGAATTGTGACCCTGGTAAATCAGGTAGACAGCAACGTCCTAACCCGAAATGTCAGATCATCGATTGCTGTCAACGAATGGAAAATAAAATTGTTACTCTGAATTTACTGACTGATATCTCATATCTCTTTCCTCTGTTAGTCAGTTTGCAACTCATGCAGAATTCTACGTTTCTGTTGGGTCAACAGTTATGTTATTACAGGACGAACTGAGAGATAATACAGCCAATATATTTTGTCATATGTCACATGCTAAATGTTCTCGTCTTCTCTTCTGGGAACATACAAGAATGTGACTTGGGCGATATTGCCTTGTAGTTAAGGTAGCTGTGCACTTCACGATGCCGGCCGTAGTTAATGTTCTAACCCAAATAAAAGGTGTAATTATTTATTTTTAAAAGCGTCTGTTATCCCAAATTAAGAGATTAGCAGAACCCAATATTTCTACCTAACATTTCCCACATATCTGACCTCTTATTGAACTGATCTACACTAACCATATATCAAGAATTTCGTTTTAAACAGGTGAGAGGGTCTGGGAATAGTAGGCAGTTTTCTTCCTAACTTTTTAGGTATAAGTATCGTTGGAGCAACTCCTGGAATAAGTTTGTTGTGTCTGCAAATTGCACGGTGTTATTAAATCAACTATTGTATTGCCCTCAAGGTGTCGTGTTACGTAAACTGGCAGGTGAGAAAATTAATTCTCTTGAGGGCAGAAAGGCTAAAGAGTCGAGAAAGAAAATATTGAGTGAGACAGATGGAAAGTTGGGGTGTAAGGAATGTACTAAAGTATAAGGAGGGGGTGAAAGGAAAAGGACAAAACAAAAAAAGAACGTGTAAGAGAGAAAGGAAAAAGTTGAAACCTAATTTGACGATGAAAAATCTCTTACAAAATAACAAATTCCAAAATCGAACGAAAAGGAAAATAGAGATGTTGGGAGGGAGCGATCGACAGTACGAGTAATAAACTCCAAAAGCACAGCCCGGGGGACAGATTCCAGACCGGAGATATTCACCACCCCGAATACTAGGGATATATTAACGCCGCACAGAATCGAACGCTATCAAAGGTTATGGACAATAGCATTAGATTGAGATTCTTGGAGAAAAAACTACGGCAACTTGGGGCAGTCCTCTATTCGGTCACAGCTGACGATGACATTGGTTAAATCGAAATATTCTCAAGTAACAGAAAAAGGAATATGATCGTTTCACTCTTTATTTATGCCGTACCAACTTGACATCTCGATACAAACTCTTGCAGGCAGACATTCATGCGACACACACACATACACACACACACACACACACACACACATATATATATATATATATATATATATATATATATATTAAAAAAAGCTGATGAGACATTGTTCTTTCAATGTCGAAACAAAATGTACTATTTTGTATAAGTTTGTAGTTTGCACATGTTTTAAAGTAATAATTAATAATAAATATTCATTGCTCTATTTTTATATTGAGTACTGTTTTAGTTGTTTTGAACGTTGTAATTATTTTCTTCATTCTTATTCATTATATATATATATATATATATATATATATATATATATAAAATCTAAGCATGAGCCGATAAACCTACCTAGATTTCACCCTACGGTTCTTTCGTATGGAGCGCTTTAGTGTTAGGGTTTTCGTCTTGGGTTTTTTTTCTTTATTACGACTACTTGACTTTTTGTTCATGTACTTCGTTTGTTTCTTTTTTTACGTCCCCTTCTTTTCCCTCCGAGTTCGTCCTCGGTGGCTTGTTCAAGACGATTTAAATTATAGCTTAATTAGTACTAGTTTTGGCAGAGTTAATTCTGTTACTATTAGTTCTGTTACTATTAGTATTGTAATTACTATAGTTAATAATATCATATATATATATATATATATATATATATATGAAATTATTTGTTTGAACGAACATTATTTTTGATCGATAGTTTTATTTAAGTAGATATTCTGCTTATAATCAAACAGTATGTATATTTACTTCTACCGGCCTAATTATTTACGATAAATGTTTATTACGAAATAAAAAAAAATAAAAAATTAATAATACTAGAAACACTAAAAAAAACTCATGAAATTTTCCTTGACTGTCATACATTATGCATGTAAATATAGAGAGTTTTGTTATATATTCAGTTAAAAGTAAACAAACATTCATCCTTGATAATGACTAAAAATATAGCCAAAAGTGCTTAGATAAATAAAGCATTTGGACAATTCTTATATAATTTATTTACAGAAGAGAAAAAATTATAAAAACATGAAAACTTATATATATATTTTCACCCATAAAGGCCAAATTGTAAAAAAAGCCAAGAGGAAATAAAACAGCGGGAATGATTTTCCAAGTACAGAAAAAGGTGCTCAATGCCATTGTAAGCAAAAAGCGGCACAGCGGTAGAGCAAACCATAAAGGTTTATAGAAGACAATCATTTTTAAAATGCCTAGCATCACCGCACCACGAGAATCCCCCCACATAACATAGCATTTTATCTATCTCTCTCTCTCTCTCTCTCTCTATATATATATATATATATATATATATATATATATAGTGTATCGAGGCAGCAAATAATTTTCTACACATATACTGTTAAATATAAGAGACAATGGATGTCTATTATGTTTAATCATGAGCCGTTCTAAACGTCGTATTTTGCCTTTAACTTCAGTTGAAAATAAACACAAAATTTGAATACATGGTTCTGTTGTCATTTCGCGCTATCACGCGGAGTGACGTCATAGAACCGCATTGCAAATTTTCGAACTGCGTTTGTTATTTTTGGTAACTATTGCCGTTGCCTAGCGGAGTTTTATGTCAACATAAAATAAAATCGTCGGTGATGGTGGATGTTATTGTGCTACCGTCTTAATAACCTTCTCTAAAGATGGCTCATGTGAGCCGAAAGCTTAGAACCAAATTAATAAAAAATTATCCAAATATTGGAGAATTTTGTCTTTATTTTCAACTGAAGTTAAAGGCAAAATATGACGTTTAGAACGGCTCATGATTAAACATAATAGACATTCATTGTCTCTTATATTTAACAGTATATATATATATATATATATATATATAATGCCAATCTACTTGTTTTCCAGGCATACACGATTCCTTAAGATTTATTTGTATTTGTTTAAAAACCGCAGTGTTCATGTATGTTTTATAGTGCTACTATACTAAGCTGACCATTACATAACCGGCCATGAACAGCAAACCATATCTATATATATATATATATATATATATATATATATATATATATATATATATACTATGGACATTATACATCATGATTATGGGAAAGGTCATATATATATATATATATATATATATATATATATATCATGACCAACACCGAGTAGAGCCAGTTTGTTTCATGTCTGAGTGCAATTTTCAGGTCATATAACTATATATTTATCCTATATAAATATATAATATGTGTGTGCGCGTGTGTGTGTGTGTGTGTGTGTGTGTGTGTGTGTGTGTGTGTGTCTCGATTACACACTTGATTTTGATGATGTTAAATGTTTTCTATATGCGATGTGTCCTCCGTTGTCACCTGAGAGTTACGTCTGCCCACCTTTGACTAAGGCCCAGTGTAACCCCTTCAGACACCATGTCTCAACTCAATTACAGTTAAAGAAACAAAACTTGACAAGCTCTGTACTTTAAGTAAACCAAAAAAGTCAATGAAAGTAAATTGAAAAACAAAATGGTGCGGGGAAAACAATAAATCAGGCAATAAATGAATAGAGTCAATAAAAGATAGTGAGAAGCTCTTGGTAGGAAGTGAATTATAAAGAAATAAAATAAACTTTCAAAAACTGCTATCTTATTGAGCCATTGCGCTTCCGTTTCGAAGTGATAAAATCTATTTAATTAGCATGATGCATTTTTACCTAAGTTAAATTGTATTCATATTGTAAATGAGATCAGGTTAAGAAGACGAATTATATGTAAACTATCAGCAATGTTTACGATTTTATCCTCTAAGTGTCGAGCCATTTAACAATTTTTAAACCGCCTACAGATAGCAATGTTACGCTTTGAACTTCACAGACTTTTCACAACTTTCCTCTCAATTTTAAAACATTCCTCACAGTCTTCTTTCGGGTTCGCTGTTAGATTTTTCATCTCATTTCCTTTAATCTTATGAAAGGTGTGTTGTTTTCAACAATGGTTTTGCTTTTGAGAGAAAATTTGAAATCGCAGGGATCAAACTGAATTTTAAGTCAGGACTTATATAACTAGAAGATGTGATGTTTTGGCAACAGAAAAACCACTAGATGTGAAGAATATGCAAAAACATTATCGTAAGAAATAGGATGGTCATACAGTACACAAGTTCATCTCACAGTGTCTCTGTTTGCGTAAGCGAAGTTAGGCCACCTCCGATTGGCTACCAAATTGCATCAAAGCTGCAATACGATGATGGGTATTATTCATTGCCCAAAATTAGATATCTCGAAAATATTTTGAGATTTAAGAGGATAAATTTAATCAAAGTTTTCAACCGAAATTGTTCCATATAAAATGCAACTTTTCAAATTTGCCATGTTGCAAATAGCAGCTCAGCTTACAGTGCAAAATGTATTAGTGAATTACTGGATATGAAAAAATGCACCCATTGAATTTATCAACGTTTACTGGATGTTTACAAACAACGAACGGCCGTAAACCAAATAAATATTTATTACTGACAACATTGCGTTGTCAAATGTTATGACTACATAGAAAATTAATGTTTTGTAATTGAAAACTTACTCAGTCTGATAGTGTTATTGTGCAACCTGTAGTTCTTGTGGGAAATAAATAGGAAGCGTTAATTTCAACGCGTTCTCTCTCTCTCTCTCTCACACACACACACTTTTTCTGTGTGTGTGTGTGTGTGTGTGTGTGTGTGTGTGTGTGTGTGTGTGCTCTATCTCGACTTTGAAGTTTTATGTCTGCCTGGTGGTCGAAGTTTTTCTGGTCAGTGTTTAGTGAGTGAATTAGTCCATCCTATGAAAAGGCGGTCCTTTCTTATTGAGCGGCGTGTCGTCGTCGTCAGCTCCTCACTCAGCGAATCAAAATAGATTCTGTCTAAGAATAACTGGCAATAGAACAGAAATTAGAATTCTAACTGGAAAAGTTCCAGGAACGTTGAAACGAAGCCAAAGCAGAAAAATACTTGATTGGACTGAGACAGGCGATCAGATCTAATCTGATCAGATCAATAACCCGTCGAGGCAAATTCATTGACCTGCTAACAATATTTGGAGTTCATCATAGTATCGTGTTCAATTCTTGCTTTCAGCATCATTCTCATATCCGATATTTTGAAGAGAATTGTTCATGATTTAGGAGTGAAACTGATAATCTAAGTTGACAGAAGTTAAGTTTATTTTGACGGAGAAATTACTAATATCCTTCTGTACTATTTCCTCGGCATCAGGACCGGGTATTTTGTAACCTATTTCTCAGGATTTAATGCCTGAAAGTAATTTGTTGTTTCCTTGTAAAGTGTTTCTAAATCAGACAAACAACAGCTGATTTTATCGAAGTCTATTTTGAAAATGCTGTCTATAGTACTGAGTGACTTGGTGATGATTTCAACAACTTTTGTCTCAACCTCTGTCATTCCTTCAGACTGAACACTACATGCAATATTTTCAGTTTTCTCTTACTACGAATAAAAATAATATGATAATTATTATTACAACTTTAAACAAATGAAAGATTACTGCCAATTATGCTGATTTATATCGAGAATCCAAGTATTGCTAATCATTTTTTGAGCAGGCTTGTTTTTTCAATAGAAGTCGATCAAATCTTTATTTAGACTGAAGAATCTCCTCCAGTCACGTTGTCCGGCATTTTCGCCCTTTTCTTTGAGGCTCTACCTAATTAAGCGTCGATATAGATCTTACACAAACACAGAGGTTCGGGTCAATTCCTGGCTCGGCGCACTTTCAGTCTTTAAAGTGAACTTAGCTTGTTTACACTCAATCGTGATGGCGTCTGCACGAGGAGACAGTTAATCCCAACAAGGATTTGCTTTAATGGATTACTGAGAGAAATCAACAGCTCCCGCACCCTTTCAATCGTGGATGATTCGCACCCAAATCAAAGATACAAGAAGTTCCTGGTTAATGCCAACATCCCAGCGCAAGAGGGTCCTTTATGCCAAATGAAGGTTGATGGACGTTCTTTTGAAAAGATTTATAGAGAACACAACAAAGATTATTATTATTACTTGGAAAAGAACTAACAAACAAATTAGAGTATTTTACAATCGCAGCACTTTATAATCCTGAATTTCCAGAATGCTTATATGCTAGTATTATTCGAACTTTTCTGTTAATTCATCCCAAAATATTAATTCAACAGAAAATAAAAAGAATCTATATTTTCCAAAATTCTTACCAGAGAGATGCCCTTCCATTGCACTCCGGTTAGGTTGACATTTACGATCTCCCAAATGTGAGCGACTTAGCGGGCTATTTCTAAGTGTTGGGTCTTCATAGTTACCCAGTCAGTCAGTTGAGTGCCATACGTGATGCACCCTTGGGCGATCATGTCTTGAAAGAGACGTGACTGACTAGGCAAAATATTATCCCACAGTAGGTTACCATTGTTTTCTGCGGTAGACTGGTTGCCAGCCAAAGCTATATAACCCAATTTGTCATCTTATTTAACCCATAACCGGAGGGAAGAGACAGATTAATACCTTTCTCAAGGGTATTTGTGCGTAAGTGAAACTGGAATTCGAACTTGGCTCCCCGGTTTCTCGTTCCAAGCTGATATCCAGTGCGCCACAACGCACATCCACTCACCATGATAAACACGCCAAAAATAATTTGTTTATTCTTGCTATTTTCTTTTTTAATTGTAAACAATTCATTGTAAGTATCTCGAATTTCATCTGCACTTATGAAATGTGAATAACTCTCTGATATTTGAGAGTTGAAGCTATTGAGAGGCAAGCTAAATAAGCTTTGATTTAATATTCATAATTTTAAAAGAGTGCCAAAAATGTAATAAACTCTGATTTGAAATTAATAATTTCCTGGACTAAATCAAACTAATATTTGCGATAATTAACTTTACAGTATGTGGAGTGAATTAACAGAAAAATGCGTATTATTCGGATTATCATATAATACTTTTGATATGTAAAAGTAGTTTCATTATGTCACAAAACAATGTATATATTCTTAAAAATCTTGAAAGGAATGGTTCAGGGTAAAGACTAGAGATTGCAATAATTGTGTATATCTGACCGGTGGCAATGTTTAGTGTTGAGATCGAGATTAGAGCCATAATTGCGAATTCTAATTTCAACACGGGCAGATTATACCCACTGTGATGTATAGCGTAACACAATCATCCTAATAAGCATTTTTAATCCTACTTATAATTGTGGTGGATTCATATAAATTAAAAACACTTATCTAATGAAGATGCACAGATTTTAAAAGCTTTTTAGTTCATACATTAGTAGATAGTTTTTAATATCTGAAAATATTCATTCAATTTGTCAAGTTGCATAATGATAGGTGAGATTACTTGTTACAAATGATACGAAGAAGCGAAGCTACTCAAGTGAAAAACCTGGTTAGTGAAGTATTTTATCATTTACTATTTTAAGAGAATCAAATCACTGATCTCAAGTAAGTATTGGCAATAAACAAGCTTAGTCAGACAATGAAAGGTCAAACCAGATTCTACATTAAATGCTTTCTAGCACTTCGCTAATAAACATGAGGACCAGGAAATGCCGCACTAGTGTCTACCTTAATTCAAAGAAGATATACCCTCTACAAAATAGATCTCAGAAGTAAAGTTAAAGTCTGCAGCCTTTCTAAGATAAAAATCTAAACTAGAAATATAAGAAACGCTAAAAAAGTTGAAAAATTACGAAAATTATAAGAAATTTATTGAAAAAAATATTCATGAACAATTATTCATTAAATTCTTAAATAAAAGCTGTATGTGATTCAAATTTCACAACAATATGTTCGTCGTAGCAGTAAACAATGGTTGACAAGCCTGGTGTAATAACAATGGCTTCAAGGCCCATCATTTTTCTATGTTGCTTTGTTAACTCAATCCGTTGCATATTTATTAAGCTTAAAACAATTTGGTTAACAATTTGGCAGTGAATCCCAATATATGAAACCCAACACGAATATATATATATATATATATATATATATATATATATATATATATATATATACATCAAAAACGAAAATGGTATGTAGGCAAAATCCCAAAACAGATCCTACTAATATTAATCTTATTAATATTGAAATTAATCCTGGTAAAGGGCTCAATGTAAATAGCATTATCTATTTACAGAGCCAAATATGTATATTTTCAAATAACACTTCGAAATTTACATATGTCGTATGGCCATTTCAACACGTAAAAACTCATTAAACCTTATGCAAATACAATACAAAATTCATTTACCGGAAGTTTACTCAAAACTAAATTCACTGGAAGTTTACATGAAAGAAGGAACAAATAAGATAAAATAAGAAAGAATAATGAGATGGGTGTTAAAAGAGAGAGTATATTATGATAGAAGGTTGTCGTTTAGGCATTGATATGGAGGGTAGGGAAGAAGGGAAAAAGAAAAGAGAGGCGGCGTAAAGGATTCAGAACTCGATCAGTGAAAAGGACTTTTAGATTACATCTATGTTAAGAAATTAAAAATTAAGCTTGTTAAAGGAAAGTGAGGGAAAGGGAAAACTGAAAAAGGGGTGAAAAGAAAACAAGTTAAAGAAAAAGTTAAAAATGAGAAGTGAGGAGAAAGAAAGAAGAAAAATTAATGCCAGACAGCCATCAAAAGAAATGCCAGCTAAAGGAGAGTAAGAAAGGGATAGATACATAAAATGGAAAGAGAAAATAAAAGGAGAAAAAAAGGGGAAAAAGGAAATAGAGAAAAAGATAACATGATGTCATATTCGGTTTTGTGAAAAGTTTTTCAGAAATTTTTCCGTTTTTGGATTTTTGGAAATAGAGTTCAGAATGAATAAAAACGTTGTCCAATATTTAGATGTAAAATTTAATCTGCAAACTGATAGTGTCTCCCCATATATGAAACCCAACATGAATTTGAGGTTTCATATATATATATTTCTGGATCTAACCATCCTGTTAAAATAATCAAACATATTCCTAAAAGAATAGAACACAGGTTATTTCAAAATTCCTCTCACAAAACAATTTTCGATAACAGAAAAAAAAAAGATTATGAGAGGGCTTTAGTTGAAAATAGGCATAAAAATAAATTAGAATATAAACATCAAATAATTAAGCAAATGAAGAATAATGCGTGGTTACGAAACATTATTTGCTTAAACCCACTTTTTAATTTAGAAGTCTAAAATAGGGAAAATATTTTTCGAATAAATTAATAAACCTTCCTAAAAAAACTCGGATTTACATAAGATTTTCAATAGAAATAAAGTTATATTAAGTTACAGCTACAGTAGCAATTTAGAAAATTACAAAAAAAAAAGAAGCAAAACGCTAAGAAGTGCAGCAAAATATCGTTTATGAAAAATGTAACTGCAGAGACAAAAACAAATGCCCACTTGACGGAGTTTGTAAAACAGAAGTTATTTGCAAAGAAGAAGTACAGGATACAGATGGACAGAGAACAAATATATATATATATATATATATATATATATATATATATACGGTTATAAAAGAAAACTTTTTAATACAACTGTGTATTGGTCTCATTTGATTCTAACCAATAACTGGTAAATAATATATATATATATATATATATATATATATATATATTATTTACCAGTTATCAGTTTGTTTGAGGATGACTATATATATATATATATATTAGTCATCCGAAGACAGATCTGTTTCGCTGTATCACAGCTCATCAGTACGGTTAGACATCCGATTGTTTTTAGCCAGGTTTTAAATCCAACCGAACTGTCATCAGACGGCGATTCTACCCCTGAGCTATGGGCGCTCCGTAGAAGAAAATTGACTTGTAGCGTGTGATATACCATGTAAACATGCGCTGGTAGCTAAGAGTGTTCTAATTCATTATTGGATGTTATAAGTTTTTAGACGGGATGAGAACATCTGATGGAATCACTGGTATTATTATTGTTTTTAGTTTCCACATGTTTTCTGTTTCGATTTTCAGGTCTTTACAATTCGATAGTTTTCCAAATTCCTTAGTTACTATTTCCGTTGAACAAGCCATATCAAATAGTAGGTAAGTCTTTTTTTTTTCGGCTTTTGACAATCATGTCTGGCCTATTTGCTTCAATCTTCCTGTGTGTGAAGATCGTGTAATCCCACAGAACTGTGATTTCATCTATTTCTGTAACTTGTGTTGGGTGATGTTCATACCAGTGTTTGTAAACATCTTTTCTACAGTGTTTGTACATTTTCGAATATAAGTATCGCCCCACTCTATAGTGATGAATTTTATGTTCATTTGGCGCAATTACAGAATTCCTGAGATTAGATGGTCTATGGTTTCCTGATATTTGTCACAAAAGGTTCGTTTTGGATTCAAACAACAATCTACGATATTTTCCTGAATTTTATGGTGAAAAGACACTGGTCTTACGCTGAAAGAATAAAGCCTTCCATTTCAGCCTCTAATCTAGGTAACTATCGATGAGTGTTGACTTTATCACTATTGGCTTTATTAGCACGTTCTGTATATTAGTCAGGCTGAAGTTTGTCTTGCAAGTGTTGTTTCATCTGTTCAAGATGAAACATCTTGGCATCTTTATTCTTGGCATTCTTTTTCATGTTTTTTGCTGCAATAATTGGTTCTTAGGCTTTGTTTTGGTTTTCTACATAATCTATTAAATGTAAATCTCGTTTGTTTTTAGAAACTTCTATCATGATTCAATGTTTTCGTTTTTCTTTTTCTTTTACTGATTGTATAACTCAGTCATTTGTTGTATCTATTTATATTAGTAAACTGCTGTCTTGTATGAAAATTCTAGCAGATTAAGACCCCTTCAACCTTTTTACTGGGTGTTTATACACGGTCTGCATCAGCCTTTGGATGATGCATCTTATGCTTAGAAATAAACTTTTTTGGCTTGGAATCCATTCGTCTGATGTCATTTAGAGTCCTGTTCAAGATGTAGAAACTATATTGAACTACTGGGATGGTCTGACTATGAATGACCATAATTCTCTTCTGAGAATTCAATTCAGTTTTTAATATAATTTCCACCTTTCTATGGCACTCTTTACGCACTATTTCTTTAATTTTTTATGGTGAATTCCTTCACCCTCATTTACACTGAGGTACCTACATCATTCTTCTGGCTCTAAATCTTTGATTGATGGTTACCCCAGGGCCTTAGTTAATAGATGAGGTTTGTTGTAGAGATCCTCGTAAAATTGTGGCTTTAGAATATTTACTTAAACTGAATTCCATTCCAATGTAATTACTGAAAGATTTTACTGTTTCCGGAAGATTTTACAGCTTACTGTCATTTCTAGTATAGAATTTTAACTCACCCATTTAAAATTTGACTTATTTTCTTTTGCAATATTTTATAGCCATGATCCATTTTGTTAAGTACGCTGGTTAATGCTATTAGGATTATGCAAAATAGTAAGGCAGACAAAGAGGTAGTTTGAAATATTCCTTTGTTGATGCCTATTTACCAGACTTATAGATTCGCTATCGAATGCCTTAATGTATTCTAATATGAATTTTTTTAAAGAAGGAATATGTCTGTTTTGTCAGAATAGATGTTAATAGTTTGTAAGTATTGGGAATACATGTAATTGGTTTGTATTTACTGGGTCATTTATGTCACCATTCTTGCGTAAAAGGAATGTATTTCTATTGCTTCCCCATGCCGACTATTATTATTATTAGTAGTACTAGTAAAAGTAGTAGCAGTAACACTACTAGCATCATATCAATTCTTTTTTCTATATTTTTTTTTAATATACCGACGAATCAGCAGCTGAAGAAAACATTATCTACAGCGAAATTCATTTTACCTTAATTTTATCTATTATCAAAGCTTATAAGAACAAATGAATCGCTTGAAAATCAACGAAAATATTTCAAAATTAAAGATGCTTCAGATTTTAATAAAAAGTGTAAAATTATATTTTATTCAACCACCTAAGTAAAGAATTTAGGGTTAATATAAATGTAGGTTTGTTTTATGCTTTGCTTGGAATTAGTTGACAAGTCGAGCAATTTAGAGTTGGGTTTAAAGTCAGAAATCGGTTGTATAAATTATTATTTACGGCACCCACCCACGACACATAAGCATACTCACTAAACTATGTTGTTTACCTTGTCATAAAACTAATTGCGGGAAAAATAATTATCTGACGTACTGATCATAAAATAATATATATATATTAGATAATTATTAATTGTGGAACAATAACATCTACAATTGTATTTTATCATTAACACTTTCACTAAAAAATTAAATGTAAATAATGCTTTATTAATACTTATAGTCTGTATCCATATTGACCCCAGTCAAGGTTGACAGTGGGTGTAGCAACACTTTCCAGTCATTATTGTTTGAGCCGTCGTTCACACATGGACAGATTTACATTATTTACATAGATTGGACTGTTGTTCTTACCGTTACTGTCACATTTTCGACGTTTCAGCCGAACAATGTAACGAGGGTAAACAATTAAAGCACCTCATCTCAAAAATATAAGCAGAAGAAATACAAATATTTATCGATATTAAAGTTTAAATGATGGCCAAGTTTTGCTCATGTTGACTTAATTTAAATTTGCTTAAACATAAACAGATAATTGGAGTAAATAGACTAAACTATCGCCCGGTTCACACTCCAATCACGTCTATTGAATAGGTGTAGGGATTCATCCCTTGTTCCCTGTTTAGGATGTGGTTTCCGGCTTTCTCTTTTCCAATCTTTTCACTCTTACGTAGCCCCCTGCACATCAGTGGCGTTACCGCCTTGCTCGGGGTGATATGATTAAAAAAAAAGATAAATGTTTTAAAAGGTTTAATTTCCAATTTTTTTACTGAAAATCTTCAAAACTCTTTCTATCTGCACATACTTTCTATTTTTGGAGAAAGTAAAACAAATAAACATTGAGATGGATTATTTGAAAGCAGGAAATGACTAGCTGAAACTCAATCTCTTTTCTACATTAAATGGTATATATATATATATATATATATATATATATATATATATATATATATATATATATATATTGTTGGGAGTGTCACCGCTTTTTACACATTCAATGGACTCTTCCATAGTATGCAAATAATCCTGCCAACAGAGAACTGTAGTTGAATAGTTATCTGTGGGTGGTTGTTGTTGTTGTTGTTGTTAGAGTTGGTGCTTGTCAGAGCAGTTGAACCGCCGCTCGTTGTTCAGCAAGACTATAGACTTATTACCCGTACTTATTTCTTTGTATATATTTGACTCCTACTAAAAAGTTTTCCTGAATCTACTAACAGTGTACAGGTTGTATATCTTTTGTTCAATACACTTACCTTTTTTCCTCTCATATCTGTTTTTGTTATTATTATTATCTTGTGTGGTTTTCTAAACAAGAATCCACAGCACACACACGCACACACACACACACACACACACACACACACACACACACACACACATATATATATATATATATATGTGTGTGTGTGTGTGTGTGTGTGTGTGTGTGTGTGTGTGTGTGTGTGTGCAGGTTTCATTAAAAATGGCAGACAGGGTCTGATGGTTAAGTTTTTATGCAATTTTACATGTGATCTTAGGTTTTTTTTCTTTTGAGGACATAAATTATATAAAAATTGTCCAGAGGTTACGTTTTTAGCGCTTTTAGCTATACTTTTAGCCATTTTCTTAGATTAATGTTATTTTACGAGTAGCAGAATGTAAGTGGTGCTATTTATAATGTAAAATAATGGTATGTGTTATGTACTGAACACGGTAAACCTGTTGTTAGAGTGTTTGTAAATGATGTTATTGAGTGATGTTATTGGTTTTTCGTTTTTATTAATAAGGCCGCCATTTAGTCTTTTTTCATGTGGATGATGCTATAATATATATATATATATATATATATATATATATATATGTGTGTGTGTGTATATATATGTATGTATGTATGTATGTATGTACATGACTTAAATGGCCAAAATAAAATATATTTGGGTTCAACCAAAGACACCTTTAAGACCACGTGGTTCAATCACAAGGTTACATTCAAAATAGAAAACTTAAAAAACTGTACAAAATTGGCTAGCCAGGCGTGGAGATTAAAATCAAAATATGGAAAAGACCCAGATATAACGTGGAGCATAATAAAAACAGCCAAGCCTTTCAACGGTGGCAAAATATGTAGACTGTGCCAGGAAGAAAATTTAGAGATTACGCTATTCCTAAACAAAAACGATCTATTGAATGAAAGAACGGAAATTATGATTAAATGTAACCATACTAAAAAATACCTCTTAAGTTCATACAACTATGGATGAAAACACCATAATTCCTTGTAATTTTAACAATTGCGCGTTCAAAATTCCCTGCCATGTGATCGTTCAAAAAAATAAACACCGTTATGTGAGCGTTCTTTTAAAAAAAATGACAAACGGTAAAATCAGTTATTGCAAATCGCCTGAAGACACCATTCATGTTAAAAACCTAAGTCGCGTAATAACTCGTTTACAAATGAAAAACATTCAAAAGTTCTAAAATATAATTGTATTGAACAATTTTTAATACAAATGTGCACTGGCCCAATTCTAAAAAACAATCAACACATAATATATATATATATATAGTTTATTGAGGGAGCAGATAAATATGTTGACATATATTGTTAAACATAACAGACGATGGATGTCTCTTATGTTTAATCATGAGCCGTTTTCAACACTGTATTTTACAAGGTTTTCTGAAAAAATTAAAGACAAAAATTGTCCAACATAAATTTAAATACTTTTTTATTACGCTTAGATCATGGACCAGCCTAACAAAATTTCCAAATACTGACAAATTTTTGTTTTTATTTTCACCAAAAATTTAAGCGAAAATACGATGTTTAGAACGGTTCATGATTCAACATAATAGACATTCATTGTCTGTTATATTTGGCAATATATGTTTAAATATATATATATATATATATATATATATATATATATATATATATATATATTTAAGCAAGTACATATACAGATATATGTGTGCGTGTGTGTATGTGTGTGTCTGTATATGTGCGTGTGTATGTGTACTTTTGTGTGTGTACTGCCTACATGTACAGAAGGACAAGGGCAATTAAGTATGTGTAAACATTTAAATGACAGAAAATTTAATTTGTCCTTAAGTATATTTATTGATTTATTCAAATCATCCATTTATCATGAACGTACACACACCCACAAACAGATGTATCTACACGTACACGCACTTGTAATACTTTGAACAAATTTTCTTTCTACTTTCATTCAAAAAATTCCCTTGCGCAGAAATTAATCAGAACCTATATAATTACACAAAGTTCAATTTTTGAACTATTTCTTGATTTTGTATTTAAATTTCATAATCTGATTATGTTAAAGAGATATTTTTCAGTCAATTTACAAAAAATCTGTTCATCTACGATTTATCTCAGATAGAAATTGAAAACTATTTATAACAACAAATATTAATGTAGGTACCTCCACACATTTTCGATACCTGAGTTTTAAATTTAATTTTTAAAAATAAAAACATGATTTCTTGAAGCTTTTATTTTAGCTCACTTGAATGATAAGATATTAAATTTACTATTTACAGTAAGAAAAATACTCTGGTATATCTCAAACAAAAATTATATTGATTAGAGTTTAAAAATTTGGAATTTAAAAGATATTTCAATTTTTTGGTCATTTATGTGCTATCGACATATTTGTAAACAAAATTTAATTCTCGGTTTTAAAAATCTTGCAAAAATAAAATATACATCTGTAACACATTATTTTTGGGAAATGAGCAAATTTAAAGTTAAAAAAGGAAATTAAAACTGAGCATCAGGAAAAGACAGCTAAAGCTCCTAGGACATGCAATGAGAAAGGAGGGCTTAGAGAACCTGGTACTAACAGGCCAGATAGAGGGAAAAAGCAGCGGGTAACATATTTGAAGGGCCTGAGCAGATGGATGACAGATAGGGGGTTGCGTGGTGTAACAAGAAAAAGCGCACTAAAAGCTACCAAAGATAGGGAGACGTGGAAAGCCATGATCGCTTACGTCCTGATCTTTGAAGTAGGTGATGACCAAAACTGACATAAATTTATGAAACCTAAGTAAACTTTTGTAAGGGGAACAACCTTTGAAAAACGTGATATTTTAATGATAAGTCTCTTACAGCATTATATAGTTTAAAAAATGTTAATTTGTTAATACGTCCTGAAACTTGCATTAAATTTAGACAATTATCTGATTCTTGCAAGAATTTCCAAATTAATGTTTTTCGCCGGGAAAAATGAGTTGTGTAATGTTTTTTTAGTAGACTTCGGGTGAATCGCTGACCAAAAAACGTTTTAACCAAAATTCCGGACGTGTTAGCGAGGATATTTTTTTTAAATAATGAAAAAACTTTGATATTTCCTCTTAATAAGGATTTTGACGATAAACCTTTGTTTTTATTAATTTTAAAACCTTTTAACATCATGCTATGCTTTTTTATCAGCGAATGAGTGGAGGTACCTAGTTTTAAATATGTACTGGTTCCTTCCAAAATAAGTAAAACCAAAATGAAACTCAAAATACGAATTGCAGGCTATTTCTACACTAATTCGGTGCAAATTGTATTAAAGTAGAAATTTAAAAAATTAAAATAAAGATAAATATGCAAATTGAATTTGATTTGCGGAGTTAACAAAAAAATTATTATTTTTATTTGGTTGCAATAGTATAAGTTAATAGTGTTATGTTTATTTTGGCGTACCCTATTACTATTAATATTATCATTATTGTGAAAGGTATTGTTGAGTTTATTGAGATGCATTTTAATATGTGTGGTGTCATAGAACCGCATTACAAATGTACGAACTGCGTCGGCTATTCGGCGACTGTTATCGTTGCTAAGCAATGTTTTATGTCAACAGAAGATAAAATCATCTTTGATGGTGGATGTATTCATGTTAACGTTCCTGTAACTTCTCTGAAGATGGCACATGTGTGCTGAAAGCTTAGAACCAGCATAATAAAAAAATATCCAAATGTTGGACAATTTTTGTTTTTACTTTTACTTGAAATTAAAGCAAAAATACGATGTTTAGAACGGCTCATGATTAAACATAATAGACATTAATTGACTGTTATATTTAACAGTATATGTTTAGAATATATATATATATATATATATATATATATATATATTGCGCGAGCGAAAATTTCACCTCTTTGTGAATATAAGTGCCCTTCATCATGGTGCAAAGAAATTTTTTTGTTACATGACTCACAATGAATTTTGTAAAAATAAAATAAAAATTCCAAAATTGTTCTTTTTGAGATTTATCACAAATAGAAATCTTTTTAGAAGTATTTGAGATTTTTTTCTAAAGATACAAAGTTTCAGTCTGTATAAATTTGTCGGAACAAGTTTTAAAGATTGTAGAATCCGAAAATATAAATTTTATCCGAAGTAATTTTATAAGTTACTGACAATCGATTGAGAAAATGTGCTTACTAGAAAAGATATTTCTTAGTAGTCGGGTTCGAACCTGGATTTCAAAAGCTTATATTTGTAACAGGCCGTCTTCACTTGAAAAAGAAGAGTTACATATTCTTCTTAATGTTTTCATAATTTTTTAATTGATGTTTACTCTGAACAAGACCTGGGAGCCACTCGATGTAGAGGTTTACAAGTTAAAAGCACATGTTATGCGGATAAATGGGGAAAATAACGAACGGTTAACCGTAGACAGGTTACGATTATAGTAATCGGAGGAAAATCCTCTTTGGAGTCGATCCCACAGAACAGTAGTTCGCGGGAAGAAGTTGCTTGAATGGAACGCGGACAGAATAAAGGTAGTTTGCTGCAATGTATAACAGGTCCTAGCCGTGGACGACAGAACTGGTGGAAACCAAAGAATGCATTTCGCCCGAACACTTTCCATAGAAATAGCGATAGAGCAGCGAGAGGATTACCACATTTCGTCAATGAGAGACGGGTTTTAAGGTGGAAAATAATTTGTCCTTAACCCTGGAACACTAACCATCAATTGAATTTTCTCCACTACTAATCTTTTAATCTTTTGAAAATATTAAAAAAAATATATATAAATCTTTATTTGAAATATTTTACATGCAGGCACTTCAAAATTTGTACTTTGAGTTAACATTAATAGGAACTGAAAAATATATTGTTTAGGTAAGAAAATCAGGACCTGAAAATTAAATTAAATTGTAATTAAAATGGCGTCATTTGCGCTGGATACTATATGTGGATGTGCATTGTAGTGCATTGGATATCGGCTACGAACGAGAAATCGGAGAGCCGAGTTCGAATTCCAGCTGAATTCATTGCATTCACTTACGCGCAAATACTCTTGGGAGAGGTATTAATCCGTCTCTTCCTTCCAGTTATGGGTTAAATAACAGGACAGATTGGGTTCTATAGCCTTGGTTGGCAACCAGTCTACCGCAGAAAGCAATGGCAACCTACTGCGGGATAATCTTCTGCCCAGTCAGTCATGTCTCTTTCGAGACATGATCGCCCAAGAGTGTATCACGTATGGCACTTAACTGACTGACTATATACTCATTGTTAGTTTTTTCTGGTTAAGAATGACGCAGAGGCGATTTTGTATTTTATCGAGACTGGAACGAGAAAACGGGAAAGCCCGTACCCAAAATATGACAGGAGAAATCTATTTCAGGCCTGATTTGGCTATTGTAAAGTTAGAGAATAGCACAAAAACCACAGATACAGGGAACCGACTATTTTTCCTTGGTGATAGATTATATGTATGAGCTCTACTTGAAGTCTGGAGTAAGTTGAAGGCCCAGTAGACGCTCAAGGCACGCGAGACTTCCCCGATGAGAGATCCACTCATCGCTGCTGGTGGTAGTTCGCGGCCTGATCGGTGATGGTAGAATGTAACTAGTTTTTGAGGAATTAATGTAAGCAGACAGTCTTCCCAACTGAGATGTTAGAGCTAGATCGGATAAGAAATCGGCTGACAATCTCTGTTTATCACTAGTATGTTTTTAGGCAGATCATTTATGTAAATTAAAAAGAGTGTCGATCCAAGAAGTGAGCCCTGAGGAACGTCTGTGTTGATTGCTAGGGGCCCAGGGGAAGGACCGGTATCAACTGCCTTCAGGTCTATACTCGTTAGGAAAGACTTTATGAGAAAACTCTTCCAGTGATTCCATAGTTAGAGAGCTTGAACAACAATACTTTGTGTCAACCATGTCAAAGGCCTTCGTAATATCTAATGCTATAGTCTTTGCGGTATATTTGTTGTTTAGTGCCTCTGATTCTGTTCTTAACAATCTTTTTGTTGATTATAGCCTCAAAATGTTTGCTAACGATACTGAGAACACTAGTGGGTCTATATTGCTAGGTGGATGACCGATCAACCGGGTTCTTGAAAACCGAACATAAGTATGAAACTTTCCACAGACTTGGGAAGGATTTCTTCTTCAGCAGCGGTTGAATAACTTCGCTGGAATTGGGGATAGTTCCTAGTTGATATTCTTAAAAACTACCACTGAGATCTTGTCAGTGCCAGAGGCTTTCTTAGGGTCAAGGCTTTTGATAAGACTTAAAATATCTCGACCTGTAACGAAATATTGATGACATTGGGCTCAGTGAGACGTAAGAAGCAGATGGCTTGTGAGAGGAGCTTCTTAAACATAAGATCTAAAGCTACCTTCATATAGTAAAAGAATCATTCAAATCAAGAGATGCCTTTGGTTGGGCACTGATTAAGTATTTTTTCAAGGCAGGATGTGAGGAAAAGATCGAGGAGTTTTGATTGGTGTCTCGTCGCGTCAGGTAGACGATGGAGAAACCTTTACAATATCTGCCTTCTTTATCGGTTTTGCTCGAGTGAACTAACAACTCTTTGTGGAGGATATTCAAGTCCCCGCAGATATGAATAGAAGCTGAGAGAAATTCGGCGAGGATATTATCAATCCACTCAGATATTCGATTGAAATTCAGTGTACCATCGTCGTGGAGACAATAGAGAGCGAAAACAAATGTGCTACTATGGACAGATGCCATGTAGAAGTATATATATATATATATATATATATATATATATAAGGCATCAGGGTCTCATTTTGGACGAAATCTCCTCAAATTTCTAAATTTTGTTATTGGTGAAGAATGTTTTGTTCTAACTAATACCTGTACTCGATTTATTGGAACAACATCAGTTGAATCAATTGTTTCTTTTTTGCAGATTTTCAAATTAAAATAGTTTAATTAAAATTTCAAATTACGGATTTTTCTTTGATTTTTATCTGATAAAGTAAATATGTAATTAAAAAAAGTATTCTTATATCATGTGTTATTCTTCGGTAAATACACAAAAAGACAAGCACACATGCATACATACATACGAGCATGCACACATACGCTCAAACTCACTCTGATATTCGCACCATACTTCGCATATAAATACTACTAAATTGTCGATAATAAACGTCATTCAACGATGCGCTCAAATCCTTAATATCGCCTACGCACATCTTCACATATGCATTAAATAATTTCTGGATCATTTATCATGCCTAATATAATGTAAATGCTACAGAAATTGTTTTTACAAATAGGAATGAAATAAAATTCGGGCCTCAATCCAAACTTATACAAAAGTAAATTTTATCTTTTATTTTATTTCATCTGTAAGAAGAAAACTTGGAAAACAATATGATCTAAAACATTTATGGACACTCAATAGAATTATAAACAGATGTGAAAAGAGAAATGTTGTTTATCTTAAGCAAAATCTATATAAATAAATCTAATAATTTGCATTTAAAAAGTTACTGTGATAATCAGCTCCATTTTTAAAATCTTCAAAACGTCAACTAATTATTTGATTTTAATATACTTTTCTATATTTATTTGAAATTATTAAAGTGAGTTTTCATTCCAAAATTAGAGAGAAAAAACGATTCGATTTCATTCGAAAGTGACATAACTGACTGGGCAGAAGATTCCTCCGAAGTAGGTTGCCACTACTTTCTGCGGTAGACTGGTTTCCAACCAAGGCTATAGAACAAAATCTTGGTATTTAATTCATAGCTGGAGGGAAGAGATGGATTAACACCTTTCCCGAAGATATTTGCGCGTAAGTGAATGCAAAGAATTAAAGTAGAATTCGAACTCGGCTCTCCGATTTCTTGTTCCGTGTCGCTACCAGTGAATTATAATTATTCAATTTCCGTATTACAAAACAGGGATGATTGTTTTCCGCCCTTTTCATAGCACTTACCTTTTTATAGATCCTGTTGATTATTTCCAATGAAAATAAATTCTCGAGTGATTAAAGATCTGTGAAATGGCGGAAAGCTACAGTATGATAACACTGACACAGCATTTCCGTGGATTCAGGCGGAAGGCAAATTCACGTTTTGATTTGGAGAAATTTTCTCGTATTTTTTTTTCAAAGCTAATATAGACCGAAATTGATTCGTTTAATTTAAAAACACTTTCTTTATAAATATATTCAAAGGCTTTTTAACATGAGCGTGTATTTAGTTCTTGATATCAGTGTTAAAAGCTAAGTCTTAAAACTGAATCTTGAATTCTGACTTTTGTGCACCCATCCCTCACAATGAGAATATTGCTGCAAGCTCATCGATTTCCCTCATCGATTTCCCTTATCCTGCGCTGGATGAAACAAACTATGGTAGGACGAAATATTTTTACATTAATTCTACAGGTTTCAAATACAAAGAAACGGATTAAAAAAACATTACAGCGAAATAATTAAAACGGGGCCCTAGCAATCAACAGAGGCGTTCCTCAGGGATCACTTCTTGGAACCACTCTCTATTCCCTTTACATAAATGAAACAGCAGAGACAATAACATGCAAAGGGGAGGACCAATGGAGCGGTGACCATGGGTGGCACTCCCTGGAGAGGGAGCATTTTCGATGGAGTATATTATTTTTGTTTTAATTTAGCACATAAACCTAAAATTTGTTATTAAAAATAAATAAAATAGTTTTAATTTCAATTTTAAAATGTTTATATTTGGCAGCTGGTAATTTGGCCAAACCTGTGAAGAACATTTTAGATAGGGTTCAGATGACGCCAGCATCTTTTAAAAAATGTCTCCAAAAAGCGCTGTCTGGCTATGGGAGTGGACCCCACTTAAACACGGTGATCAATTTTGGGATGCTCATTAAGTATACCACGTCTAAAAGAAAATAAACTGAGTATATTGGTGCGATTTTATTTGGATAGGCATAGGGGACGACAGTCACAGTCACAGTCATCTTCCCGGGCGCTATCAGATCTTTGCACGCCATTGAGATGAGGGGAGCTGAAATTTAATGATTGAAACAATAAATCTTATGTAACTAAGACGTTTGAAAATCCCATAAATGATAGGAACAACAAATTTTCTTCTACATCGTTCGGACTATCTTCCTCCTCTTTGTTGCCATGTTTACAACGTTTCAGCCGTTGTACGACCCGGCCTTCTTTAGGTGCTAGAGCGCATGCCGTAGTGGATACAGGTGTTGGTTAGTTCCAGTGACTTGACCTAAAGACTTGTGAGTTCAGTACCAGGTTACAGCAGCGGTAAATAAATAACTTAAATAGTTAAGTTAAAAGGAAAAAACTACATAACTACCGGAAGTGGTATCGCTCATTGAATGAGAATGATATACTCCAATGCTTGAACTAAAGAGTTCGGTTCGAAATTCCAATCACCTAAAGAAGGCTGGAGCGGACAACTGCCGAAATGTCGTAAAAATGGCAATAAAGATGAGGACAACAGTCCGAAGAATTTATATAATGTAAATACTACCGCATCTCAGAAGTATAGACAAATTTTCTTCTATGTGTCGTGACATTTCAGAAGGTGAGTGTTCATGGCTCTCTACAATTTCTTATCCTGTGTAGTTCTTACAAATGTTTGTCATTTGATTATCACTCCTACTCTCTGCCATTCATTTACACGAATTTGTTAGATTGGTTACTCACTATTATCTTTCCTCCTCTTCAATACGTCGTGTAAGTGTTCAATTTCCTAAACCTTCTTTATTATCATGTATCCTAAAACTTCAACTTTCTCATTCTACATATAAGTATTCCTTTCGTTTCCATTTTTCTTTAAACTTCCCCATTGTTTATATGCGTCATCTATGTCATTCTCATCATCTTTCTGTAGCGCCACATTTCTTTTTTTCTCAAGTCTCCTCTTCATCTGTGGTGAAATTGCCCAGAATTCGTTGCTATATGGGGTGTTTGATATTAAATAGCAGCTCAGCATTATTTTTTTGTTTATAATAAAATTTCCCTGTATTTTGTTTAATTTTTGGCAGGCTATTCCAATGCACATTCGGAGTTTGGTATCACACTTTGCTCTGTCTTTTAAAATCCTTCCCAGATACTTAAGTTTTTCAACTTGTTTGATTTTGACATCAAAAACTCGTATCTTTTTTTTTTTCTTGCTGAGCACCAAACATACTGTCTTCTTACGATTGATGGTTAATCCAATCATTTCTTCTTGCTTTTCTTTATTAGGAACGCCTGCAGTTTGTGTGTGTGTGTGTGTGTGTGTGTGTGTGTGTGTGTGTGTGTGTGTGTGTGTGTGTGTGTGTGTCTAAGATTTTGTCGACCAATCATAATTCCTGGTAGGACATCAATTTTTAAGAAATGCCTTGCTGCAAAAGTGACATAAATCCGGTGAGAAAACACAGTGTTGTCTTATGCCCCATCGTTTTTCGGCAACTTCATTGGCTTTTCTCTTTTTTTTTTTTTAATTGCGTTTTATTTTCCTGAATTTTTAAACTTAAAAATTAATATTTATATATGTATTTATTTTGTAATTTTTGTCGCATATAGCGTTTGATAATTTTAAAAAATCTGTGTGGCAGTTAAGGTTTCAGTTAGCTCTTTTAAGAGCAAGAAGGTTTTTCTTTAATTTTGTTAGAATTTCTAAGAAAATATGTTAAAATTCTCTTGGGTCATCATGACTTTAACTAACTTAAAACTTACGGAATTTTAATTTTAATTTATATATCTTATTTTATTCTTTTATTATTTCTTTTTAATTTGAGTAGATAGACTCTACTATCGCCCGGTTCATAGTCCTCCCACTTTTTTTGGACAGGAGCAGAGGCTCATGCCTTGTTTCCCGTTTAGGAAGGGGCTCCCGGTTTCTCTCCTCTCCCTAGGTCTTAATAGTAGTGCTGTTGTAAGCTTTTTGCAATGCGTGTAGATGGTGGCGTCGTTTCTTCATTCTGATGGTACTAGGTTAGTAGTTTCCTGGTTGTGGTTCCCGACTGGTAGTTAGGAGCCCGAACACTTGCTTAGCGTATTGAGAGGCTGCTCTGATCAACAGTTGAATAATATCGGGGTAACTTGTAGGGCCATGTCGCACATGGCTGGGTGTCCCAGCAAGTGCTTCCAGTGGGCAACCCTGAGGCCACATTATGCTGCGGTCTGCGCCAGTTTCCTTCCTATACGTGTTGCATTTGCCGACTGGCTGTTACTACTACTCTAGGCCTCTTCTTACCGAAAATATCACTAATTATGACCTCGCACACTATAAAAACTAAAACTAAACCAGCTAAATATAAATGCTGAATGCTTTGCTTGCAAGTTCTCCACCAACTCGACATTTGTTTCATCTGGGGTATCCGCACCTGACTTCCCACCTAGAACTGAGGCTCAACTTAGCGATGTTCACATTATTCCCTAACTATTCTCTAACATAATTTCAAAGCTTAATCTCAAATCTTAATCAATTACTGTCTCTCTGCTTCTTGCTTCCTTGCCTTCTGAAAATCATCCTCTGTGGTTTCTGTATATAAGAACGCTGGAAAACCCTCAAACCCCTCTAATAATTGCCCTATTAGCCTCCTACTGATTTTTTGGCAAAATGCGCAAGGCTGTTATTAATGGTGAAGTAGTTTAATATCTCACAGCCCATGGCCTGTTCTTCGATAAACAGTATGGTTTCCTCTTCAACAGATCTACTGCTGATATGTTAACGACCAGAGTATATATACCAGGCTCTCGATAAGAACGGCGAAGCTCGAGCTATTGCGCTAGATATCTCCAAAGCTTTTGCCTTCTACGCAAGCTACATGACTATGGTGTAACTGGACTATTGTTTGACCTAATCCAGTGTTTTCTTTCAAATCGTGTAATAAAGGTAGTATTGAATGGGCATGCTTCCAGATACAAAGGCGGATGTCCCTCAGGGCTCTTTTCTAGGTCCTACGCTTTTTCTGATCTTCATCAACGATCTCCTATATGTAATCAGTTCCCAAGTTGGCGTTTATGCTGACGACACAAAAATTTACTCCCTCCTCGATAATAAATCTGCCGATGCTGACAAAGCAAATTTAGTTGCTGAGCTTGAAAAGAACCTCCAATCTGTGGTAGACTGAGGTAAGAACTTTTTAATGCTTCCAAAACGAAGCTGCTATCGTTTATCCACCATGGACAAACGTTTCTACCCACCCCCATCAAAATGAATCAGGCTGGTCTCCCTGAAAGCAAAATACTGCGCCTCTTAGGTCTAAATCTATCAGCCGACCTCAAGTGGAATGACTACATTGAATCGATAGCTAAATCCGCTGCTCGGAATTTTGGTTGCCTTTGTCAGGCTAGGAAGTTTTTCTCGTCTAAATCTATCTCACACAGAAAAAAATCTAACATTCGCCCATGCATTGAATATTGCTATCACATCTGGTTAGGTGCCCCTGCTATTCATCTCAGGCTTCTTGTCAAAATCCAACGGAGAATTTGCAATGTGATCGATTCCGACCTGGTAACTCAGCTCCAGTCACTTTCTCACCGACGTAATGTGGCTTCACTCTGTATCTTCTATAAATACAAAACCCTATGATATTATTTAGTTAGAATTAATTGCTTTTATAAATAAAATATATTAAGGGTATTATTGTTTTTTAAAATTCGATGAGTGATTAATTTTTACAAGAATTGCTTCCGTTTTTTTAAATTGTAATTAGAAGCATGTTTTTAAGTTTTAAATCTTTTAAAATTTTATATTAATTTCAGTGGTTTTGATGATTCTTTTTAATCATTTCACCCCAAGCAAGGTATTCTGCTCATGGGGTTATGTAGGGGAAGGTAAAGAGAAAGAGTGGTTAGATATAGGAAATGTCAGAAGGAGGGTGATAGATGAGTAAGGATACCGATGCTGAGGGTTGGGTAGATGGGAAGAGTGTTTGAAAGAATCGATGCGAGTTAGTGTGTTAGGAGGTGTCTATTGACCTTACATTAAAACTCCTGGAGATTGTAGCCGTCAAGGAAGCAATCATGTGGAAGGGAATTCCAAGCGAAAATTTTATTTACTAATCATCAATGGAAACGCTTAATAGAAATAATCAAACGCCAATATTTTAACAAGACTTTTGAACTTTTTTTATTAGAGTATATTTGTGTTTTTTGTTTTGTTTGTTTGTTTTTGTTTTTGTTTTTTTGTTTTTGTAAGTACGGGCGATCATGCATGACATTATCAGAAAATCAGAGCAATAACTATAATAAATTTAAAACCAATATTTCTAAAATATATTAGATTAAGGATAAAATTTTTCTTAAATTTTTCAGATTTTAACAGTACTTAGATTTAGAAAAATAAACCAAAAATGCGTCATTTTCTTCAATTTTTTTTCTTTTTTTTTTTTCGTAGAACAACATTACATTTACCATCATCTCGTCAAACACGTAAACATGGCTACTGTTGTCAGCACCTTAAATAAACAGTTACTTTGTGGTTAAAAATGCATTTCTGCGATAATTAAAATTAATGTAAATAATATTTCTTTCAAGTCGATTTAATTACACTTTTAATCAGCTACTGTTTTTAAAATAACGATTCAGAAAGTATATTTTATTTTTGGAAGAGTTTTCAATAAAGAGAATTCTGATAAAAGACAACTAAAAAAACGATGCCAATCAGTAATTTTAGAAAAATAAATATTTCCAGTCAATTTAAATCAGTTTTTGAAATACGGCAAAGTATTTTGGTAATTGAAAATATTAAATTTAAACTCTTAGCTTGAAATTAAAACAAAAATAAAAAAACTTCAATTTTTTTTCATTATAAATCGTAGGTATCTCAGATTTTGTGGGGGTCATTATATATATATATATACTGACGACAGATTGAATTATGCATCTGATGATTGCATAACGCATGAAACTATTTTATAATAGGATAATATTTATATATTCATTAATATATATATATATATATATATATATATATATATATATATATGCCACCAGAGATCAATATAAAGTTATTTGAAATAAAACTGCCTGTAACTATCCAAGAGATGTTCTCCTCACGAAACGTTTACTTAGGTTTCATAAATTTATGTCAATTCTGTCATCAATCATTTCACACATTTGCTGTCATAACGAACTTCAAAGGTCAGAAAGATTACAGCTCCGTGATTAAGCAATTATTTTTTCTAATTTTCATGGTATAAACAAGTAATATTTGTTACTTTTTTTTTTTGCTATTTTGCAAAAATGATATCTCACAGATGTAGATTTTATTTTTGCAAGGTTGTTAAAACCGAAAATTAACTATTGTTTACAAATGTGTCGATCGCTAAAAAATAACCAAAAAATTGAAAAACTTTTTTAAATTTCAAAACTTTAGATTCCAGTCAATAAAGTTTCTGTTTGGAATATACCAGAGTATTTTGCTTACTGGAAATAGTGAATTTAAATTATTTAGCCTTCAATTGAGCTGAAATTAAAGCTTAACTTAATTTTTTAAAATTCAATTTAAAACTTAGGCATCGAAAATGAGTGGTGGTACCACGAAACATGTACATGTACAGTTTAGTTTAACCTATGGACACATGTTTCATGTACCCACCAATGATTGAACCCAGTGCACGAGGTAATCGGCGACAAGTACACATAGACTGCTAGAAAAGAAAGAAAGAAAGAAAGAAAGAAAGAAAGAAAGAAAGAAAGAAATAGAAATAATAAAAATAATAAAAAAGGATTTCGGTACGATGGAAAGGTAAACAGTTGATGAAGCAGATAAAGAGATGGGGGTTCAACCCTAACCCTGCCAGACAACGCTGCGTAAGGGAAGCAAACAAACATAAATAGAGTCAAGTATTGAGATTAAGGAACAAGCACTCACTCCTTCTTCTTCATTTATCCTCTCCTACAATCCCCCAGTTCTTCACTCTATTTCTCGTACTCTCTGCACCCCATGCACATTATTGACCTTACAATTATAGTTCAATTTGAGCCGCCCACGAGTTTGATGAAAAAAAAAATAAAAAAATGAAAGAAAACGGGGAAGATAAATCGAAAAAACCAGAATTTCTTTGGAGACGATTTATATTTTTCTCTTGATGTGTCAGTCATGTTGACGTTAAATGTAATTGGTCACTAGCACATAATTACAATGCAACACACACACACAAACACACACACACACACATACACACACACACACACACACACATATATATATATATATATATATATATATATATATATATATATATGTACTCTCTAGATAGATAGATACTGAGTGAGTAAAATGAGGAAGACACCTGCAGACTATTTGCTTACGTCGTAAATTCGGATTTCCCTAGATGACCCACTATTATGGCTCTGTGCCAGACTAACGTAATCTTAATGTATGTAGATATTTACTAAGCTTTGCTTAGTTTTGGCACAAGGCCATAAGTATGATGAATCTATATATGTGTGTCTGTTTTTTTTGTGTGTGTGTGTGTGTGTGTGTGTGTGTGTGTGTGTGTGACCGCACACGCATGCATATAAAGCTACACATATTTTCTCGACTAGCGTCTGTTTCCCGAATGTTCATTATTGATGTTGGTGTAACAAGATGACCGGCCACGTCCGACTCGGTGAAGAAACAAAAGAGTAAGTATTGACATAGTAGCTTTTACGGAAACCAAATCAACGTTGAACGTTTCAACCACCTTAACAGGAAATACTTATCGGCAATATCGCTAAACAGCCCCACTGAAGCAACAATAGCGACTAAATGCATTCAATATTGGTGTTGGATCCTTGCTAAACGAGGACAGCGAACCAACAATGGGGTAATTTTACGTTCAATAAGGTTGTTGGCGGAGGTGGGCGTCCGTGAGTAGAGTGTATGCTTAACTTACACAGGTTCTCCTTCACCCACTAATATCAATTCTAAAGGCGGGAGAAGCCTAGCAGCAGCTATCGGTGTGGGCCCCCTTGATTAATCGTAAGCGGTGTGAGGGACGGGTAACTGCCAGGCGCTAACTAGACAGGGACAGTGCGCTGAATCTGATAAGGAGAATCTAGTTGTTAAATACAGGCGATGATAACACTAGAATAAAAGGTGGGGATGACACAGCCAGCAGAAAAATATTTATTTGTGGATTTGAAGTCAGGGACATCGTGATGGACGAGCCAAAAGTCTGAGTTAGTTTTATGAAAATAGGATGGACAAAAAAATACATGAACTTTCTTTTGATTTTAGCAGTGCAAATCAAAAGGTGTCCGTTGGACGACAACAGGAGATATTTCCATGAAACGCAAGTTCACGCAAGTAAAGTTAAGCAAAAGTGATTTGAGAGGTTTGCCCGCTATCCGCTTCACTTGCACAACCAGATAAGTACTAAGCTTAGCGTCGTCACTAATAAATATAATTTTAATGCAGTATCCAGTGGGCCATTTGTACGACGTTTCGGCGTTCTTCAGGTGCTAGGAATTTCGAACCGAATCCTTTATTACAATCACAGTTTATAGACGTTGGTTAGTTCCTGACTTGACTCTTAAAGTTCTGAGTTCATTACCAGACTACAGCAGTGGTGAACAATTGACGTGCAGGGTTAGAGGGAGATAACTCATGAATTCCAATCGGGCTTTACGCAAGGAATGGAGTTCACATACTCCGGTGATTTTAATATAGGGTTCGGTTCGAAATTCCTAGCACCTGAAGAAGGCGAGAGCGTACAACGGCCAAAACGTCGTACAAATGGCAACAAAGATGAGATGAAGACAATAGTCCGAATAATGTAAATACTGTAAATACTACCTCATCTCAGAATTATAGACAAATAGTATTCAGTGGGGTTAAAACTCGCTACTAATAAATCCAACTTACTAACGACTTGAGAATTACTAAGCAGAGAACGAGAACTTTAATAGTTGCTGGGTGAGAGGGGCAACTAAATTCAAACGATTACGTTAAGGATGACTTGCTTGCCTTGATAAAATAGATTTGTAGGAGCCTCGGTGATGCTTGGTAAATTGGCCTTGTGCCAAACACGTCCGAAGTCCCCACATAATATCAGAAGGTTGAAGGTTGGATGTTGAAATGTGAAAGGATAAAATACTTCGTGTGTACATTAAGGTAAAGATTTATTTACAGAATGACAAAAGCGTAAGAAGGAAAATATAAGTGAAATTTTGCTAACTGAACAATAGAATATATTTGCGAAAAGACAATGTTCATTGAGAAAATGCATGCAGTTTTGTAGTTAAAATTGTTCGTAAAGAAATGTAGGTATTAAAATGTCCACAGATGTTTAGAGGTCATGGTTGTGTAGTAGCAGAATGTAAAGTCTTTGTTCCTTCCTCCTTTTGTTAGGTCGACGACAGGTTGAAAGAGAGAGAAGGCAAAACAAATAAAGAAGTTGTACTTAACGCGTCCATTTTGTTGTTGTCGTTGTTGTTGTTCTATTTGGTGGCGTGGTGTAAAAATGAAGAAAAGGACGTTGGAAGAAGATGTTGAATGAAACTGTGACTTGCCATGCGTCCGGGTCGGCTTCTTGAATTTTCTTTCGTTACATTGCCACGAGGTCCTCAGCGAACCGCTTCCATATCGGACTGACTAATGTGACGGGTCACGGGCCATCCTTAAATATTGAATTCTGATCACGTGGTAGACTCCACGGACCAATTTTTTTCTTTAGCTGGGAAAAAAAACCGTTTCTTTGACGTTATTTGAATTTCTCGATTTGTCGTCCAATCAGGATCCAGAGTTTCGCTTTTCACACTGACTTCTTGTTGGTTGATGGGTGATATAAGATTTGTATCCTATAGATTCAAAAATGTAGATATTGATTCCCTTTCTAATAATTTATGTGGGAATCATGCAAATATATCATTCACCTTGCAGATTCAAAAGGGTTAGTGTGATAAAGTGAAAAGAATTAAGAATATAAAAAAGAAGGAGGAAAAGAAGTTTGAAGAGATTAAGAATAAAGGAAAGGAAAAAATGCGAAAAGAATTTAAAATAAAGATGGGAAATTACTGAAGGAAACCAAAGTTCAAAGAAAAAGAAAATAAAAAGCAGGCATAAGTTAGGGTTAGGTTTAGGGTTGGGTAAAAAATGAATAATATAAAAAAAATAAAGGAAGTGCAAATGAAGGGAAGAGTTTAAGAAAGAAAATATAAATTCTCAGAGACGTAGAGATATGGTCAGTCGCCATTGGGTTGAAGAACATTCATTAATTTCCTGGAATCAACCACTGCTTATTAATGACAAATAAACTGAATCTTTAGCCCTGCCATATTGATGATCAAATACCAACCGCTGCGAAGCGTACCTTAGACGCGAATCAATCGAAACAGACATTAGACAATTGATCCCCATTTGGTTTGTTGGAGGATATAGTCATCATATTATAGAGTCATACAAAGAAAATTTAACCCCCAGTGAATAACTGAGTTTGATCCTATAGAAAATTGAAGACTTGGATCTGTTCATTACTCTGGCAAGTACGGGCACGTCGATGTGATGTAACGGTTAACAAGCTTATCTCGCTAGAATCATTACAATTGAGTTCGATTCTCACTGGTTACTACGTGATTTTTGGCCTTGTGCCACATCTAAGCTGCACTTAGAAAATTGCTATTACTCGATCGAGTATCTTTATTTTTGTTATATAATACATTTCTGGTAGTGTTAATCAAATTTTTGTGTCCAAGATTATTTTCGACTGAATAAATTCATTAAAATTTTGATTTTTTAACAGTTTCCTATTAAGACATTGGATGCAGCATAAAATTAAGGCGGGAAAAAATGTTTAATCATTTCACTCCAAGCAAGGCAAAACCGTCACTAGTGTGCAGAAAGTTACAGTGAGAGAGAAAACAAGGTACAAGGGATGTCTAAGAAAAATAAGAGATCGATGGGAATCAAGTAAATAGAAGATAAGAGATGGATGGGAGTCAAGTAGGTAGAAGATGGCAATTGATGTTGCATTTAAACTTTTGGAGATTGTAGCTATCAGAAAAGCAAGCAAACGTTTGGGAGTTACACAAACGAAAAGTGGGAGAAAATCAACTGTTAGAGTAGAAGTGGCGGTTACATTTAACTATTTCGGCGATAAAGGTGGGCTACCTAAATGACAATCTAGTAAGTACATGTGGTCGAGGAACCAGGAAAAAAGTTCAACAAAGCAGTTACCATGAAAATACTTGTAGAAAAGACAGTGGGAAGCCAAATCCCGTTTATGAGAAAGTGACTGAAGGCGAGTTGGTAAGTCAGGATCGATTATATTCCAGATCCTCCTTTGGATTTTGCCGAGAATCTCAACAGAATTCAATGCATGGACAAATGGTAGGTTTATAAATGTGTAAAATGGATTCTGACAAGTAAAACTTCTTGGCCCGACAAAGTGACCCAAACTTCCTAGCAGTAGACGCAGCTATGGATTCGATGTAGTCATTCCATTGGAGAGCATTTGAGAGATTAAGGCCAAGGAAGGGAAATGTATTGCTCTCTAGTTGATTAGCGTCATCCATTCTGATGGTAGGCAAGAAAGTTTCTCTATGGTGATTAAAGGAGAGCAGCTTCATTTTGGAAGCATTGAAATTTATGAGCCATTTCCTACCCCATTCAATCATAGGGCAGCCAGATTTACTTTGTCAGGTTTGTCAGTTTTCTTATTGAGACAGGAGCGAATGCTGGTGTAATCTGCATAGATGCCTAATTGGAAAGTGATTACACCAGGAAAATCATTGATGAAGATCATAAAAGGCGTAAGACCGAGGATAGAGCCTTGAGAGACGCCCGCATTCGTATGAAAGGCTCTTATGGTTTGGCCGTTCAAAACAACCTTCATTTCACGATTTGGTAATCAAACAATCGTCCAGAAATATCGTAGCACTGCAGCTTGCCCAGAAGGCCGGCATGCCAAACTCTGTTAAATGCTTTGTAGATACCAATAGTATCTTATCAGTAACTGGTATATATATTCAGTGATGGTCGTTAATATATCAGTGGTAGACCTAACGAAGCGGAAGTCATACTGTTGGTCAGAGAGAAGATTGTGGTATCTGAGATGACAGAGTATTTCAGCATTGATAATAGCCTCGAATCAGTCAGTTAAGCGCCATACGTGATACACGCTTCGGGCGATCATGTCTCGAAAGAGACATGACTGCCTGGGCAGAAGATTTTCCCGCAGTAGGTTGCCATTGCTTTCTACGGTAGACTGGTTGCCGACCAAGGCTACAGAACCCAATCTGTCCTATTATTTAACCCATAACTGGAGAGAAGAGACGGATTAATACCTCTCCCAAGGGTATTTGCGATTAACTGAATGCAAAGAATTCGACTGGAATTGGAACTCGGCTTCCCGATTTCTCGTTCCAAGCCGATATCCACTGCACCACGACGCAGATACACTAAAGCCTCGAATACCTTACTAAAAAAGGTAAAAAGAGATAAACAAATGGTGTCAGAGGGTTTCCCAAAGTTCTTAAAAACAGGAATTACAGAGGGAACTTCCAACAAGCAAAAAAGCAGGAAGTAAGCAGGGTATTGCGATAAATCTGACAATTATGAAGAATTCCCTGCATCTGAATTCCCTACTTTTGAATATGAAGAATTTCCTGCGTTTGAATTCTTTACATTCACTTACGCGCAAATAACCTTTGGAAAGGTATTAATCTATCTCTTCCCTCCAGTTATAGGTTAAATAACAGGACAGATTGGGTTCTATAGCCTTTGCTGGCAACCAGTCTACCGCAGAAAGTAATGGCAACCTACTGCAGAATAATCTTCTGCCCAGTCAGTTATGTCTCGAGATATGATTGCCCAAGTGTGTTTCACGTATGGCACTTAATTGACTGACTGATAAAGATACCAGTTTGAATTAGTCAAAAACGATGTGTTCATATCTAAATAGGATCAAGTGTAAGTTCCTGTTTCAAATATGTTTTTTGCAACGATTTCTTTCCTTTCTTTCATTCAACTGCTTCTGTTTCCCACAAATCTCTTTGATCTTAATTTTCCTACAGTTCATTTGATTTCTTTCTTTCTATTATTCTATTTTTATTTATCTTTCTTTTTTTCTTCAATTGTCTTTTCCCCTTTCTGTCATCTTTCCTTCCTCTTTCTCAATCTTATTCGTTTATCTTTTATTTTTGTCTTTTTCTTTCGGATTTCTATATTCTTCCTAATTTTTTAATTATTTTTTCTACATTTTCTTCTTTTTTTTTCTTCTATTGATTCTCCATTCCTTTTTCATACTATCTTTCTTCTATTTCCTTCTTGCAATTATTCTGTTCCTTCTTTTCCCCACTTTGATCCGTTCCTCTAACTTCAGAGCGGCCGATCTCGACTCAAAACTGGCCCGCAATCGTGAGCCGTGACAAGGTAAACACTCAGATCAGCTCAGAGGATGATGGGACCTAGCTGCAGATTACCGCCAAGAGATTGTACAAAACATGAGGTCACTTCATCGAGTTTTTTTGCTTTTCTAGATTTATCTACACTTCACCTCCACCCACCCCAGCGACAACAGTGTCCGTTTTCTTTTGCTATATTTTTTCGTGTCGGCAGGTTGAAGGGAAATAAAAGTTAGCCACGTAGGCAAGCAAAAACATTAAAATCAAGACAAGACACAAGTCGGCATTTTTCCTACTTAGATAAGTGTAGATGAGGATAATTTTGGTCCCAGATCCACCAAAGCCATAACACCTACCACCATCACCTCCATCCTTCGAGGGTCGTGAGCACTGATCACATGACCCGTTCACTTGCTAATGACGTCAACAGAAGACGGTGATTAAGCGTCATCAAGGATATTTGGATGCTCGTCGAACAAACAAGAGAAAAAGGAGAATGCTAAGAGGGAAAGAGAGCGTAGTTCATATAAGGCGCGTGTTAGGACGAAAGAGAGAGAGAGAGAGAGAAGGAGAGGAGGCTAATGGCAAAGAGAAATGAGAGAAAAGTCTACAGATAGTTAAAGTAACGTTTTATTTTAAGATTTTATATCTGGTAGGATGTCCCTGCTATTCACCTCGGGGTTCTTGACTAAATCCAACGAAGAATCTGTAATGTGATCGATCCCGACTTGGCAGCCCGTCTGCAGTCGCTCTCTCACCGGCGTGACGTGGCTTCCCTGTGCCTCTTCTACAAATACTTTCACGGTGTCTGCTCCAATGAACTTAGCTCCCTGGTTCCCCCTAGGTATGAATTTACACGAGCTACTAGATTAGCAACTGTCCATCCTATTTACAGTGAAACCGATAAAATGTACCATAATTTCTACTCTAATAGCTTCTTTTCTCGCACTTTCCACCTGTGAAATTCCCTTCCATATACTTGCTTCTCCGATAGCTACAATCTCTAGAAATTTAAATGTAAGGTCAAGACATCTTTCTCTCAAGCTCTTTTCTCCGTTCACTGCACCCCTAATACACTCATCCAATATTCTCATCCGTCTATTACCCTCCTCCTGAAATTCCCTATAAATTCCCTCTTTCTCATCACTTTCCTCTATGTAACCCCCCGCACAACAGTGACAATAAAATGCCTTGCTGGGTTGAAATGATTAAAAATAAAAAGATTTTTTTCCAAGTATACTCTGAGAAATTTTCAGGTTTTTATCGTGCTTCAGTTGAATATAAAAAAATTGTCACTTTCTCTCGTAAATGGAATCCATTCCAACGGGTGTCTTTCTTCCTTTCAAGCCTAAGGTTTCCCATGGGAAAGACCGTTTGTATTCTCGTTGTTTTTCAAGTCTACAGAGCACATTTAAGTCTACAGAGGCAGCGAGAGTCACAGAAGATGAAGTCGAGTTCCTGAACGAATTCAATTTTTAGTCCAAATTTAAATTGAAATGATTCTAGTTGTTAACCCTTCATGATGACAATAAAAGAAAAATGCCAAGTAATTTACGACTTTTAGTATTTGCCTATATTTCTGAGATGAGCTAGTATTTAAAGTATTTACATTATTCGGACTATTGTCCTCAAGGCAACAAAGATAAGGACAATAGTCCGAATAATGTAAATACTGTAATTTAAGACTTTTGTATTGTTTTTTGTTTGTTTGCTTTTGTTTGCTTTTGTTTTTTTTTTTTGTTTTTTTTTTTTTGTTTTGTTTTGGGGAGGTGTCACAATGCAACCTTAATCAATGTTTGTGTTTTTATAAACGTGATTAGAATAGAAAAAAAGTCTAAATGCAATATTTCTGCTCATAAGAGAAACGCCAGCATGCTTAAAGGATTAAAAGATATTTCGTTAGCCATTCGCATATCATTGGATAGACAATCTAATCGAATCAGTACTCGAAAATATAATTTCGATATCAGCACAATGGTTTGTCTCATTTTTGCATTGCCATGCGTTTACCGAGATATCAGACATACTTTTTCCATCTTATTTAATCATTTGATGTTTAGTTGCAGAAAAAAGTTGTTTCGTAGTGAAGAAATTACAGATATGCATCTTTTTATATATATATATATATATATATATATATATATATATATATATGCGTGTGTGTGTGTGTGTGTGGATGTACTTATTAAAACGAAACTGAAAGTGAAGTTTTAATAAAATTATGAAATCAGAAACTGCTGAGAAGTAAAGATTGTCTGTCCATTATCTAAATATTTCCATTTCAACTTTATTTTTCCTCGTCTAAACATCTTTTTAACCCTATATTTCAAGATTCCACTGATCTTTTATTATTTGAAAATAATCACTTTTTTCTTTGACCTGAACGATTTCATTATTTAGATTAATTAAAACTTTTTCAATTGATACCTATTTTTCAATTGATACCTAGTTAACAAGTTTAGTTCACATCCAAATTCGCCTAATGGAGTGTGATAGATCCTCATTGTGTACCGCGCCTGTATGTCGTCCTGTCCAACTGAACTAAGCTTTGTAAATATCAATTTAAATAAATTCGGCAAATAATTGTAGGTATTTTATACAAAATCGACAACCATTAAAAACAAAATAGTCTAAATTCAAAAATGTGCTTGTTCAACATTTCCCTAAAAAAATTCACGGTCCTTTTCGAAGACATATTTTTAAATGACATTTATTACTTATATTAATTAATAAATGTCATTTAAAAATGAATAAAAAACTAATAACTAATAATTAATTTTGATTGCTAAGTAAATATTTCCTATCAATCCATTAATTTTAATACATTTTAAGGATAAAAGAGAAAAACATTTCAACCCAGGATTTTCACTTTCGCAACTCAATGTAAACTTTAAACTGATACTAGGAGTAAAATGTTAATGTATATATCCAGAAGAGAGTTCGAACCTCAATAAAAAAAGATTTGAAATTTATAGTAGAAAATGATCCAGGAACGTCAGTTAGAAAACTTGCAAAAGATTTCATTGTATTGAGTAAAATTATTTAAAATTAAATCCTAAAACTATAAACCTGCATTATACATATTGTACGGTTTTGCTTTGTTGTGCCCCTTCTTTCATTCCTGATCAAATAGCATGTATTTTATATAATAATAATAATAATAATAATAATAATAATAATAAGTTCGATACAATCGTTGGATGCGAAATAAATGTCGAAACGGCAATTGAAATGACGACATTATCTCTGGAAGCCACATTGAGTCGGAAGTTTAATGAAATAAAGATGCTTTAATATATCCTAATTTATTTTAAAAAGACAAATAACTATGATAAAAATGTGTTGAGTTGAAATCGAGTATGGTACTATGCTTTTGTTTACCTTTTGAGGTACTATATTATAAGAATGCCTTCTGTTACATTACAACAATGGTGTTGCTAAGCGGAATCAAAGTATTTCTCTATGCGTATTTAAATGACTCATCGCCGATTTGTTTTTCGAGCATCTAGAATAGTTTACAGTCAGAAAAAACTTCTTTATTCCAATGAAACTGAATAAACCTTAAATTAGGTAAGAGCTTTTATATTGTTTTTTTGTTTATTTATGACTCACTAGAAAGTTTTAAATACCGATAGGGTAGATTTTCATTGCATTTTTTTTTATTTTATTTCAGTTTTCTCCTTTAAATAAATTGGCAATGTTTTGAAACTATATATATATATATATATATATGTGTGTGTGTGTGTGTGTGTGTGCAAGTGCGAGAGAGACAGAGTATATATATATATATATATATATATATATATATATGGGGAGTTCTTTTTATACTCTAAACTAATTTACAAAGTAAAGAATTTAAAAATTCATACCTCATATTTCCGTGTTATTTTCTAGAACAATCATTGCTTTTTCTATTGGAATTAACAACCTTCATCACGCTTTCCGTTGTTTTAACCACAGAGCTAACCGTTGTGCAAACGTTTACTTTAATTGTTATCAAGGTTAGAATCAGCAACAGGTGGACAAAGCCGAAGGGTCTGTTGCAATAAGAGAAATAAATCGGCAAACGATGTCGTGTTTCGGGCTGACTATTTACCTGGACATTTCTTTCTTTTCTTTTGCACCTGGCGTATTGCGTGACGTCGTTTATTACCTGCGATGCTTTTCAGTCGCTGACGGTGGGCCTTAAAGCGCCGGCATTCTGGGCCAGGGATGTTGGCAAAAGACTTGTTGCAACGTTCAAGAAGATGAATTAAATTGTCACCAGCTACGGAGGCGCGGGTTTTCTTCAACGCGAATTTGTATTCGACAAGGGCAAAATGTGGCCATATTTTTTCCTGTCCTACAAAGAAAAACATGTCAAGACGGGACTGTCCAGGGTCGAAATTGCACTCTGCATTGGCATGTTGAACATATTCTGTGTTGCACTGAGTAAAAAACATAGTTTGTATTTATTTACTTCTTTTTGATTTTAGCGGAATTTACAAAAGGGCTAAGCTCCATTATTAGCTACAGTGCAAAACCTACCCAAGGTTCGGCTGTCGTCTCTTAGTCTAAATTAATGATTGTATGAAATATGCCGTTCTATTTCGGGAATTTTCATTTCGTTGCTTAACATGGAATAATTAATAATTAAATGAAATAAATAAAACGGGAATCAATATTCGAGCTTTAAAATAATATCAATTTTAAAAATTATATTAATTTTATTCTTTAAGCTTTTCCCAAAGATTTTGTTAAAATGTGCATCGACTCTATAAAACTTCTCAACTTTGACGCTAAAAATAAATTGTCTATGAATCTTTTATATTGGGAGAGGAGCTGAAAATGCTTGGAAATTTGGCAATTAGTTGAGCAGAAAAGTTACTTTGCATGTTAGGTTGTTTTTTTTTTTCCTTAAATTTGAGAAAATAAATTCTGGAAATCCAAGGAAACAGAAAAAAAATAATGAAAAGTTTTTATGAAATATTTATGTTTATATTATCATCTTTCATTGCTTTACCGAATCGATTCGAGACGTCTATATGTGAAATGAATACATATACATTTACACAAACTTTTATTTTGCTTTTTTTGTTTTGTTTTTTGTTTTTGCTTTTTGTGTACACTGCAAATTTATCATGTAGGAGTTATGAGAACTGAGGATCAAATAGGATGCTATCTGTGGTCATCACCCTTCTCCTTGCAGTTTGCCGACAAACGAGCGTGAAATAAACAGTGCTACACTGCTTGAGCTGTTTTCACAAGAGAGACAAGTTATTCATTTTCATCCTTTATAATAAAAAAGAGGACATTTATTGAATCATTACGTCGAAAGAAAAACGCGAACATTTTTCAACAAAAAACGGCGGGTAACAAGAAAAAGCGGTAGTAGCTTATCCATCTTCAAAGTAAGATAATGGAGGAAAAAATGGCCGACCATGATTTGATTATGTAAATTAGGGGTTGTGTGATCTTCTTTGATGATCACTGCTACCTCTACGCCCATCCTTTCTGAAACAGCGTTGGTCTCAGAAACAAACCCAATGTAAAGTATATCTATATACGGTTTGTGAATCTCAATTATATATTTTGGTTAGTGTGAGTGCTAAGCTAAACAATGAAAAATTTTAAATACAGTGAATAGATATGCATGATAAAGAAAATTTGTTTTTCTAAAAAATTTTTTTTTTTACTTTCCTGAAGTACACAGGATGAGCGTTATGGTGCAGTGGATATCGGCTCGGAACGAGAAATCGGAGAGCCGAGTTCGAATTTCAATTGAATTCCCTGCTTTCACTTACGCGCAAATACCCTTGGGAAAGGTATTAATCCGTCTCTTCCCTCCAGTTATGGGTTAAATAACAGGGTATGACTTGGGGTCCCTGTCCTTAAAAACAAATCCCAATGAATCTTGGTATTCGAAAAGATAAAAGGATTAAATAATAGGACAGATTGGGTTCTATAGCCTTGGCTGGTAACCAGTCTATTGCAGAAAGTAATGGCAACTTACTGCGAGATAATCATCTGCCCAGTCAGTCATGTCTCTTTCGAGACATGATCGCTCAAGTGTGTATCACGTATGGCACTTGACTGACTGACTGAAGTACACAGATATGTTTTTCCTTCTCTGTCAGCATTTGAGAAAATCGCACCTAACCTTGTCCCCCACCCCATCCCACCTCAGTCACATGAAGAAAACAGTTCTTTCTCGTCATGACTTTAAATGAACGACGTTTCGTCTTTACTTTGCTGGGTTTTTTTATTACCTGCTTTCACGCTTCTACTTTCAACCAATTTCACTTTGACTCAATAATACATTTTTCTTCAGCGCTTATCCAGATTTTGATACAACTTTTATGGAGTTGTAAACACCGCATAAACTCGTGTAAAAGTCTATGTCATGGAAGAATCGAGCGATTTCATTTTCACATCAAAGTCTGTTATATGACTGTCAACCTTTTTAACTTACATTTCCAGAATTGTCTCGTTTTGCATAGAGTTGATATTTTTCTCTTAAATGAATATATTTCTTTACAAATAGCAAATCAAGTCTTGAATTAAAGAAAACGTTTTGTTCATTCGAACAAGGAACACATCAACTGGGTCTTAATATGAAACAAACTATTTCAGGTAAGTAAATAATTTCTTCATCTCAACTAATGATATATTAGGTAGATATATTTAGAGTAAATCGGTGCGTTGGGATAAGCAAAAGGTAATAAGGATGTTTATTAAAGTCATATTTATATTATTCGGACTTTACTGACATGTTTACGATCTTTCCTAGCATCTTTTTTAGCTGCCAGGAATTTCGAACCGAACCAGTAATGATCACTTGGGTATGCCATTCTCATTCCATCTGCGATGCTACTTTATGTAGTTATCTCCTTTCAACTTAAATCTTCTAAGTTATTTGTTAACTACTGTAGCCTGGTACTCACAACTCTTTGGATCAAGTCTATATCCACTGGGCCATGTGTCCTTGAATTTCTCGGACTTATAAACCTAATGTCTCATTAAACATCTTTTTTTTAGCAGGATTCATATTGCAATCTATGATGCTAATGATTTTCTTTGGCACTCCGTATTACTGGTTACCATATTGTATCCATAAAAATAGATTTTAGGAGATTTTTGTAGCCTATCATATGCGCTGATTCCTTAAGTTTCCGTAGTTTCCAATGACGTTCTCTATTTATTATTTCAACAATATCTCATAGGGAAAGGTGATCCCTTTTCGCCTTCCATATATAAAGATGAGGACAATAATCTGAATAATGCAAATAGTGTAAATACTACCGCATCTCAGAAGTATAAACAAATACCACAGAAATTAGTAAAAAATCACGTTTGCTTGTGACAGATTCTTTTCAATTTATTGCTTAACGGATGATGAGATATTGGTTGTTATATACAGGGAAGGAAAGAGAGGAAACTCTTCAAGGAAACCAAGAACAACACTTTATCTTCTTGTGTAGTGTGTACAAACAGACACAAACATATATCTGTGTGTGTTTTCTTTTCTGTCAACACGTATTTTTATATAGGAGAAGATGTTATTTAATTTCTATGAAATTTATGGTTTGTAACATGGTTAAAAACCAAGTACGGTCAAGGTCTCACCTTTCGACAGTGATGCATTATGCAATAATATTCAATGTTGAGAAGTCAATTGCAAGCAGGTATAATGTCACGCAAAAAAAATCCCTGCTGTTTTTGTTGAATTAGAATTGGTCAAGCCACACGATTGCGCTTAGCATGAAATACCTCTGGGTGTTGATATCAATGCCCACTTTTATTTTTGAACAATTTAACCCCTGAAAATAGCATACCACAAAACTATGTTTTATCATATATATATATATATATATATATAATTCCAGGTGAGGAGGACTCAAGGTTTTACTATTTTGAGTGCTCCAGCATTTATTTTATGATCAACAGTGCAAAATATAATAAATATTATAGAGCTTGATATAATTATATAATTATGAATTAATTGTACATTACGACACGGAAATTTCTATGTTTCGAGATAAATTCTCTTCATCAGGAAATGCTTGATGTTGGTTGTACAGATAATTTACATTTAAGCGTATTTAAACGTAAATCATCTGTACAACCAACATAAAGCATTGCCTGATGAAGAGAATCTATCTCGAAACATAGAAATTTCCGTGTGGCAATGTACAATTGAGTATTAACTATATATATATATATGTGTGTGTGTGTGTGTGTGTGTGTGTGTGTGTGTGTGGTGAGTGAGGTATTTGAGGACATGATTATGCGCCTGTGATATTGTGTTTTAATCTTTTCAGAGGATTAGTGTCGAACTATCAGCTGATGCAAGTGATTGTAACATAGTGCTGTAATTACAGCGATACAATTTTTAAAAGTCGCTAGGTCTATTATGCACAAAGTTTGAAAGAAGCTGCAAGCTTCTACCGGTGGGGTATCAGAAGCCTAGCTGGGTACTGTGGCTGACCGCGTATCTCAATTTATGAATACGATGCACTCATCCACTTTCGACTACTTCCAGTGTGACAACGCATGACGTCACAATTCAAAAATAGTTGCTGATTGGTTCATGAAACACATCAATGAGTTTTCGTGTTACAGTATTCTCTTGAGTCAGTGAGTTTCAATTCAATTCAGTATATTGGGAATGCGGTAGAAACAGGGATTCGAATTATAGGTGTACATCCAACCAATCTAGTGAATGTGTGAAAAAGGCTATAATATAGACCCGGATTTTGAAACTTTCTTCCAGAACATTGTCAAATGTCCATGCAAGAAGAACTGGGGTGATTCTGAAGGCAAAAAGGTATCAACTCTGTGTAATAGAAGGGTGTGCCTAATAAATTGATGAAAAGTATATATATATATGGTGTATGGGTAGGTATTTGAAGTCTATCACAATGCGTTTAGTATAATAATGGAAGGTAAAGAAGGTGTTGGGTATTAACTATTTATTATTCATTAATATTTCGAAATCAGAATGATAGGAAAGTTTGATTTCACGACCGCTGGCAGACCGTGCCTCTAAACGAATGATCCTCTTTTGCTGCTACTGCTGTCGTTAATTGTAGTGAATATGTGTGTATGTGTACCTGTAAGTGTGTTAGTGCATGTATGTGTTTGTGCTTTTTTTTATGGTTTATATAAGTGTGCGCGATAGTAAGATTTGGCTTTTTTGCATCATTATTACAGTGATAGTAGGCGCCGTTTTGCGATTTGATGATATATCTATCTGCTTTAATTATTTGTTTAATATGTGCGCGTTGGCCGGTGGCTGAGTTTGGCATTTTCGCAGTAGCAGTGAAGGATGACCATTCGTTAAAAGGCACGGTCCACGAACGGACGTGAAACAAGTTCACCTACCATTCTGAAGATGAGATTTTAATCTCTAAATATTGTGAATAATAAATTGGTAATACCCAACACCTTCTTTACCTTCCTTTATTTTAAAAACGCATTGTGATAGCCTTCAAAACCTATCCATACACCTAATATACACAATGCTTCAAGGAAATTACAAAACTCTCCTATATATATATATATATATATATATATATATACAAATACCATAACTTCATGGTATACAAAACCCCTCTTTAAAAAATATCCTGGTTCTGATGTGAGATGCAGAAATTGAACGGAGTATGTAAGCAACGAAGTTATCAAGAAAATCGGAATTAACGTTGACATAGTAAGAAAAGAAGGCTTAGAAAATGTGACACTCACAGAACAGCAAGAGTGATAGTGGAAAACCGGGACAATTCTATCTAACAAGCTTATATAAATAGATCGCAGAACAAGCAGTCGAGAGATAGTAAAAGAAGAAATATTACAAAGACCTACAAAGAAGAGGACGTCGTGGAGAACCATGTTCGTCCACGCCCTGAAAAGACACGGCACATAGAAAAAGATTAACGCAATAGACTGTTCGACGGTTTAAAATGATCAAAACGGAATATATTTCAGCTGTTAATATTTTTTTGATAGATTTCAACTCACCTTTTCTGCATAACAATTTGTTCTCAATTTGTTCTGGTCTAACCAACGATAACTGACTGAAGATCAAGCAAGCTACAAATTAATAAAATCCACTTGTTAGTAGCTCAAAACTTTTTCCTTATTTAAGAAATAATCCGATCAGTCTTAAGTGGTACTCTGAAAATTTTGTTCGACTAGCCATGATTTCAGGCGCCAATTTTACTGCGTCAGGTAAGTAAAATAATATTGGTCTTGTTCGAAACATTAAGCAAATTTTTTTATTGTACCCCAACTGCTTTTTAATATCAAAGCCAGACGAAAGGTGTGTCCATCGAAATGAAAGAGACAAGTAAAATAACCGGCTAACATGATCAACAATACTCTAATGGGTATGTGACCCCACGGACGAGCAGGAAAGAGTCGAGACAAATAGACCTTTAGGTTGTCTTCCCGCTGTGAAAGGCCGTGCAACATCCGGCCGAAAACAACAGTTGATGGTGGTGACAAATTCATATGAGGATATAAATCCAAACGAGAGAATCATGACGCATATTATGAATGCTGTCTCTCTTGGCGAACTAATGTATCTTTCTTTTGTGATATCTTGAGGAGCGATCAGGTCGGAACAAAGAAACCGTAGGTGGGTGGAGCCAAAAGTATACATAAAGTAAGAGCTGACCGGCCGCAAGGCTTTTGATCTCTCGATATCTTTCGACTTGACCTTACCTGCTTTCAATTTAACACCATCTACAGATTAAGTTTTAGGTAGAGACATTGCGAAAGTAAAACTCAATATCCTCGTTGATGCCTACCAATTATCAAATTATTTGTATACTCATCCATTCTTAACAAGTAATTGATTGGAAAAATACTTTCTCCGCAGAATATATTCATTTATACATGTCTCCGTATTCATCCTTAAATAACCACAAGCTTGCTATTCATAAATCTGAAGAAAAACTGATGCATAAATTAATATGAGTAAAGATAAACTTTTGATAAATTTCAAATGATTTAAAGTCTTCATAACCAGTTACTCGCAATAAAGCGTAAACACAAATCCAGAATTTAGGAGTAATAAAGTGAAAAAAATGAAAGATTCTTTGTGAAATTCTGAAAAAATATCATTTGTGTGTGAACTTTTTTGAACGATAGAATCGTTGTACTTTGATTCATTCAAATTAACCTCCTCATCTTTATTCTTTTCATGCTGATAGCGTTCAGCCACTTTACTCTAGACCTTGTCTCAAATATATATTTTTTTTATCTTTTTTTTTATTTATTTATTTATTTATTTATTTGCATTTCAGAATGTCAAGCCTTTAGACATACGCTTCTTTTTCTACATCTGACCTGCCTTTCCCCGGCATCACAAGCATATTTCTAAGCAAAGCGAAATTTCCGTAAGAAGAAATCACGAGCAAGAACAGCAGTACAATGTTCTGTGCAATTGTAACAGTGACTAGCAGAGTATTTGCTCTCTGAAGATGAACTTTTGAAAAATATGGAAAAGCTATGGAGACAATTTAAAAATCCGTAATGCTTTCTCATGTGTCGACGAAAAGATATAAATGGCGCAATGGATGAATTGTCGTCTAAATTACGCAAAAAATGAAAATAACGCTGACATTTTAATTTAACAGATACATTTACCAAAACTACACAAATATCTTAAAATGCTACAGGAAAAATGTGTTCAATAAAATCGCCATTGGCTTCAACCACGGCCTTCAGATGACTTCGGAGTCTCCTGCATCTCTTCTAGGCGGTCTAGTTGTTAGGGAATGCTGCCATAACCTTTGTCTTTAGTCCAACTTTGGTGTTACAAGAAGTTTTGTTAGTCTCTCGCTTAACTGCGACCCACACATAATAGTCAGTGGGGTGCAGTCTGGGAAGTTAGGTGGCCATTTGTAAAGGGTGATGTGGTCGCAAAAGTTGTCTGACAGCCATGACTGGGCTCTTCTAATTGTGCGGCATGGTACAGAGCTCTGTTGGCAGCTATAAGGTCTTCCCGGAGCCACATTCTTGACCCAGGGCAGCACTAATGCCTCAAGGCATTTGATATAGGACTACATGTTGAATGTGAGGTTCTATGGGGAGATAAATAGAAACATAACATCACCATCACTAGGGATAACACCAAACACCACGATGTTAACTAGATTTACCCACTTTTTCCGAATCCGCTGTATTGTTCTCAGATTGATACCAAAACACTCGGAAATCCCGTTTGCAAATTTCTGGCGGAGTGAATTACGAGCTCTTTTTATTACAGAATGCGCCAAACCGACCCTGTTATACTGTACAATCGAAAAAAGACGGTGCATGGGACGTGCATAATGATAATGCACACGCTAAAAAGTCCGCCTCCTTCTACCGAGCGCCCATATCGCAGAGGTAGAATCGCCGACTGACGCCAAATCAGTCGGGTTTCAAACCTGGGTAAAAATACCCAGCGAAATAGAAGAGTCTGCGGATGACTATATATATATATATATATATATATATATATATATAAGTGTTAGAAGCCTTGAAAGTTTTGTTTAAAATGTAGATTTATTGTTGTTATTATTAATAATATTTCTTACTTTTTGTATGATATATTAAGTGTCCATAATGGTATTTGTGTCGTTATGCGGGTTTCGAGTCTAAAGTTGTCTCTCTTCTGGCGAATAAACTTGTGACTTCACATATTGAGATCCGTTTTATATATATATATATATATATATATATATATATATATATATATAACAAGGAATATTTATAAAAAATTAGATATTTTAAGCATTCTAAGAAAATTAATTAATTTTAGGTATTTTGTCTTTATAGTTTAACTTAGAAAGACGCTTGTTTAGGAAATGTTAGAAATTTACCAATAATTTTTTTTATTATAGCTACCACTATTATTTTCTGATAATGTTGTGTATGGACGTCCATATTTTTAAAAAGATTTCTATGTTTATACCTATACAAAACATCCAAATTATTTTTTAAATATTGGAAGTTTTCGTTGAATCGTAGTATTTTTTCATTTATATACAATAAATACAGTAGCATACAGTACATATAGTTTTTTTATTATAAATATAGTTTTTTATTTAATAATCTTGTCATTTGACTGCCACACATTAATACAGAATTTTAAAAGACTTAAAAGTTTATAAATTCTTCCATTTAAAATTATAAAACAATTCTTATAAAAATTCATTCTACGCCGATTTTTAAGTTTATAGTTTTTTTTATCCGTAAAGCTTTTCTAATTAAATAATATCTTAGTGTTATTGCATTTGTTTTTATTTTACGATGAGAACAGATTTTCTATCCTGTTTGACTAAAATAGTTCGTTGATTTAAATTCTCCGAGGACTTGCCCTTGTGAATGATAAACATTTTAAACGCTACAAATAGTGGGGTTGGCGGTAACAGATGTTAAAAAAATATTTTTACCAGGATTTTCAAAAAAAAAGAAAACATGTTCTAAAAATAATTTAATTAATTTATCAATTTTATATTTTTATATAATTTTAGCCAATTATCTGATTTTTGCAAGACTTTCCCAATCATTGTGACACTCTCAAATTTCTCATACAAATTTATAGTCCCATGTTGACGCAGGAAAAACATAATTTTAAGTTTCGAAAAATTGCATAAAAATTCTTTGATCTTTCCTTTTAATAGTAACACAAAGATTTTGATGATAAAACTTTTGTTTATATTAAGTTTTGGACATTTTTTATCATGTATGTACATTTTTAGGTACCTAGTTATTTATTATTATTTAATGATCGATTAAAGATCGTAATGTTAAATTTGAGGTCAACATTTTAAGCAACATTAAAGTCAAAAAAATACAACGTCTCTTTACAATGAGCCGCTTTATCTCCCCATCTTGTTAAAAATCTCCATCTATTTATGCTATCGCTGAGCCTTAGCGTCTACTGCTTGTGCTGACCATGCAAATCACTTGGTTGCTTACTTGTGGTCAGGGGAAGCAAAATTAACAACTAAGTCGGAGGTTGCAAGAAAAGAAATGATTGGGCAAATGATAAATTAAACAAAACAATAGAAACCAACAGTGAGAACTTTCAAAGCGTTAATTGATTGGCTGAGCGAAAAAAATGGGCGTCACCTGTTTGTTGATTAGTCGATTTATATCCTCCGCAGGGCGGGACTTATAGGAGTTGAGATACCTACAAACAGTACTCATTTGGGACTCCTAAAACATGACCTTGTTCCTGAATTAGTTGAACTGAAATTAACTAATTCATTTACTACGTTGAGTTTAGCATTACGCAAAGTCACAAGGATGAGCCACTCAGTGAGGATCATATCGACTTACATATAAAAATCAAATATATAAATTAAAGAACGTTTTATTTTTATTTTTTTTTACTATATAGTTCACCAAATACAATGCCAAAGGAGCACTCAATGTAGAGTGTAATTGAATGCAATGTGTGATATGAATGTAATCTTCATTTAAAAAGTCATAATTATTTTTAGATTCAATAAAGAAAATGTTTGTTATTAGAAAGATCCATTTAAAAGGAAGCATAAATGAAGCTGCATTATTTTCGGTTATATGTGTCGATTTAAACGATTTAAATAGATGTGCCATTTTCTATGTGCTCAATTTTGTTTTGCTACTGATTCTTCAATTTTTTAAAATTCTTTGTAAAATAGCAACGCGTGCTTCTTTTTGTCATTCTATTTGAAAATGAGTACTAGGAAAAATGAATTCAACTTCATCGCATATGAAACACAAGGATTAGTTGACACTGGCACATGTTAGCGTGAGCAGAACATCTGCACAATGATGATGCATGTATGCAGATATCATTATTAAAATGTCTCTTAGAATTTCATACTTAGGATTTTGTTTAAACAAATGTTGCAATAATTATATTTTGTATGTGGTCGTTATTTATTCACTATTAGCTTCACAGATAGATAGATAGATAGATAGATAGATAGATAGATAGATAGATACTAAGCAAAAGAGATAGATAGATAGATAGATAGATAGATAGATAGATAGATAGATAGATAGATAGATAGATAGATAGATTAAACATTAATTTGAAAGATATTGAATTTTTCCGCTTTAAAAACAACTACAGAAGAAAGTTAGAATGGATTAAAAACGAGCAAATCATTCCACCATAGTTACCCTAAATTATCAGGTAATGTCAGCATAAAGTTCTCACCTTTACTGTTAACCAGACATAATGTGTGTGTGTGTGTGTGTGTGTGTGTGTGTGTGTGTGTGTGTGTGTGTGTTCTCTCCCTTCCTCCTAATTTCTTTGTGATTAGGCCGTCCAATTGTGCCTCATGTATATTTTGGTTTACCGTCTAATTCCTTCCTCAAATCTCGTCTCTCTTGCAATAATCAACAGAATGACAACACGATTTTCCAGCAGGCGTCTATTTATTTAATATTGAGAGATTAATTGACCCTTTTTCTGTTTTGCCGTCAGCCATAAGTGAAGGGGACAAAGCGAATAAAGAACAATGGGAATAAATCCTTCGAGGAAAGCGAACAATAATATTTTTGTAAATAAAGAATGGTAAGTAAGAGAGATGAGTGGGATTAGGTTTTATAGTCATTTTTCTACAATTAGAGATATTTTTGCCTAATGTTTTCTAATGTGCGGATGTGCATCGTCTCGGAACGACAAATCGGGAGCCGAGTTCGAATTCTAGTTGACCCTTGCATTCATTTGCGCACAAATACCCTTGGAAAAGGTATTAATCCGTCTCTTCCTCCCAGCTATGGGTTAAATAATAGGACAGGTTGGGTTCTATAGTCTTGGTCGGCAACCAGTCTGCAGCAGAAAGCAATGGCAACCTATTGCGGGATAATCTTCTACCTAGTCAGTCATGTATCTTTCAAGACATGATCGCCGAAAGAGTGTATGGAACTTAACTGAAATAAGCTATTACCAATGGATTTATAAAGGTATCCAATTTATTTTCATTATATATAAATATACACTTTAAAGAAAACGTTCACGGCTTCTCACACTTTATTCTATACCAATTTCTCTCGTTGGAACAACCCTATTTCTTTTTCCTATATATATATATATATATATATATATATATATATATATATATATATATATCGAAGACTGGTAATCTGATTAAATGGTATGTATTCGGTTTAGCTTGGAAACAATAGTTTAGTCGATTAATGAACGTATTTTTAACGATCTTAAACGGCTAGTTCCAATATAGAAAATGAAATAAGTAAACGTTGGTTCGACTTCAACGATTTTGGTTCAAAATATGGTTAACCACTTCTAGATATTACCACTCATTTATAAAATGGTATTCAGTCTTTGAGAAGGAAATCGAGGAAATCAAAAATTGATCCCTTGAAACTCGAGAAAGATACACCTTGAATGCTTGCTTGATCTGACCATTCCTTGCAACTCATCTACAAACCTCCCTGATCCCTACCTTGCTGCTGAAAATTGAACCATACACTACTACTATTATTATCATCATCATCATCATCATCCTTTGAGATGATCAACAAGAATATATATATATATATATATGTGTGTGTGTGTGTGTGTGTGTGTGTGTGTGTGTTGAATATGATGAGCACGGAATAAATTGCTATTTTTTTATTCAATCTTTGATGTCTTCTTACACCACCAACCATAATTATTAGGGCACCTCAGTGTTAGAATGGTTCTTTTGTTAATATTGCACAATAACATGTGCATCAAATGAATTTATAAATATTTAATAATTAGCTATATTGCAGTTTCATCAATGAAAGAATGAAGAAAATTTAAGGTGATTCGGTCAAGTTCATCTTTGCTTCCTTGCTTTGTTTGTGATGCAGTGGATATCGACTCGAAACGACAAATCGGAGAGCCGAGTTCGAATTCCAGTTGAATTCATTGCATTCACTTACATACAAATACCCTTGGGAAAGGTATTAATCCGTCTCTTCTCTCCAGTTATGGGTTAAATAATAGGACAGATTGGGTTCTATAGCCTTGACTAGCAACCAGTCTACTGCAGAAAGCAATGGCAATCTACTATGTGATAATCTTCTGCCCAGTCAGTCATGTCTCTTTCGAAAGCACTTGACTGACTGAATAATAATAAAAGAACCATTCTATTTTCATTTGGCAATAAATACTAAAAATAGTATGAAATACATCATTTCTATTAAAAAAAATGGGTTGGACTAATAATTATGGCCGGTAGTGTACATGGGCTTGGAGGAATTGTCCATAACGTTTATTATCTAAACATTTACGGATAATACTTTAAACATTTTTAAAGCATGTGGCTGCGGACTTCGTGCTAATGACGATTTCAGCCTATGAGTTATATTAGTTTTAGTTTTCTGTATTGTGCTGCGTGTGAGAGAAATATTAATTACATTCTTAATGAAGTTATTGTTTTGTTTCCAAACACAGTCAAGACATCATGGCTACGTTAAAAATAGTTTAGAGTAGGACTGTTACCTTTTTTAGGAGTGGCTTTAATTTATTCAAACGTTTTTTACAGCTTTCTGTTCTTAACATGTCTAGCGTTATCTACAAGATTTTGCTTTGTTATTATCTACAATAAATATTTCATCCGTATCATTGCAAAGCCAGTCTATATAAACTGAAGCCGTTTCAAGATGGTAATAGTATATTTTTAAAAAGTTACTTCACAGAGTCAATCGCCATGTATTTATCGTAACACAAAAAGCAAAAACAACCTTTCAAAGAGTACAGACATCAACTCATAACAGAAAAATCTACCACTCCGATCTCCATATTTAAAGATTATTTATTCAATTATTCTATCTAAGATGTTAGAATACCTACACGTGTGAAGATATCAGTGTATCTCTTACGATGAATTTCTTTCCAATTATAATGAGCGGATTGTGTTAATTATGAATGGGCGTCGGTGTGTGTGTGTGTATGTGTGTTTGTTCGTGATCGAAAACGTCAAACAAATAAAGAAAGTAAAGAATGATTTTGCTATTCTATCACAATGGAATAAAAAATATTTGCTCTTGTAACAGTTTCTTCAAGAACTGGAATTGTAAATGTACAGGAATTAGTCTAGAAAAAGATTAAATAGACAGGAGTTCTCATTTCCTCCTTGTCTTAGTTCTGATAAAGTTTGAAATATTTCCGTATTGTGGTCCTATATCAGATGTATAAGATTTAATGAACCACTAAAGTTGAAAATAATTCAAACTCTCCTCGATTTCGATCTCTTTACGATAAAAAAAGCTTGCTTGCCTAAATACATTTTATCAGTAAAACCACTGAAAAAACAACAATTTTGGCGCTAAATATTCTCAAAATTAAACATAATATATATATTGCATTCCAGGTGAAGAGGACTCAAGGTTTTATTATTTTGAGTGCCCTGGCATTTATTTTGTTATAGATAGTACTCAATATAATGAATATTATTGAGCTCAATATAATTATATAGTTATGAATTAATTGTACATTGCGACATGGAAATTTTTGTTTCGAGATAGATTCTCATCATCAGGTAATGTTGATGTTGGTTGTGCAGATGATTTACATTTAAATGACAAAAACCTTTGATTTGCTGGGTATGTATGTGGGAAGATTTAACCAAAAGAAACACACGTAAATTTTATATCTTTATTGCTGCATACACAGCAAATCAAAGGTTTTTGTCATTTAAATGTAAATCATCTGCACAACCAACATTGCCTGATGATGAGAACCTTACATAGAAATTTCCGTGTCGCAATATACAATTAATTCATAACTATATATATATATATATATATATATATTATTCTAACTACACTAACAGTCTACGCTTGTAAAGAAGTCAAGAGTTAGATCACAGATAGATACAATGATACTAGACCAATTCCTTAGTACTGAAATGTTGAACTAGTAAGCTTTTGTCAAATTATACGAAACTAATAGATATATCTAATACAAAAAAGTAGTCACATAAAAGTCAAACTTTTATTGTAAAAAGAATGAAATGGTTAAGTAAGAGATTTCTGTTTTATGCAAATATATTTGTTATTGTCATTATTCACGTGCATCAGATTTCTTTTTTATTGACACCGGTCATGCACAATGTTTGTATAGTAGAAATTAGTAGCCTAGAAGACAACTTAAATAGATCTTATTTATTACTGAAAATTTTCCAATGAAGAAATTCTATGAAAAGTCGAAATATATCTTATGATAAATTGTTCAGTAAATTTTTGAGGCACACAGTTGTTTTTTATCCGAACATTTAATTCCATCAAACAACGCTTTTATTACAAAAGTTATTTCACTCTAACAGAAAAGGAATAAACCGAATCGTTCCCCATGATGAACAAAACAATAAATGGGAAAAATATGCACAATTTTGTCAATTCTGGTCGCTATGCACATATCTTATCGCACATCTGTCTGCCTGTCATCACATTTAAAAATACGGGGAAGAGGTCAGAAAGATGAACACAATGTGTTTAAGAAATAGTTTTATTCTAAATTTCAGGCTATAAATAAGTAATAATTATGAAAATCAGATTAATTTAACTTTAAATTTGTTAATTTTCCAAAAGTAACGTGTCACAGATGTATATTTTATTTTTGCATGATTTTTAAAATCGAGAATTAACTTTAGCTTACAAATGTGTCGATCTCTCAAAAATGGCAGAGAAATTGAAAAGATAATTTCTACATCTCAAAATTTTAGATTCTAATGAATATAATTTCTATTTGAAATATATCAGAGTATTTTGCTTACTGGAAATAGTAAACTTAATCATTTAGCTTTCAATTAAAACTAAAATAAAAGCCCAAAGAAAAAGTTTTTATTTTTAAACATTCAATTCAAAAGTTAGGTATCAAAAATGAGTGGAGGTACCTATAAATCTCGTCTAGAAGGAATAATTATATCCAGAATCGTCGCTGGCTTTGTGTATGCCTTTGCGCTATACAATATTCTCTTCAAAGTTCATATAAAAAAACTGTTGATACTCGGTTCTGTGATTTTAGGGCTTTTAACTAGAAAAGCAAACATTACTGCAACGTATTACTTAGAATATAAAGTTCGTAGTGGATTAGAAATTATACTAAAAAAAGTAATTGTTCAAGAACCGGAATGATTTGACAGTTTTTGCTTTTTTTTTTTTTTTTGTTTTTTTACATAAACTATTTGAAATTCTACACATAGAAGCGTTTCATTAATCAGTTTAATTCTTTCAATATTTTTCAGACTTTTCAAATTGGTTTAACGTTTTATAAGAATTCTTGGTAGAGTTGACGCCGTCTTATCCTACAAATGTTTCAGCTTTTCATCTCCCTTGGTTGGTAAAACAACACTTGAACCATTAAACTAAACAGCCCAAATCAAAGCTCATTTTTCAGGTCAGATACAGAAATTAGTGAATATAAGTTGTATTTAATTATTTGAAACTCATTTAGAAGCTCAAGGTATTTATATTTTTAATAAGATAAATTTCTGTAAAAATTAAATTACCTGCAATTTTACTGTATTTGTAAAGAAAACATGAATCGGAAATACAATAAAACTAAAATGTTATTTTGTTTGGAAACATATATTTGCTTTTCTATAAAAATATATTATAGACTTTGGTATGAAATATACCGACTGAAAAACATTTTTAAAAATTGATTTGAAAAATATTAAGTTAATAATTATTTTGTGACATTTTCCAATCCTCTATTTAATATTATTCTATTTGAAAATGGTATTTTAATAATAAAGAATGTAAGTCGCCACACGTACAACGCATTTCATTATTACTGGTAACAGATATATTCCAGAGATTGTCTTAAATGGTTTAATAGTTTGATGATCGTCTTATGCAACGATCTGACCGAAACTCAATAAATTCAGACAGAAATCTGGGCCTCGCTTTTAAAAGTCGTTTTATTTACGGAGATATAGAGTACATGGCAAAATTTGCTTCAACTTCTTCTGAAGCATCCTATTTTGTACTTTTTATGTCTTTGTTGTAGTCTTTTTAACCTTTCTTAGATTTTATTTTACTTCTTTTATATGACCTGGTTTTAAGAACAGAAGGTGAGCGCTCATCCCCGTCTTAATATCAATACATTAGCCTCATTAGTACCATCTGTAAAATCTTCAAGGCTATCATCAGGAAATTATCGTCATGTTTTTGAACACCTCAACAGGAACAATCTTTTGTATTGATGTTGCTCGGATAGGTTCACTTCTTTGGAGTGCAATCGATATCGGCTTAGAACGAAGTTTAAATTCCAGTCAGATTCGTTACGTTTGCTTGTGTGCAAATACTCTTGTGAAAGGTATGAATCCATTTCTTCTGCCCCAGATATGAGTTAAATTGTAGGGCAGACTGAGTTTTATAGGCTTGCTTGGCAGGAAAATATCCTGCCTCGTCAGTCATAAATCGAAAGAGATGATCACCCAAGCGTGTATCACGCATGGCACTTAACTGAATGAGGTCCACTGCTGATGTTCTCACTGTCATTACTCACTGAACCAGTGAGGCACAAGACAACAAATTCACCACGAGGATGATCGCCTTAGATCTAACAAAGACCTGTGAAAATTTGTAGCATCAAGAGTTGCTTATACAAACTTGCCACGGAGGGCTTTCTTAGTTATCAAGTCCTTCCTAACAAGTAGGCCCATGAAGATCGTTGTTAACGGCTAGTCATCGGCAACACATGAGCTCAATGTCAGCGTCATCTAAGGCTCTCTCTTCTGTCCTACTCTACCTCTTTCTGTGCTATATTAATGTCTATGAACATACGCAGATCTTTACTGAATAGCTGTGCACATATAGGAGCATCTCCAACCGTTCATAGGAGGACCTCCAAAAATTTAAATGAACAGGATCTCGCAGCTGTCTCTCCACTGGCCTAATCTAGTTACGCAATGAGACAAGGACTGCCATGTAACATCTAATACCTTAAAAATCAAACTAGTGACGGTCCACCATCTTCGAACAAACTCTGAAATTACTCGTACCATAATGGATGGGCGTTCGCTCATTGACCTGAACGACTATTGGAATTCAAGTTCACCCCAGATCTACCCGGGGGGAAAAATACGATCCACTTGAAAAATGGCTGGCTCCTTGTACCGCTAATTGCTGCCATTTACCATATATATCATCTTGCAAATTCGTGACATTATTACGCCGTTTTCCAACATTTCTTCTCTATCTTCATACACTCTAAAAAAAAAAACACTTTTTTGACAATTTTGAAAAAATTAGTGTCATCTCTTTTGACTTGGTAACAACTGGTCGAACAGTTTAATTTTTCTTGCGAACATCAATTCTACCAGAAACCTGCTTGACGGTGTGTATTGGGATTTGGTGTTTTTCGGTATACGCACAAGAGTTTTTGTAATTCTTTTTTCGCTGACTTTTTCATGACTGGCTTTTTTCAAAACTCTCTAAAATGTACCCACAAACTGTTCAGCTAAGGTGATTTTGATGCCAGAGTAAAACCGCTACATGTTTTTACTACTTTTTCGATGTCTTGATTCATTTTGGTTCAGTTTACATAACAGTGAATTCAGATATGGCATTTTCCACCGCGCCTTAACTTTTGTTGTTTGTTGCTTCCTGGAGTTCCAACTGCTGATGTTGCTGTTGTATCTTTACCACTGAATCCAATATTTCTTCCATATTTGAAGAATATTTGTTTTTTTTTCTCTTTTATTTTATTTTATTTTTTTCTTACATACTCCACAGAGAAGAAGTTAAAACAAAGTGGTTCAAAATTTTCTTCGTCACTGTAATTTATGTGAACCAAAGCAAATTTCTTTTTGCTATTTGTCATAACTCAGTATGTGTTTCGATATCACCCTCACTATTGTTATAATTCAGTATGTGTTTCGATATCACCCTCACTATTGTTATAATTCAGTATGTGTTTCGATATCACCCTCACTATTGTTATAATTCAGTATGTGTTTCGATTTTTCATTGCCCCTGTTTCAGCTCGTTTCTCGCGGTTATAATGTTAAGTCTTGCTTAGGCTACTCATCGTGAACTGAACTCTGAACTGAAATACTCTGAAATGACTCTAGAATGACTCCAACGGTTTGACTTACTTGTAGTTTTTTTTTTTATGGTTATTATTTAAGGCTTCTGACCAAGTTCATTTGTATTATTTAGCCCACAACAATTGGGTTAACATATGTGTTAAAAAACAATTCATCCCTAATCGGATACTAAGAAAATGCATACAACCAACTCGATCCACTTCCTAGAACCATTATCAACATTATTATTAATATGATTAATATAAATTATTATAATTTATATTTTCTGTTGTTCTTATAGTAATTACCTATATTATCAATAAAACATATTAGTCGATGGTTACTGTTACGTTTTAATTGCTGTCAAAATATTAACCTTTGACTTATTCTCGAGATCCTTATTATGAAAATATTTATTATCTCTGGCATTGTTTTTTCTTTTTTTTATATTGTAAATCTATTCGTTGTCATAAATAACCACAATTATTTTTGTTGCTTTTCTACATGTTGACGTCTTCGTTGAAGTAATAACAATGTGAGGTGTGGGATAGGGGGTGTCACTGTTGTTGTTATTTCTCATTTAACGAAATCTGACAGTGTCATCTGATCGTGCTTCTCGTTGATTCTTATCACTGTTCGATTATCAACCAATAGACGTTAACAAATGTTTTTTAATATAACGGCCGCGCATATGGCTGCGCGACTAACATCGAAAATGGTATCACCACCCCAAGGCATGTGATCCAAGTGTCACTAAAAAAAAACCGGCTGCTGTAAATTTATGGAACTGTTTATCGAAAACGGGAGAGACTTCAGAAATGAAGAAAATAGATAGCCGCTTAGTTCAGGGTGTGCACAATACAAATGCATTGTAAACTGCAGGCGGCATTTCCATGGAATGTCTATGACTAAATAAGTTTTCTCTTGCTGTGCATGATGATGATATCGAGTTTGCTTGACCTGCAACCACATAAAACATCTGGCAACAATAAGAACCGCCATACTGTAAACTCCAAAAGGAAAGGTCTAATAGGTAAAGTTCCCACACACGTACAAACACACACGTACTTTGTAACTGAAAATAAATAGGAACACACATACAGTTATAAACTACTTTATAGATATATACATATTATATCGGTATTGCAGATTTTACAAGTGCATATAATTACTGATTGTGTTTAACAGATCTTCAAAGATTTATGGACATTTGCCTCCAGAAATTAAAGAGCAGTATCATGACAAATACGCCAAAATCTTTTCTTCAATTTAATGATTACACATTTAAGAACCCAAGTTAAAATTCTTTAAAGGAATTTATTAGGTGTCACAATTTAGTATGTGAATAGAAATGCGATTATAATGTTAGAAATTCAAGATGTTGAATATTGTTACCTTATAGCTACTTAGAATGTTCCATTTGGATTTCTAAATTATGTCTAACTTGTCATAGTAAACCCTTCATTTACTTTCTGTGTGCGCCTTTAATTAACTTATATTTGAGAAGAAAAGAAAATGTTATTATTTTATAATTATTATGTTATTCAATAAAAGCAATGTGTGAAAGCAGTTCACAGTGAGATGAATAAATATTCACAACATTAGCTCTTAAAATTGAATTTTCATCATTTAATCATTAAAGTTTTACAAACTGTAATATAAATTTAATAAAACAAATTATGGCACTCAATCAGTATGTTGTACATCGGAATTCAGGGAGAATTCGATTGTCTGTTGTCCTGAATTCAGGCAAATATTAGACTAAGCTGTTTTTATAAATGGATTGATTACGTTTTATTATTATTATTATTATTATTATTATTATAGAAATTCATTTTAAATTGTTTTACATGGAATTGAACAGGAGAAAGGAATCGATAGTCCGTGGTCATGCATGAATGAAACTAACAATAACAGAGTAAGTATATTATCTATAAAATTTCGATTGATGGACGCATTAGAAACATAAAATGACTTATGGGTATGACCTAATTCTCTCAATAATGGTTGACAAACACTTTTTACGCAACGTTGGTCACTCGACTACTTTTTCTATTTTCAATCTCATTTTTTCTAAAATCTATACCGATTTTCTCCGTTCATATTGAAAACCTTTTTGCAGTCGTGAAAGTGGATTCTTTGCAATATTCAGCAAAATATCTCAGTGCGGCACAATAAGTAACAGAACTTGTCAAACAGTTGTTATCGTCTTGGATATTTTGCGTTGTGGTGCATTGGATATCGGCTCGAAACGAGAAATCTGGGAGCCGAGTTCGAATTCCAGCTGAATTTATTGCATTCACTTACGCGCAAATACCCTTGAGAAAGGTATTAATCCGTCTATTCCTTCCAGTTATGGATTAAATAACAGGACAGATTGGGTTCTATAGCCTTGGTCGGCAACCAGTCTACCGCAGAAAGCAATGGCAACCTACTGCGGGATAATCTTCTGCCCAGTCAGTCATGTCTCTTTCGAAACATGATCGCCCAAGCGTGTATCACGTATGACACTTAACTGACTGACTGACAGAAGATAGCTACTCTTTTCAAACTTACTATTTTAAAAAGCAACCTCATGACCTCAGGTTCAACCTTCCTGTCGCAAATAATTATATTTCTAAATGAAACTAAAAAGAAATGTTCTTTAGTCTCATTGCTCCTTATTTACTCACTTCTTTCATCAATATTATTTACGATTGGGCTATATCCTCATTTCTCTCATAAATAGACTCGTATAACGTAGATAAAGTAACTTTTACCGTTGGAGAGTGGTTTGTTTAAAAACGGTTTCTTTAGGTAGACAAGATTTTATAAACTCGTTCGTCTCCCTTAGGCAAAATTAAGTTCCATTAAACTTTTATGAAGTTTTATTAATGTTCGCAAAGTTTTTAGCCAATTCAGTTTTCTAACGTGAAAAAAATAAACCTAATAAGGAAAAAGAGAAAAACTTGCCAAAATTATTTAAAAACAAAAGATGAGCAAAGAAAGGTCTTCATTTCAGATGTCAAATGCGTTTAATTCCACTTCCCAGCCGTAAATAAAGATCAAAAACCTCTGCAAGCATTTAAAATAAAAGATCTCAACAATCAAATAACTTTCTTTTCTGCGTATTTAGTTATTTGCTTTAGATCCATATGAATAAAATATGATATGAACATGATATCACATGAATTCATATAAAAAAATTGTAATTGTCATAATTTGGCTTGAAAAGATTTTATTTAGTTTTCATCAAACGATCTCTCTCACTCTCTCTCTCGCTCTCTTTCTCTCTCTATCTCTCTCTCTAGCTCCCACTCGGTATTTTCCTTTCTCTTTCCTGCTGTGTCTTTCTCACTATTTTTCTCGCTCTTTTTCTCTCTCGTTGTCTCACTCACTCACTCGCTTTCACACACACACACACACACACACTCTCTCTCTCTCTCTCTGTCTCTCTCTGTCTCTCTCTCATCTATTTTCTATATGAAAATGAAGATGGCTTGCTATATTCTAATGTTTATATATTTTGATAATATGCAGGATGCGATAGGTAAATTGTCGCCACTTTATATTTTTATTTTATGCTTGCGAGTTGTTTTTCATTTTGTCGATGCACAGTATAGTAAGGTCAGTTGGGCACCGTCTGGGAGAAAAATAGTACCATGACGCACTTCACTCAGCCAGAAAATTGAAAACAGCATGCTATACTGCTTGGCATTCGCGCCAGACGCTCTAGTACAAATATTTCAGAATATTTCAGTGCCAATCTGAGGACAACGCAGAGGATGCGAGCATTTGAAAAGAACTGCATGAGTCTAATGATGATTGCTAAGATGTTTAGTTTGATGGCTACCGTACGCACTCATTCATCCTCTCACAGGGCCTTAGACTCACCAAGGAGGTCCACATTAAGCGCTTTGAGGAGGCAGTACTGCTCTAGATCAAGAGGGTGGCTTCTGAAACCCCAATATCTTTCAACAGAATTCTGCACTATGGCACACAAGCAGGAAATGGCTGTTGGACAATTTCTGCGGCCACATCATTCTTTACATCTTGCCACCGAACTGTGTAACAATGGTAAAAATATCTGTTAAAATGAGATTTTTTTTATTTTCATTTCTTGCGTCATTTAGCCAACAATTCATCCATCACGCCATGTATTTTTTTTTTTTGTTTTTTGCTATTTCTCTTTTCTGAGAAATTATTTACTTCAAGCAGATTTTCGGGTTCGAAAATGTGTTGAATATTTGCTCCATCTTTTTTATTTATTTTAATAAACTTTTCACTTTATACTTTTTCATTTTTTTTTTTTTTTGCAGTCTTCTCTCATCTTTTGATTTTTAAAGGATCAGATGCTCAAAGAAGACGTTGATACTCTATTTGATACAACATTTGTTTCTTTCTTTTTTTGAATCACGGTTATTCCAGTTGAACATATTCATTGCCTAAATCTTTTCTCTACTCCGATTTTCCACCCGTTAAATTATTTCTCTTTCCTTTTGTCAACCAAACCAAGTAAAAAAAAAAACCTTCTTTCTTCACACACCTGTTTAATTCATCTAGCTCGTATGAGGTTAGGTGTAATTTGGACCCCAAGGACCGGATCAGTTTTCAAAGATTTTACCATTTTTTATGTCTACTTTTTATTCCTCGCCTTCCCCACATTTTCTGGGATAACTTTGTGGCTTCTTTTGTTCTTGTTCTTGTTCTTGTTACTTTGTCTTCAAATATTTTCTTCTTCTTCTTCTTCTTTCTCTCTCTCTCTCTCTCTCTCTCATTAACACCGTCAATAGCACAGCGAGTTTCTGACAATACACGTCAGTCAGAATGGTTGAGGTGCTTCCCGATATCGAAATAAATCCAAACAGGATCTCCTCACGAAAAAGACTGAGGCAACACATTCTTTCTACTCCGATTTTTACTTCCGAGCTGTTACCTAACTAACATCCTATACTGGCAATAAAGAATCAGAAATAAAAAAAAAAACTTTACCATATAAAAAACACGATACTTGAAGACTTCCAAAAGCAGCACCAACTAAAATGAACCATACATGTAACTCGAAATGAAAATAATGACATAATGAAAATTAAACAGAAGATTAAGAATGAATTCTCTATAAATACTAGAAACAGTGATAACAGCTAATGAACTTGAAAAACTAATTTTCTTGAAAAACTAATTAAATAAAAAATGTATAAATTTAAACAGACAGTCATGTTTACGTTTCGATCAATGAAAGCCTCATATTTTTTGTTTGATTAATATTTGTGGAGTTTTTACACACGTTAGTTTCATTATAACCTAAGTAACAGCAATTCTCAATGATCCAGCACCTTTCTTACTATTCTAGCTTATGCGACCATTTGCATGGCTTCAATTCTTTCTCAGATTTTAGTACTTTTTCCCAAATTTCTGCATGTCTGTTTCCATTTTCATACTATAGAAAAATATTTTAATACCATTGATTTTTATCACCAAATTTGAGTCATTTGTGAAGTGCTTATTGAATTCTAGTTCCTACCCAATCAAATCTACTGTTGAACTAATTTTCCGCATTCACATCAATGCTAGTTTCACGTCTTCCTCTGTACATGTGACATTGCATTTCGTTTATTATTTACTTATGATATTTCTTGATCGGAAGATATTTGACATTAAATGTTGTAATAAAAATAAAGATAAAAAATTGTGAACAAAGAATTAATATAAAAAATTATTAATGTCAAAAATGAATATCCTTTCTTTAATTATATAAATTTATGTGCTATTTGGGGCAGCAAAGGAAGATAACATTTCGTAGTCACATGCGGATAGATTCTCTTCTGAACGTTTTAAAGCGGCAGTCCTACTTTTAAAGAGCCTCCGTGTGCGTATGTATAAATTGACTGAGATCACATGGCTTTTAGCGTGAAAAACAACCTTTTTTTTTCTGAAATTCAATAAATTATCGAATCCGACGTGCTGGGAATTCATTCTCCAACAAATTCACCACTAATAAAACAATAAGCAAGAACATTCAATTCTGTCTACAAATTTACTGATGTATGTTTTGTATGTTACTAATGTTTTTGCGTCATATAGGCTAACAATATGAAGGTAACATAAAGGTAATCATGGTATTTGTCTATATTTCTGAAATGTGATACTATTTACACTATTTACATTATTCGGACTATTGTCCTCCTCTTGACTGCCATTTTTATGAATAATGTAAATAGGTAATGACGGAATGAACAAAAATTTCCACAAGACTTAACACCTTAACTGCTACGTTAAATATTTGATCTATTATATAATATACTTGTTTGTTATTTTCTTTTAAAGTTACCCTTACAAATTGTTATACAAGATTACTTAAGGTGTATGTTGGGAAATAAAATAAAATTTATTAAACTGTAAAGAAGGATGCTAAAGTCTATTCTTGGCATTTGCGTTTCTGTTTCTCCCTATTGTTATGTGACCATCTGTGGATGATAAAATACGTTAATTTCAAAAAAGAAATATTCTTCGTTCTTCATAAAAAATCACTTACATTTTAACATTATACATGAATATATATATATATATATATATATATATATTAGTCTGTTTTAGCATAATTTCCATAAGCGAAGGTGAAATTGGGAAAAATCCAGGGCGCAAATTGATGTTTTAGTAGTACTGGGTGGCGGCGCTTTCGAGAACTTTTCTTCTGAACAAATTAAAAATAACCGAAATGATAATGATGAACAAGCAGGTATATACGGAATAGATTGCCGGGGTTGTTCCTTCATGTATATCGGAGTAACAAGTAGAAATCTAAAAAAAAACGTATATATGAACACAAAAGAGACATCACTAGTAATAATCTAACAAATGCAGAAATAAATTCAACCACAATTTCGATTTAAAAAATGCCACACTAATAAAAAGAGTAAACAATTTGTTCAGAAGGAAAATTCTCGAGAGCGCCGCCATCCAGTTCTACCAAAACATCAATTTACGGCCCGGTTTTTTTCCAATCTCACCTTTGCTTATGGAAATTATACTGAAACAGACTAACATACATCATAAAAAATCCAAAGAAAACACACACACACGCACACACGATCAAGATCAAAGTCAGAAAGAGGAAAGATCAAAGTCAAGTTCGAAATCATGGCTGCGAAATTGGCTGATCTCGCCAAATTAAATATTTAAAATCTTTACATTTTAAAGCTTCATTTCTGAAACATGTATTGAGCACTTTTTAATCCAACTGTTTATTGGTCTAATTTAAATATTTAGTATGTTTAGTATGTTTCACACACACACACACACACACACACACACACACACATATATATATATATATATATATATATATATATATATATGCAGGTTTCATTTAAACTTACAAACAAGATATGATGATTAAGACTTTTATATTTTTTTTTTCTTTTTCGGACAGAAATTATATAAAAACTGTCCAAAGTTTTTGCTTTTGCCTATACTTTTAGGCATTCTCGAGAATGAATGTTATTTTACGTGTAACAGAATGTATGTGGTGTTATGTATGATGTAGAGTAGTGTGTATGTGTTATGTACCGAATACGGTAATCATGTTGTTAGCGTGTTCGTAGTTAATGTTATTATTATGTTTAGTTTTTTTTGTTTTTGTTTTTTTGCATGTGGATTTAATTTAATTTTTTTTTTTTAATTTTACAAAGCCTTGTGGCGGCTAGGGGATTAACTTATTAAGTAAAGACTATTTTCACTAACGTAAAATTAAAAAGTTTAGTACAAATCGTCGAGCCATCCTATTTTAATCTTTGTGTGAGTGTGTGCATTTTTTAGTTATTTTATTATGGTATTTCCTGTGTTACATGAAAAAGGGCATGTGTTTTAAGGCTTCTTCTCCTTATGGGAAAATAATTTGGAGAATTGTATCAATTATGGTTAACCATACTTACCTTATTTCAAAATTTGGTTGTCATCACACGTTAATCACTTACGGTAAATGTCAGAAAGATTCACGCTCCGGGATTAAGAAATAGTTTTGTTCTAAATTTTATGCTATAAATAAGTAATACTTGCTTAAATCAGATTAATTTAACTTTAAATTTGATAATATATACTAATCAGATTAATTTAACTTTAAATTTGATGCATATATATATATATTTTTTTTTTTTTGCAAGATTTTTCAAACAGGTAATTAACTTTTATTTATAAATGTGTTCATTGCTCAAAAATGGCCGAAGAAAAATTATATAAAAATCTCAAACTTTTAGATACCAATCAATATAGTTTTCGTTCGAAATACACCAAAAACCTTTTTTTTTTTAAATACAATTTAAATGTTAGGTACTTGAAATGAGTAGCGGTACCTAGAAATTTAAGCTCATCAAGCACTGTTACCAGCAATACTAAATATATATACATATATATATAGAGAGAGAGAAAGATAGAGAAAAAGAGAAAGGGACAGAGAGAGGGAGAGAGAGATGGAGGGAGAGAGGAAGAGAAAGTTGTCTACTCCAAAATTATATATTTATATACATATATATGTATGTATGCCTACACATAAGCACAAACTCGTACACACAGATATTTTTAAATTCTATACACATATGCATGTATGCAGGCATCCATTATTTTATGCATAAGGAATATATAGACGTTTGTATAAAAGCATAAATATATGTATCTAGGTATGTGATCATGTGTATATGAATGTCAGTGATCATGAAATACATAGCGCTCAGAATTTTTCTGCGTAAATCTATAGGTATCTCCACGAAATTGCTGTAAAAACAGTATGTCATGATATTAAAAGAGCTGAAACTTAATAAAAACAAAGTTTTATCATCAAAATGTGTATGCTATTATTAAGAGGAAAGATCAAAGTTTGTTGTCATTATTTTTTAATTGTTTAATCCTTTCTAGCAAGTTCGAAATTTCAGCTAATTTTTTTTTTTTTGTTATTCGCCAACGATTCACGCCACGTTACGTAATGTGAGTATTAAGGAAAACGTAATATTACACAAGTCGTTTTGGGGTTTTGAAAGATACATTGATTTTTAAATTCTTGCAAAGTCAACTAATTGTCTGATTTTCATTAAACTTTCAGGATTTATTCACAAATAAATGAAATTATTTATGCAATTATTATTTTTAGAAAATCTTGGTAATAATATATGTTTTTACATGTTACCTCCCACTCCAATTAACTGCATAAAACTTGTAGAAATACATTATCTATACCAATTTTATTGTAGTTAGTTTGATGAAGGACTCATTGAGGAATGTAAATCATGTATTTTTTTAATTACATGACTATTTTTCCGAAAATCTGCTCCGAATAATAAAATCAAAAATGCATTAAAACTACACTATTTTTAATGTGGATACAATTTTAATTGATTTTATGAATAATATTATTTTAGGATATCATATTCTGAAGAAGAAAAAATATTGGCAGAATAATTAATTTTTATAAGAAATTTTTGGATTTTTTTTTTTTTTTGCTAATCAAAGTTTCAAACATCTTTTAAATTTTTTTTTAGTTATTCAGTATCTTCTGTTATTGACTCATTAAAAAAGTTTTTATTTACAAATTGAAAATTCCAAAGACTAATACAAATCATTTAGAATTAAAATTTTTAAAATAATTTCTAAATTGTTTTATTTATGTTAAACTGCACATTTTCTTTTACTATGGAAACTTATAAGAGACTTATCATTAAAAGGTCACATGTTTCAAGGGTTGTTCCCCCTTACAAAATGTTAAATTGCGTTCTGTCAATTTTTGGTCACCATACTTTCAGTTTGATTGATAACAGCTGCTGTCATCGCCTACTTGAAAGGTCAACGAATCAGATCTTTGTGATTAAGAAATACTTTTATTCTAAATCACATGCTATAAACATGCAATATTTATTTCAAATCAGATTAATTTAAATTTACACTTGCTAATTTTCAGAAAATAACGTGTATATTATATTTTTGCAAGATTTTTAAAACCGAGAATTAACTTTTATTTACCAATATGTCAATCGCTCAAAAAACTGGCCGAAATATTTTTTTAAAATCTCAAAATTGTAGATTCCAATGAATATATAATTTTTGTTTGAAATAAACCAGAGTATTTGGCTTAGTGGAAATAGTACATTTAATCATTTAGCTTTCAATTAAGCTAAAGTTAAAGTTTCAAAAAAAAGTTTTTGTTATTTTTAAAAATTCAATTTAAAACTTACGTATCGAAAATGGAGTGGAGGTAGCTAAATTTTATAAATCGAGTTTCTGTCCCATTAAACGTAAATTATTAACAGGCTAAGATGAGCTTGGACCTGAAATTTAATGACAAACTTCATAATTTTTTGGGTTCGGCCAAACAGAATCAAACAGTGTCTACATATACAAATCGGTTCATTATGAATTTAGCATAAATTTCACAAATACTTAAAAACAATTCGCTTTCTGTTAAGGTATTTCAGTTATTCTAAATCCATGTTTTCTCTCTGTCAATCTCACAAATTTTAGTATTAAATACAACCGAAAAATACTATTTTTAGATTACGATTAGTATTTAAAATAAATAAACAATTTTATATCCTAGTCAATTTCTGTTTTTAAAATTTATTCATGTATATGTCACGAACACACATGTATGCACACCCACAACCCCCCCCCCCCCACACACACATATATATATATATATATGGGCAATAATGGGTACATACTCATACAGATATACACAAAAATGAAATTTTAAGTCGAGCTTTTTTCAGTAGATAGATAGATAGATAGATAGATAGATAGATAGATAGATAGATAGATAGATAGATAGATGAAATGCGTTGGATAAATTGTCCTCTAAATTATGCGAAAATCAAAATAATACTGATATCTCATCTTAACAGATATATATATTAAAATTACGCACAAATATCTTGAATCACTAAAGAGTAAAGTTATTCAATTGGCTTCAGTCACATCCTCCAGACGAGTTCGAAATCTCCTTCTGAACGGTTTTCGTGTTTAAGTTGATGAATGCTACTATAATCCTGGTCTTCCGTTCATCTTTGGTGTTAGGTCTTTTGTTGGTCTCTCGCTCAACTGTACCCTTCGCATAATACTAAAGGGAATTGTAGTCTGGGGAGTTAAGTGTCTAGATATAAGGGGGTGATGTGGTCGCAGAAATTGTCTGACACTCATTTCTGGATTCTCCTATTTATGTGGCATGGTGCAGAGTACTGTTACCAGATGATTGCCTGCACATAAAACAACAGCCCAATAAAGTTGTATATTTTATGATGACCAAAAAAGTGTTTTTCATGTTCATTAATTTCAACTGTCATGAAAAGAAATGTTTTTTTTTAATCTTTGGTGAAGATATTTTTTCAAATGAAATGTGCTAAGGAAAAGCAAGTACTCAATCCCCACTTTCATTAATAAATTTGAGGTCCTCACATCTTCAGTAGACAAGGGTGAGTGCTTTGCTCGCAGATTCTCTAGCAACTCAACATTTTATTCTTCTGTGGTATCTAATACATATAACATTCATATTATATATGACAATACAAAACAAAATAATAAGCTGAAACCTGAATCAGGATTTTATTATATTACATGGAGCAATTGCTTCCCACCTACGTCTATTGAACAGGTTAAGAGGCTCATCCCTTGTTCCCTGTTTGGGATGTGGTTTCCGGCTTTCTATTTTCCAATCTTCTCACTTTGTTTTTATTTTCAATTGGAGTAGATAGATCTCTCTATCGCCCGCTTCACACTCCACCTACGTCTATTGAACAGGTTAAGAGACTCATCCCTTGTTCCCTGTTTAGGATGTGGTTTCCGTCTTTCTCTTTTCCAATCTTCTCACTTCGTTTGTTTTGTTTTTTTCAATTGGAGTAGATAGATCTATCTATCGACTTGTTCACACTCCACCCACGTCTATTGAACAGGTTAAGAGGCTCATCCCTTGTTCCCTGTTTGGGATGTGGTTTCCGTCTTTCTCTTTTCCAATCTTCTCACTTTGTTTTTATTTTCAATTGGAGTAGATACATCTATCTATCAACTGGTTCAAACTCCACCCACGTCTATTGAACAGGTTAAGAGACTCATCCCTTGTTCCCTGTTTGGGATGTGGTTTCCGGCTTTCTCTTTTCCAATCTTCTCACTTTGTTTTTATTTTCAATTGGAGTAGATACATCTATCTATCAACTGGTTCAAACTCCACCCACGTCTATTGAACAGGTTAAGAGGCTCATCCCTTGTTCCCTGTTTGGGATGTGGTTTCCGGCTTTCTCTTTTCCAATCTTCTCACTTTGTTTTTATTTTCAATTGGAGTAGATACATCTATCTATCAACTGGTTCAAACTCCACCCACGTCTATTGAACAGGTTAAGAGGCTCATCCCTTGTTCCCTGTTTGGGATGTGGTTTCCGGCTTTCTCTTTTCCAATCTTCTCACTTTGTTTTTATTTTCAATTGGAATAGATAGACTAATCTATCGCCTGGTTCACACTCCACCCACGTCTATTGATCAGGTTAAGAGGCTCATCTCTTGTTCCCTGTTTAGGATGTGGTTTCCGGCTTTCTCTTTTCCAATCTTTTCACTATTACATAGCCCCCTGCACATCAGTGGCGTTACCGCCTTGCTCGAGGTGATACGATTAAAAAAAAATGTAGGATCTTCCAGCAGCTGCCATCTTGACTCAGCGCAGCACTACCTTCTCAAAGGCCTTGAAGCTATGTTGAGTCTGATGCCCTGTGAAA